>BMAW01013527.1:133292-149162 GCA_019974015.1 Nephila pilipes
TATATATATATATATATATATATATATATATATATATATATATATATATATATATATGATGAAATATTCTACATTTTATAGTGTATCACACAAAAATATGTTTTAGGTAGCGAGCTGTTTGTAAGGGCTACCGTTTTGCTCATTGATAGAAAAAGTGATATTTTCAGAAGCAACTAGAGAGAAAACGACTGCCATTTCAGAGATTGTTTACATGCAAAATGAAAAAAGATAACATATTATTTTTCTAAAAGTCAAAATCTTAAACTAACTAAGCAAATTAAACATTTTTCAATAGGAAATGTATTACTAAAATGAGTATTTAGCTGATTTCTTTTACTGCTTCTTGATCTATTATAAATCCATGTTTTTAATCAGTTTACTCCATGCCCTGTTGAGGATGCATGAAAGGCTAAAACAAATTTCTTAAATCTTAATATTTAGGTTTACATAAGAAATTCGGTTGCAACCTAAGTGACATGCTTCATTCAATGATTTTACCCCCCCCCCCCCGAAAAAAAGAATTTTGATCAATTTTAACGCAAAAATAAGTAGCGCTTTTTCTTTAATGCCGACAATTTGTTCATCAGTTTTTAGGATCAATATTTAACGTTGAGATTAACAGATATATTAATATTAGTTTTAGAAAATTTGATTACATTTGCGTCGAAATATCATTGTCATTTTGGGAAAAGTTTTGTAATCAGTGAGACCGCACTCATCTTACTGCTCCTGAAATCAATCACAAATGAAAATAATGAGTTGACCCCATTGTATCTACTTCAAACGAGTCATATACGATTAACTTGTTTCATCAAATTTTAATTACATTTGAACCAGTTAATTTAGTTAATCATCAACATTACTTCAAATAACAATTTTATACTGATATTTAAGTTTATTTGTGATGTTGTCCATTAGACTTCCTACGTTCCCATTAAATTATTTTGTCATCAATCTAGCTTGTGAAAAATACGAATTCCAAGTCAATTTGATTGTGCCTAATACATTCATTCAAATTAATGTTTTTGTACACGTATCATCCACAATTCTAAACAGCCTATCGATTCCCAATTACCGTAGAGTGTAGAATATTTTAACTGTCACAAACATAATGAGATTTCGAAAGTATAATATGCATCAACAGATTCCATGTCAGATAATCAGCCAGAATGATTTTGGGAATATGTAGAATAAGTTTAATGTTTCATGGTATGTAAATTTAACTTGTTAATATCCTCGGAAGATCTTTTTCCAATTCAATGTATAAAGTTGCAACATGTGCACTTAATAACGCATAATCTCAACGTAGGCAAGTACCCTCCTAAATTTATCCACTTCTCACATTCTCCATACCATCGACTGGATGTTTAATTTTAAAAGTTTCAATTTTTGACAAATATTGTGAAATAGATATAGATAAAGATAGTGTGAATAGCATTTTCTTCCCACAGTTCCTGAAAGTTGATGCAGGATATAGTACTTTGAAATATTAAGCAATGTAACGTATTGTCTTAGATATTCAGAATATTCGATGGAGTTAGAGAAATAGATTCTTGTAACTAGGAAAACATATAAATCAATGGACGAAAGTGAAGTACATTTTCACATTCAATAACTATAGTTTCTAGTTCTGCTCTATATAATGTAGTATTTCTTAAAACTTTACAGTTCTAATAAATCACTAGTAATAGTTTCCTCAATGTGCAGCTTTCTGTGCAATATAACACCCCTAAATTGTGTAGGAGGCTTAAATGTCCTTCACTATTAGATGGCTTATAACAGCCTATAAGTTTTTTTTAATTCAATTTCCGATTGCTTGAATGTTCATGTATTCTCCGTCAAAATTTTTGAACACAGACCTCGGTGAGCGATAAATCTTCGAAGCAATCAGAGAAATCTTTTTGCTCTCAAAATGCTATTGAACTCTAACTGAAGAGCTCAAGTAACACAATGGGTGAATAGCACGATATAAATTTTCTCATCACTGTCCTTTGCATGAAGTAATCCACTAAATCTTATGCCAAATACAGAAAATGGAATATACTCTTCTATTAAGAAAACCGTCATAAGAACAGTAACTTGAACACCAGTGACGCCTTAAATAGTTTACAAAATGTGAATCTTTTTATATGTTTTTGACAGTTTGTCTTCTTTTTATAAGACAAACCCTTTCGCTAACTTCCAACAAAGTTTAGAAAATTCCGTAGCGGAACATTTTGCTGTATGCATCCCCTACCAATAAGTTACCAAATGAGAGCTATGTAGGTAAAATAATAGAATGTTTCTGAAGGTAAGTAAATTTCGATTTTTGGAGTGGGAAAAAATATGCAGTTCTAATTCTTTCACTGATTCCAAAGGAAAGGATAAGTATTTTCGTTCTGCTGTTAAGTTATTCAATAAATGAATCTTATTGCATTGAATTTCTCATATTTTCTTTAATTTAGATGGTAGTTCGTAGTCCAAACCATTTTCTTATATTTTTTACCTTAACAATTTTATGATGGTTATAAAAGTACAAGCAATTCCTAATGGATCAAAAATAGATGCTGTTTGAAGCACGCTACCCTTTGAATTTTTCAGACAATCGATAATGTCAAGAATCTGCTGCACATCCAATTTAAATACGTCATCTTCAGTGTTCTAGATTATTCCTAAAACCTTTAAAGGACATTCTTTGGTCACCATCCATACTTCTCTGAACCATAAATTGCGCAACTCTTTCGAATTTGACTCAAACTTTCTTAAACTCATATTAGTTTCCTTAAAGTTTTCCGCAGCGATCTGAGAAAGCTCTGAAGACTTTATTTTTTTACTCAATAGTACCATTAAAATAAATCATCTTCATAATGTTTTGTCTACCGATCTTTTATTTAGTGATAGTTTTACAAGTTCTCTCGAGCTCCAGTGCTCTCTCTTCGACTTCAACCTAATAAATGTAGTTTGAACGAGATTTTACAACGTTTTTATGTACTTCACTTGGTGTGTGTATGTCTGTGTGTGTGTATCAGTGTGCTATAAAATTTTCGATCGTTAATTTAACCACCTTCCTATCAAGCTAGAGCTCTGAAATTTTGGGAATCGTTCTAACTCGCCTAACAATGTAATAATTAGACGTTTGCAACAAGTTGCAGCAAAGTTAACTAATATTTCATTAAATTTTAATAAACTTTGCCACCTTATAAAAACGCTAGTTTTTATCTTGAATTACTTTGTTTCAGTTTCCCTTCGTATTCTGTGAATAAACGTTATGGATGCCACGAAACGCCTGATTATTTCATCTTCGATTCTGGTGATATTTTAAAGCCTCTGGAATTTTAAAGACTACCAATCATTTATGTATATTCTATGTATTTCTTGCCAGGAAATACTGTTATTGATGAACTGGAAACGCAATACAGTTATTCATTTATTTAACGATAACACAACACACAAAGAGTAATGTTTAGAATTTCAAAAGTTTCATCTCGCTCCTGACTGTATTTTCTAATGTGGTGATGAATTTTTCAGCTGTATAAATAGGTTTAATGTCGCCTCCAAAGGAACTCTAGTGGTTCTCAAAATTTTGAGAGATTTTTCTTCTCGAAACCAGAAAAAGTTTAAATATTCTCCGTATTCTTCATCTATCCCTATGTTCAAAAATATCCTTTGAATATCACTACTGAATGCATATTCATGTCCGTGAAATTCCAATATTACATCTAATATTTGGGGTTTAAAGATAGCCCGTATGGAAGACGATCATTAAGAAATATTTGCCCTTTACCCATTCATGATATATTGTATATTAATCTGAATTTTGTGGTGTCACTTTCAAGGATTGCAGAATAAGACATATTGTCAAGAAACAAATTTCCGTTTTAATTCAAAATTGGCATAAAATTATTCACTAAGAATATCAAAAAATTGACGTATCTTTATTTTGTTCCAGGGAGCTAGTGTATTAAACATTTCACTTTAGCTGTAAAAAAACTTTTTTTATAAAATAATTATCCATTTCGAAAAAGAATTGCATTCCCTTGTAAATAAAGTAATGTATTATTAACATCAATTCAAATACTATATCTAGTTACACATCACACTACATGGCACAGCAAAAGGTAGGTACATAGGAGAGCAAAAGCTTTTTGATTAAAGTTCTTTTTGTTTTGGCTCTGCTCACTCCTGTCTACAGCGTCCTCTGGCGGAAGTCAAGTGGTACCTTCATGAAAAGTATAAAGTTCTGAAGACATATAATAAGAGTTCCTTCCGAAGTCCGATTTACACTCATCAACATTGCTCAATTTTTGTAACTCATTAACAATACTTTTATATTCCTTATTTGGCATGTCACGTGTTGTACAAATAACGATTCTTAATTCAGCAACATTAATTCATTTAATATTTAAATCAACTTACACTAGAAATTATTTACAAAATTTACATTTTAATGCTAAAAGAATTTAAAGTTTGCATGGATTTTGAAATAGTCTAAACCACGTAGCTGTTTTACAACCTCACTCGAAGACGGGGAAAGTCAGACTGACGATTTTCTTCTTCACGCAACCGTTTTTTCTCTTCTTGTTCATTGGTCTAGCGTTCTGTTGGCTCTTCCTCCATTGCTCTACCTTTCAGCGACGGCAGCAAGCCACACTTAAGCATTCAATCGTTGTTTTAGTTTTTAATTCTTAAGTTATCAAATCTCCGCTTTGCTACTGCAAAATTACCATCTAAATTGTCCGGCCTTTCCAACTAGAATAAATTAGTTTCCTATATTTCATTTTTAAATTTTAAATTCCTTTGAAATATGGAAATGAACTCTTCATCAAATTTTGAACATGCTGTGCTGTCATTAATCGCTATGGTGTCTAATTGCCAAATACGTTTCCAATTTTCATTTAATATTGCACAACATTCAGTATATATAGTTGAAATGTGATATTTATTCTGTACATCTGATGTAGGGCGAGACGATGTACCATTTTAACAAAAAGTGCGTCAAATAAAAACAAAGCGTTATTTAATTTCCCCTATAGCCTGAATGTAATTCCCAAAAATACTCCACTCCTATGAGTAGAGATATTTCATCTTCAAGCATTTCATGTACATCTGACAGTTAAGAGTATTTATCTTTCACTTCAATTTATTTGTTGATACTTTGAATAATGATTATGTCCGACAGCAAAGCCTCAATTGTAATTCACTTTTCAGGGGGATGTGAATTGCAAATTTGTTACTTCTACAACCTCAAAACTGCTGTTGATGGGCTCAATTGCTCAAAAGTATACACTAAAAAGTCTTCTTGGTTAATAATACAAAATTTAACTCTAGAGCTAATTTTTTCTTTGAAAAGCACGTTGACTGGCAGAATCTACAATAATAGCAATGTTTTTATTTTGAGAAATCCCTTATATAATATCTCAACATCTTTTGAGTAAATTAATCCACATTTTTACAAAATATTACCTGATAAGTCATAACACACTGAGAATTATTTTAAGCCTCTGATCCCATTCTCAGTCAGAAGTGGAGGAGGGGGGACAAAACTCAGAATAGATCACTACGTCTGCGTTTGTAAGCTTTATATGCATTTTTTTTATTAGCGTTTTAAATAAATCTGCCATTTTGAAAGATATAAATAACAAAAACTATTTTTTTCTCAGGGAAACTTTACGTAATTTGATTGATAAAGTGCAGAAATTTGACTAACAATCATTTTCGGGCTTTATACAAAATACATATTTTTTCATATCATAGACAAATGCTAAAGTGGAAGGAAAGTGCTAATTATATTTATATTTACCACTATAATCTACTTAAACTTTTTTAAAATTTTCCATATTTTGGGTTAGTTTCTCAAAAGAGTTAAATTATTAATAAAGAGAGAAATGATTTAACTTAATTCCCATTGATTTCCCACAATAATAATCTAATTTACTAAATTTGCCCTTTCTCTCCTTTAAAAGATAATGTTCATTCGTATTTCCTGATCAAATCATCATTTCCCCTTCCAAATCATCCTTTTATTTATTAGATCGCGAGCTCTTAAAGCTGGTTAAATCCGCCTTACATTGATTATAAATCTGTCAAAACAATTCCTTCAGACTCCCTGTCTATTATGATATTTCCCCAGAATCCCTCCATCCATACCACATGTGTCTTACGTTTCAAGTGAGTTTTCCCTCATATGTAATCAAAAACACAACAAAAATCTCTCTCTTCATAGACTCTTCTTATTCCTCTTTAGCTTTCTTGTAATGTAATAGTCTATAGCCAACGGCGGAGTGGAAATGTTCTCTTTCCCTGCTTAAAATAAAAGTAGTTCAGTAAAACTGCAATGAGCCTCGACTGTGTTGATTTATGACTTACATTCAATAGTTTTATGTAATAGAAAGATGATATTATGTTACATATATATATATTCTGATAAATTAGAACAATGAAAAAATCGACATGTTGAAATTGATAAAAGAGGGGTGGAAATATTAAACCATTTTAAGCATCAGTTAAAATAGTTGTTTTTAAATTAGTAATGATTTTGGACAAGTGAGAAATCAAGATTGAATTATGATACTCTAGAGGTGCAGCACGAACCGTAAAATTCAATATGTAGGACATTTCTTACACCGAAATTTCGAATTTATTGTTAGAAATTGATATATTGACAAGAAATATTCATTTAATGGGAAAATACTCATTTAATTAAATAATTAAAAGGGGTGTAAGCTTAATTAGTGTATTTTTGTTTGAATTAATAAAATGTTTTTTTTTTCTAGGCCGTTTTGCATTCTGAATACAGTCTATGTAGTGATGTAATATCGCATGATTTTCGCACTGAATTTGTATTCAATAATTTTGAAAATGTACACATCTATAATAATATTCCTTCCAACAAAACTTTGATATATTATTTTTAATAAGTCTTCATAGTTTTCAGAACTCAAAGCTAAACCGCTTATTGTTAATTCTACTTCATTTTTAAATATAATTTTAAATAATTCATCTTTTCTATACTAAAATTCGAATTTTTTAAAAAAATATTTTCTTCAATCAGTGTGTAAAAGTCATTAAACTTTGATATATTTCTATCGTACTAAGGTAATGAGAAATGAAAGAATTTTACAGTAGTTTGAAGCTTATTTCTGTTTTCAAACAAAAATTCGTTTTTTTTTTTTTTTTTTTTTTTTTATTTACATGCAATAATATTGCCTTTTTACGTCTGCTGTTTTTCAATTTCGTTCTCCGTTTCTTCAAAATTACATAATTTAGAATATTCCTACCGAATTTCTACAAATCTTCAGCTTTAACCTTGAGTTTCGCTAATAATATCTCAATTGTATCAATCTACTTGACTTTTTTATATTTAATTCAGTTTCAATTGACTAAATAGTATCAGTTGCCTCCTGTATGACAGTTTAAATATTTTTTTCTAAATTTCCATATCAACTCTTGCGAATTTAAATTACTCAAATTCGCAGACAAATTTATTCAATTCTCTATTTATCAAAGTGTCTGGTAATTTAATCAGTTCGCTAATTACCTAAATCATGAGTTCGCTAATGTTAATTATCTAAATACATTATCCCGGATTTTGGCACAAAAAAGGTGAGAAATAGAATTTTTTTTAATCAGAGAGATTTTGCTTGTTTGTAAGACGGGTGGCCTTCAAAATCGGTTCTTGTTTAAATCCAAAACTCACTCAAAGAAAAGACTTATTTGACATCATTAATTTAGTTTTTTTTAAGAGATAACAAAACAATTAATATAGTATAATATAACATTTTCGCTGTACTATTTCCATACTTTCTACGTCCGTCAACTTTCGAGGAAGGCAGTCACATATCTAACATTGATCTACGGATGTGGCATCGATGTTTCTTAAGAAACATCCATGCTTTATCAATCGATTTTTTAGCTTATGTTTGTTTAACATCGAGGTTTTGAGGTCTAGGTTTCTTTAATATCGATATTTGTTTATAAAGTCGATTTTATATTTTCTGATGAAAAAACCCACTCTTTAACATTTTCTAAATCAGTAAATTGAACATTCTATTAAACTTAAAAATAAAGACACCAACTGTGATGGGGTTTGGGAAAATAACAAGGAAATTTAAAGCAATTCAAGGGGTGGAGAGTATGTAAGCAGACACATTCTCCCTCTCGGAAAGGGTGACGACCTGACAGGAAAGACGATATCCTTTGCCCTAGCAACAACTAAGTAACCAATCAAATTGTGGGTCAGGTACAGCTGATCTAACGGTTTTGATGCCGACTCCCGTATGGCGCTTTCTTACTCCCAATTTGTAATCAAACGAGGCGAACAAACTTCTTGGGCTATGTTTGGTTTTACGCTACGTTTTAATGTTCAACACACACACACACACACACAAACGCACTAGACTTCCGAGTTAGGTATTTGTAATTATTAGACTAGCTACTGGACTTATTTGACTATTACAGTTATTGTAGACTGTTACTCTTCTTTTTTCAGAATTTTTGTGCGACAGTGAATTTATATATATATATATATATATATATATATATTATAGAGCAAGTAGCGACCCAATTATGCTTCTAAAAAGTTTCATCTGGAAATACTTTTCCAAAACTTCAGACAAAACTGCGCTGAGCACTATTTGCCTGAAGTTGCCTGCGTCGAATCCCATTGAGCATCTGAAAGCCACACATAAAAAAATTTATTCTAAATATTTTGTGTCAATTTCATGAAGCAAGCCCAAGCGAAGAAGCAAACATCATGTTTAAAATAACGAACTCATCCCAAGGATTTTGTTAACCGTAGAACAAAAGGTGATTGTAAGTTATTATTTTATTGATAATAAAATTGAAGTGCCCAATTTAAATCAAAATCTCTAAAAGACAGTTTTCTTAGTACAGCTTCTTTTAAAGAGGGCACAGCGGGATAACTCATGTTATAGTTTTCATGATTTGAAAATTTCTCTGCCTACCACCTTAGTCAAAGATGAGAGTTTTAAGCACTTTGTTAAAGTAACTGCCCCATTATATAAAATTCCCTCGCGGAAAACCATCGATTTAATAATCGATGAAAAATATGAAATCGTGGCATTAGTTTTGAGAGAGCAACTAGGCAGTGAGCCAACTTTATTAAAAATTGCATTCTGGGATCCACTATTCTTGGAGTCTGAGTTTCACGAAAGTCAAATGGCACACATGTGGCTGATCATCTAACAAAAATTTGCTTGGATTGGAGACTGACTGCAGAAAAATTACAGCTGTCGTTACAGGTAAGACGAATAACATTGTGAGTTATGTTGAAAATGCATTCGGGGAAAAATAATTTAACATGAGGCCTAATAAGCTAAATTTAATGGCTCGAAAATCAAATGAATCTTTACCAGAGGTTACTGCAGTCACAGAAAAAAATCAAAAATCTAGTGAAATTATGTAAAGAAAGTGATGTAGGCAGTGATGAACTAAATCCGAAAACCGAACGAGAACTAATTCAGAGTGTAACAAGATGAAATTCTACTTTCTACATGTTAGAAAGATTGTTTGAGTTGAAAGAGGTTGTGGCAGGAATTGTAAATTTTATTAAATCAGCCCTGCAAATGCCATACGCTAGAAGTATTGAATTTTTAGAAGAATTCTATTATATTGCTTAAGAGTATTGGATTTTCAACAACAGAAGCAACTGGAGAAAGATGTGTTGCGTCTAACACTGTCATACCGATTGTAAAAATGACGGAGAGCAAAATAAATTATGTATCATGCTGTTCAGAGCTGGGAAAAAAACTGAAAGAAAGCGTTCTTGTCCATCACAAGAAGCGATTTGGTAATATCGAGAACAATTATTTTTTTGCAATGTCCTCCATATTGAATCTACGATTCAAAAATATTAATTTTCAAGACGAAGCCTTACTGGGTACATGGATCAAGAAAATTAACAATGAAATTAGACAATAGGGTGAATCATCGGATTCTGATGGTGGGCAATAGTCTCCAGCTCCATCTTCTTCTCGAGGTGAATAAAATTTAGAGAATTTAGGTTCTTATGTTTAAATCAATATTTTTGGAACGTAGATCTTAAGGTTTGGATGACTTATAAATCAATTTAGATAGTAAAATAAAATTGAAATAAGAAAATCAGGAAAACATAATTGTGAGCGGAAATACTTGGAATTTCAAAGTAAAACTGACAGTGGGTTTTTAAAGATACTGATATAGTTATATTTATTTTTCTTTGCAGAAGATGACTTTTGGGAAGATCACCACAAGATGGTACATGATAATTGGAACGTTAGTAGGAGGTCAGGGCTTTTGGATGAATTCGACACAAGTAGTCTGCACCTGCAACCGGAACTTTTAGTTTACTTCAAGAGTCCTGTTCTTATACTCAAGGATGACCCTCTAAAATTTGATCGTGATAATTATAATCATAAAAATTCGCATAATATAAAAGTTGCTACTAAATACTTATCAGTGATGGTGACATCAGCCCCATCAGAAAGAGTTTTCTCCATAACTGGAGGAATAGTTAGTAAAATAAGAAATCGAATTATAGGAAAAAACATTAACAAACTGCTTTTCCTTCAAACTGTGGATAAAAATATTCGGCCCTATGAAATAAAATTATATTAAATAACATATAGTACTGTTAATAATTATATTGTTTTAAGCAATAATTTATTGTACTTTTCAGAGTTTTCATCAAATACAATGCTACTTTTGATTATTTTTCCTATAAATATTGTACTGAGAAAATAGTATCCACATAGCCAAAAAATGAAAGTAAATATTTATCATTAAAAAATACTATTTTTTTGAAGTTTTCATTTTATTTTGCTAAGTATCGACGTTTCAGAGAACGATGTTATTTGGCTGATGTATTTCTAACATCAATGTTTCAATATTAAACATTGATAACTTAAGACATCGAGTGAGTCTCTTATGGTGCACAGAACCCTCTATTCTCTCTAGTTTCATCTAAAGTCTCATTAAGTGATCAATATTCTCATCAGATAACAATGCATTACAAAGGTATAAATTTAGTCCTTTTTAATGTAGCACTAATAAGGTTAAATCTTACATATTATTGAAGTACTAATGCGTTTTCAGAATGGCATAAAATTGAAATAATGCCTTTATTTCCGGTGAACAAACTTGAACTATTGCCTTCAATATATTTAGATTTAATTAGAGGATTTTATAATAATTCATATACTATGTTGAGTAGTATTTTTTAATGCTTAACTTTTTCATATGAATAATTATTCGTGATATATATTACATATAATATGAAACACTGTTATGTCACAGAAGGCAACTATTGGGTGACAGAAATATTGTTTATCAACAAATGAGGCGTCTATTTCTGCAAAAGAAACTATTAGGCATATTTTTTTAAAAATTTATTTAACAAATGACTTTCGAAATCAAACTGTTAAGTGTTTAGAGAATATCTTTAAAATTGCAAGATAGCTTTATTTTTACTCTTTGTTTAGTGTTTCTGAAAATATTTGAATAAATAAGAAAATTTCCACAGGAGGTAATTATAGAAGTATAGTCAAATACACACACACACAATTTTATTATATAACCTTTCATACAACTGACTAAATTATTTATCGCGAGTTATAAATAACTTTCTTTAAATAAGGGAAAGTTTATCTCGTCTTAAAAGCTTGTCTGGAAGATGCTGTTTTATATTTGTATTAATGTTATAAACATAAGGAACTAAATAACATTTTACAGCAGTTTCTGATTCTTCAATTTGAACGACTGCGTAATTAATTTTCATGCCAATTCCTAAGGTTTATTTTTGCTTTATTTAAAATTGCTTTATCTGATATTATATTACAATTTTAAAGTATTTTTTTATATTCAAGAGGATGCCTTTATATCCATAACAGTAATTAATAATTTTCAAAAACATACACTATTTTACTAACACTCTAATTGGCTAAATTGTGCTATGTTTCTTAACGCTAATAATATAATAATATCTTTTAAATATTAGAACAAATTATAAGGCATTTTAGAAAATATTATCCATAAAATGTTTACCTTAATTACCTATTGTAAATGTATTTTAATATGAAATTTAATATTTTCTCTCGATATCCAAATTTCGTATTATTTGAAAAATAATTATGACTGAATTTCATTTTGGAGGATTATGAAAAAGCTAACGTAATTAAAATTAAATAATTCATCCATATTTCTTACGCTACAAATTTTATATAGCATCGAGAATACATGCAGTCTTCACATAATGCTCTTTTTAAAAATAATAAATTTAATTCTTACGGTACTGAAATGTTACAATAAAAAGTAAACACGATTGCGTAACGAAAACATTAGGGAGTATTGAAAATTGATTTCATATAACTTTAGGCATTGTGATAAAATATTTATTTCTGTATGTTTTATAATTATTATCATCGTAAGTATTAACATATTTACGTTTTAAACCCCTTTTTATAGGAAAAAAAATACTTATTCTCAAAGAATCAAAAATAAAATGCTCAAAAAAATCACAATTTCAAACCTTACTGAATAGATTCGAATTCACCTTCAGACACCCAAGCCCAAATTTATGAAATAAACAAAGATGTCTCGTATATGGCTGTATTATGAAGTGATTTATCATTCTAAGCCCCCGTGTCTCTCTGTGTCGAAATACTCGTGACCAACGTCCGATTCATTCCTCGTTTATCACATGATATCCCCTTTCTGCTGTATCCGATGAAAATCAGTTTCCTTTATGAATAGTTTCCTATTCACTCGCAAGATATGAGACATGGGCATTGTACTGCGTCAAAGCTTCTGAAGGATGTCATACATTTCGTGACCACTTATATATTCAAGCTCTTTAAATATTTTAAAATAATTTCGTGTTAGGTAACTTAACAGGGGTCCAAATAACTTATTCGCATAATTATTTTTGATGTTTTTACCATGTTATTGACTTTAAAATGCATATATTTCAAGTTGTGTTTTGAGATAGATTTTAATTAATTTTTAGAAGAGTGCTTAGCTATTTATTAAGAATAATAGACTATATCATTAGGTACTTCCTTTTTTTTAATAGTCATTGCTAACTTATTGTTTTGGGAAAAGACATGAGCAAAAATGTTTGGACATAAAATAAAAGTTACATGGTGTTAGGTTCAAAAGATTGTCATTAAAATACGTTATAATTATAATAATTATAAATAATATTTACTTTGCTAACGTATATTTAACTTATTATTTATTGTAATACCTAAACAGAATATTATTGACTACGTACGTTTGCTGTTATTTCAATATTTATTTTAATAATTGGTAAAATCATCTGTTTTTATTCTTTTTACTGTTAACATTGGCAATGTTTTTGTGCTTTAGAATGTTTTACTTTTAAAAATAAAATTGCATTAATAATTTGTAATAGGTATTTCAATTTCTTGATAGTCAGTGTTTCTGTGGAGCCTGGAAATATGTTTATTTCCCTCTAATCAATATTCATTTTGAATAATTTCATTTTTTAAAGAAGTTAATACAAAAAAAAAAGCTATCAGAAGTTAAAATAAAAGTAGCAAAGTCAATTTCAGTTTTTCTTTTATACAATCTTCTGAGGTGCAGATCTTATTTGAAATCAAATCCCCTGAAGACACTTCGCATGAAATAATAAGGCTATTGCATGTTAAATATTAGGTCAAGTTTGGAAGCAAAGAGTGTAAGGTATAATCTGAGGTATGGTCATCGGTATTAGATGGTCCTTTTAATTTTGAGTACCGTTGCCAATATACTTAGTATAAACTATAAGTTTTGGAAATATAAAAAAACCCGAATAGTACATGAGAGTACAAAAATGTTTGAGAAATCAAGACTAGCTTCAGACCAGGAATCTTGTATATTTTCGGATGCGACTGCGTATTGTAGTGAATTGTTATGCAACATATATTTCAGCAATAACATACTAAACGTTGTACAGTTCTTACATCTATGATATGAACAAAATCCTGCTATACAAAAGTGTTTTAAGCTTGGAATGCATCATTTTAAACTGAGGCTTTGAAAGTAGAATGTGCTTGATCACGGTATTTCAAGACTCAATATTTAATATTTTTGAGAAAATATTATATTACAGCCCATCGTATACGAACAGTTTAATGCCAAAGGCTTAGCGATACTACCAAAACTAACAAGGCTGCCAAAACATTTTGGAACCAGATTTTTTTCTTTGATTTATTTTTCAAGTTCAAATTAATTTTTATCAAAACAAAATATAATAAATTGCATGCGTGATTTCTCAGGAACAGTTAATCATATTACATTAAAATTTTATACACATGTTCAAAATTAGTTCATAATGACTTATATATCAAATTTTAGATAAATTATTACCAGAACAAAACATACATGAATTTTAATTGAATTACTTTCCTTAAAATTGCATTATTTTCTAAATAATGTTTATTTCAAATTTATTTCAGTAAGTTTTTAAAAAACGTGAATATGACACTAAACCTTGATATAATGTATTAATTTACTTTTGCAAAGTTTCATTGATGATATACTGCAGAATCCGGCACATAATAAAATATTGGTTCTCGCAATTTTGAAAAAGTGTCTATTTTATCTAAAAGTTTATGATTTTTTTTTTAAGATTTTTTCAAAATTCACTGAAGATTCGAATATAATGGAAATATATATGACTATTTTACGATAAAAGTGTAACGTCTTTGGTATAAATCATTTGCTTAAGTGTTTTTACTTATACGGATAGCAGTTAAGAGTCCAGAGACATCTTAAATCCTTATAAAAAAAACTTAGCGAAATATTCTTACTTATGTTTCGAGTAGTAAAAAATATTATCCTTGTAAGAATTTGGATAAATTAAATTCGATATGAAATAAATAGAATGTTAATTCTCATTATAGATCTACTTCAATATTAATGCGAGTTTTACTTAATAACTTGCGTTAAGAAAGTACAAAAATAAGGTATTAATGAAATTAAAATACGTTTTTATTTATTCAATAAATTTTCTAAATATATTAAAGTTTTAAATCTTGACAATTCTTTTTAATAATATTTATATCAAAAAGAATCAAAAAATCATATATCTTCAGTAGCATATTGCAAAAAGTGAGCTTATATTTATTTTAGAAACCGCAATATAAAGAAACTTCGAATGAATATGTTATAAAAGAATAACCTAATATTTTTGAAGCTTAAAACCCGATTCCTTCTATTCATCCCCTTTACAAAAATATATTCCGAAAAGTTAAGTATACCTCCATGGAAAAAAGAAATCACTTCAACATCACAAAAAGTGTTCTTATCTATAAAAATATATTTTTCCAATACATTGACTACTCCATCAGTACTACGATTTCCTCAAAACCATCGAAGCGTAAATTTACCCCATTTATACCTTTTTGATTTACATAATAACTATTACTTTAAAAAAGCTTATTTTTCTAACGACTGAAGCCACTGGAATGGATAAGAAGGAGAGAAAATTCCAAACGCGAGATAAGGCATCGAAATGTCAGAACCGTAAATTCACATGTCACTTTCATGTGGAAAAAGTACTTACTGTCATGACAAATACTTTAAATTTAAATTTTGCCGCTGGTATCTTTCATACGTACAGTAAACTGAATAAGACCGAAGAGTAAAATGTTAAAATCCCAGAATTGTATATGTTAGTTAGTTTTAGTCTTCTAGTTAATCTTAATTCAATTATAAAAGTTATGAAAAAGTAAATTTTAATCAGCTTTGCTCACATAAAAGGATAAAGTCTATTCTATAAATTTCATTTAGATAGAATTCATATAAAAATAATTATCATCCGACGAATCTTCCATACATAAGTGCTTATATATATATATATATATATATATATATATATATATATATATATAT
>BMAW01013527.1:149544-176612 GCA_019974015.1 Nephila pilipes
TATATATATATATATATATTGTCAGATCGGTGGACGAGTATTCCGTTCCAAATTAAGGAAGCGTTACCATCAGTAACACTTCCATTGATGTAAGAAAGAGCTGGACTTTCTTTCGAAGCTCCTCGTTGTTCTGGAAGTTTTGACTTCCTAACTAGTTCTTCGATTCGAGTAAGAGATAAAAATCACTGGGCATTAAATGGGATCAATGCGCAAACACATCCCATTCAAATACTCCAGAAATTGTTGGGTTTCAGCAGCTCTGTGAGACTGGGTGTTATCATAAATGAGGACAATATGATTTAGCCTTCCTCTTCTTTTGTTTTGAATGGTTCATCGCAGTCGTCGTAAAATCCGATAATAAACTGCTGCATTTATTGCCTTCTCTGATTCCATAAATTCAAAAAGCAAAACACCTTTTAGGTCCCTTAACGCCGTTGCCATAGGCTTCTTGCTGTTGAAGGTTTGTTTGAACATTCTTACCTTCTTCTCCACATTCATCGAGAATATTTATTCTCAAGTCTTTAAATTCTCTGTAACATTCAAGCATTACACCATCAATCATTTGGCGTTCTCCGCAAACTCGACTAATTTTTCGGTGAGTTTCTGCTGCATTATTCTCTTCTGCTCGCTGAAAAGATAATAACACCACGCAATTCGCATTTGCCGTGAGCATTATGTGTGCTTACATGCTTACTGCTCAGATTATAATGGCTAGATATCATCAGTAATTACAAATGTTATAGATAGAGAGATCCACACCCATCTACTATGCATCCCCACCTCCTACCACTTGCCCAGTTGTTCAACCGCTCGACGGGAGGTTGAAAAAACCCGACACTTGTATGTACAGGTACAGCCACATTTATGTTAAGGTTACCAAAGAGCCCTCCTTAAAATATATTTTGTAAACTGTATTAATGAATTTTATTCAAAAAATTAGTACACGTCGTGAATGGATATTCTAAGTAATACTTCATGTTTTTTAAAAAGAAACTTTTCAATATAATTTATTTCATAAACTCGAAAGTATTTACTGTTAAAGTCCTTGAATAAGAACAAAACAGTAGAATAAAAAGATGTTATCTATTCGAAATCTATTTTTATTTGCTTGCCTTTCTTTAAATTCCAGGTAAAGTAAACAAATCCTGAAAGCTATTTTCTCAGAGTATTGAACTTTTTTTTTCGTATTTCGGACGCAAATTACAGCTTCAACTCATCATTTTGCAGTAAAGTGAAATGGAAAATAGCACCGAGTTCATCTAAAGTAGCTCTTGATAATGTTTTGTAAAGAAAATAACATTTTCTACACTCGATGAAGACGTTATCTAACTGCCTTTTGGAACCCTTGAGAGATTCTCTGTTAATTCAATAAATTTTTAACAAAATAAGAATGAAAGAAAAAAGTATTTAAACTTTAATTTTGGTTCAATTCTTTTATTCTATACAAAATTGTACATTTTAAAGAACATCTTGTAATATTTAATTTTGATTCACAAAAATATATAAATCTTTAAGAAGCTTTCAAATAAATGATTAAAAATAATTTTAAATAATTTAAAAAAAAGGGAATTCTGAGAATTGTTGTAATCGAAGTTTTTTTCTAGGATACTTCATCAAAGAGCAAAATATATTTCCGCAGAACAAAACAAAGCCTTTTCAATTAAATAACTTTACGATCACAAATGGTACTCATAAAAGAATGAAATTCTCGAGAAAATAAAGTATTAAAAGAGGAAGGATTATTCTCTTTGTTAAAAATTTCCAAACACTCTTTCTTTTCAAGAAAGCTTTTAGAAAAAAATGTAAAAATGATTAACAGAAAATTATTATATCTTTCGAGAAATTTTTTATACATTAGATTGGAAATGAACAAGAAATATTTCAGGAAACGAATATTATTTACATAGAATAATATCCGCAAAATCAGAAATAATGAAATTGCATTGCATTTTTAGTTTTATTTTTTAAAATATATTTTATTATAAGACTGTCGATATGCCCATGAATTATTCACTATTTAAATTTCGCTATGACCTGAAAATCAATTTGACTTGATAAAATTAATCAGTTAATTTTGAAGTTGCTGAAGGTTTTAGAATTTTGAAAAAATTAAATTGATTCGATTGATAGATAAAAGAAAAGCCCTCCATATAACCAAGTTACAATGAAATATTTAATCGATTTTCCACTTGTACAGAAATTGAAATATCTTAACATTAAAACAGTGACAACCAGTCTAGAAAGTTAAATGCTTTTTAGATAGAAATCTAATATAAGAATGAGAAGCAGAATATTTTTTTTTTTTTATTTATAGAATACATTTGATGTCGTGAGCACAAAAAATACCCATTATTAAGATACAAACTATCCTTTTGCCAAAAAAACACTCTCTCACACAAAGATAACACATCAATCAATAGCTCCCGAAACTAACACAGAGATGGCGCTCGTAGTAAACCAGTAACCAGGTCTTTCTAGAGTACGAACCTTTGCTTGAAACGTGTCAAAATTTTAAGTCGATCGGACCAGAAACAGCTGAGTTATCCAGGTTGGAGTAAAGTCGTTTTGTAGTTCTTTGAAACGCTCTTTCTTTGAAACGCTTTCAAATGGAAGTTGTGGTATATATCTTGTTCAGTCCATTAAGAAATTAAAAGACCATTTTAATTTTGGGTGTTATGAAACAATTATATAGGTTCCAAGGATAATTTAAACAATTGAATAGATGTTGCAACTTATTTATTGTAAATAGGCCTCAATGATTTTGATAAGTGTAGAGAAAAGATTTAGATAAAAGATATTAGAAATAAAGGAAAAGTCACTATTAACAAATTATAATACCACTCAGTTAAAAGCAAAAAAGTATGAAAATTAATATATTAATTTTCCATTTTTTTTTCAAATAACCTCAAGCACACTTTTTTCATTGAAATGACTACGTGCTGAAGTTCAGTTTATGAAATAGTTTAACATTCCTTTACAACGGCTATTTTCAGTTCATGGCAATAGCTTGATAATGTGCCAAGTCCATATAACCCAAAATTTGTTGTAAATTCTAAAATCCATCATAGCTAAAAGCTCTCAAATTATTGCTAATACTCTTTCCAACTGTCGACTGAATTTATTACATCAGTTCCTTCCCCAAACTACGTTAATAGAGTTACCAGAACCATCAAGTTTTAACTTTCTTTAATCATTCATCAATCGATGACATCTTTAGCCGATTTCAATTTTTCTTCTTTTCTTCTTCCAAGTTTCTTATTTCTAATAAATTTTCTGTTAACATTTGATTTAATCCTCTTCCAAACAATGAAATAATAAGTTTTATTCCTGAAAAATTCTGAAATCTAACAGGTCAAATGACTTTTTTAATTGATAATTGAAAATTTAGTTAATCGTCTATTGCTGGCAAAATACAGTTTTCTTATTATGGCATTGTGAATGAAAGTCTTAATACGCTTTATGAACCTAGCTATTTATTTTTTTTTACTTTACTAGTACACTTATGAATTAAAATTTTTGCTACTTCACCCTCAGATTACTCTCTAAACAGTGTCATTTGAAAATAAATCGTGGATTACACAATCAGAACCAGCACCTGTATTTCTCGGATGATATGGTCATGAAATATTAACACATGCTTCTTATAACGATTTTGGTGTGACATAATATGCTAATCTTCTCAGGTGGTCTTATAACTTATTAAAAGACACCATTTTCAATTTTTAGATAAAAAAGAGTAGATGTTAGTAAAATTTATATTAATTTTTAAAGTTACAATTCGTACTGAGACAGTAATTTGATTCATTTTAAATACTAAAAATTAGTATATTATGTTTTATTTATTTCAAAAATGCACTACTCTTTAGTGGTAATATAATTTTTAAATGCCCTAGATTAAAACTTTCAACAACCTAAAGTGGACACTAGAGCAAATTTTACTAGTGAGCTGATAGCGATCTTGGAAGCTTTAAAGCTATATTTGACATCGACCATTCAAAATAATCCTCAGGGTATTGTGATTTTCAAAAGACTGCTTTAGAAGCCATCTACCGTGGTGTCACCCTACTAACCAAAGAAATATATATCCATTTAAAAACTTGGACAAGTATAAGAAAACGATGTTATTGGTAATAAATGTCTGAACATGTTTGAAATGAAGTTAATTCAAATGATAGATCAATAGTCCAAAAAGACAGAAAATCTCAGTGTTGAGGTTTTCAACAATTAAATTTTGCTACACCCTGTGATGGAAATCCGATCGCAAGATGTAAACTCGTAGCTCCGTCCATTCAAAAGGGTGTTCAGATATGTGAAACTGACAGGGTTAGAGCAGTACTAAAGACAATTATTAGATTTCGAATGCCTCATTTTAGAGGTATAAAGATTGATAGTAGAAGATAATTAAATACGCAGATACTAAACCATCCCTGAGATACATTTTTGAATGTCTGGCATTCTTCAAGATGTGGTAGTTTATGGATGAATCTCTGAATGAAATGTTTTATTTACAGAATTGTACAGATAGCTGAAACTCACTTTTAACCCAGAATATTACATGGATAACTCTGTGAATTCTACAAAAGTCTTTACACTTTCTTCTGTAACATTAGATCGTATTTTATTTCTTGTAACAGTTGTCGTTTCAAAAAAAAAAGATCTTCGTCGATTTACCAAAATGACTTCAACCATTTTTAGACCTAGAACTATTTGAAATATTTCACAACTTGCTGGTATTTGTTCGATTTTATTTACTTTTCTTTTCGAAAAACAGATGCTCTTAATACGTTAGAATGAAATGTAGCAGAACGAAACCCGAAATGAAATTGCTTCCAAAGGTTCCTCTTTCTACATTCACATTTCTTTGTTTTGCAACTCAAGTAATACATTTCTTTCAGTATTTCGGGGGGGAAAACATGACATTTCCTTTCAAAACATTTTTCAGCTAATTTTCACAAATAAGTATTATCAGTATGTTTTAAGAACATTTTTTCATTTTTAAAACAGGAGAAACGTGCTTTTAATATTACTCGGCTTTTAAATGTTTTTAACATAATAAAATTAATAGCGTATCCAAACAAATATAAAAATATGGCTGCAGAAATTATGATTCAAATTTACTTAAGCATTTAAAAAACGTCAGGTGTTACCCAACACCTATACGATGAATAAAGTATTGCGCTATATATTTACAATACATTTACAAATACTGTTTTAATTTTGTGTAGAAAAGACGTCTGTTGAGTAGAAGCTGCAAAACTTTACTGAAAATAACTGATCATCACAGAAAATTGTTATGTGGTTGAATGGTTTTCAAATACAGGAAAGATCCACGCAATTAACATTGAACTGATATTGCGCGAGAGTGAACGAACTGATACTGCTGAGAGTTTTGAAGGTCACAGGATTCATTGAATACCAAGAATCAATGATCAAACCTAATTTTAAGGTACACGAACACGTTCGGAGTACTTTTTTTTAAAAACATTATTTAGAGAAAAATGTATACCCTTTTTAACTTCAGTTTCAATGTAAATAAGGTATGTTAAACTGATATTTGCAATAAATTACTTAAGTTTCACAAAATTAGCAAATTTATAGAGAATTTTGAAGAAATTTTAGAAAATTTTCAAAAATGCTACATGAAAATGTATTCACCTAATTTATATAAATTTAGTATCAAAATAAACCTTATACATGTACCTAGGGCTGGGCCTAAAATATTATGGCTATTTAAATAAATAAAAATTTCAGAGCCAGTTGAATAGCTATTACAAGAAATTTACCATATTTTACAACGTTGTTATGCGAATAATAGGCTATAATTTTAAAAATATTCTTATTATGAACATTATTTTAGACCAAGCCCTAGACAACATTATGAGAAAAGACAATACCAAGTTTCAAAGAAATTTATCAGTAATATTTTGAGTTATCATTTTTGGAATTTTCAAAATATGCGAAAAAACTGATTTTGAGAAAAATGCATTTTTAGTACAATTTATCATATATTTTCTATATACACACAATCACTTACTTAAAATTTACCAGTTTTATAGCTGACACCTTCTCTTTGCTCATTTTTAACCATTTTTTTCTTTTTAGCTAACCTATTTTTTTTTTCTGGTAACTTTTACCGTTGAAAAAGAATGTCTTTTAGATTCTGTGACTCGAACTTCATCTAGTTCTGCGGAAGTCCTTTAGACTTGTCCTTATAGATTTGTTTATTGAGTGATACAGCTCGTTGATATTTGCACCAGCTATCCGGTCCAACAGGGCATTGGCCATGCATTGGTTGTTTTGCATTTGAACAACAGTGAAAAAATGCTGCAATTACTGCACGTTGCATACCTTTTAAATTATTCACATTGTCACGGATAGCTATGCCATAATAATTTTGCAACTTATCGATGAAGGCATCTGTCAGTTTTCCCCGTCCTCCAAGCCCTTTTCGTGTTGATTTCAATTTTCTTAATCTTGTTCCAACACGTTTTTGTATATGTCCTATACATTCATATTTTGTAACGGTATTCTGGCCATAAATATTTTTCACAGCATCATACGCTTTGGAGTCACCATCTCCAAAAAAGCTTACATATTGTAATTTCCTCATTTCAAACGAACGTTCACAAAGGCGATATACGCCAACAGGTTCCATAGTACCAGATGATCCTGTATGCTTTGCACAGTTATGAATGGTGTTTAATCCTTCATTTTTTTGAATCGCAAAGTCTACATACTTTAGACATGAATTCAATGTCTAATACCTTCCCTGTATCTATTGAAATAACAGAGACACATCCATTCAAGGATGAATATCCTCTGCGTTGCCAAGTTCCATCAACCGACACACCACACACATTGAGATAATTCAGAATCATTTTCATTACCTCTAATTTCCAAAGCAGCTTCATTCATAGTATTACACGCTACGTAGCTAGCAGCAACTTCAATCTTTTTCTCAAGGAAACCAAATGCTGTCTTTGAAGGAACATTTATATTGATGGCGGAACAAAGTTTTTTGGCCGCAGAATATCCTTTGCCAATGACTCTCATTCCAAAAACAAGTGCAAGATTAATATTATGCAATTTGTTTATTTTATCAGATGAACAAAAAGAGAAGGAATAGTCACAGTTTTCACATTTTAAAGTCATGTTCATGGCTAATCCAAAAACAGATTCTTGCATTACATTAATACTTCTTTTAAAACATACAGGACAACATAATAAAGAAATTACATAACTGAAAATTCCTAAGTTAAAAATAACATTTTTTTCATCATTTTCAGTAACATCTGAAGGTTTGAAAGAATTCATCAATTTTGTTTCACTGGCAGTTGAAATATCTACATCTTTACTAATTTTTTTCATTCTCTGGAACTGGAACATTATTAGAGTACCTATTTCCTTTGAACTGTCTTTTACGAGAATAACTTTTATTTCTGTTATTTCCCATAGCTGTAAAAATACTAATACCAGAAAGAAAATTCAGTATTGTTTCAAATAAAAAGTAATAAGTTTTGTTATGCAACTACACAAGCACAGTTGTCAACAAATCAAGCTGTATGTAAATAAAACAATTATTGCCAGATTTCCTTAAATTCTACGTCGTCAGACACTAGCACAATGCTTAATTATTTTAAATATTGCATCAAATGTTTTTTTAAATTTATATTAAAAATAAATATGGTATTTTAATTCTGTTTGACATCTTTAAAAGGCATTTAAATGCTGACTTCCGGTCATTTAAATACCCACATCCGGTTTTTTGAGCTTTACTAATTCTTTAATATCTTGGCTTTTAAGTGACGTAGAAACAAAATAAAAACAGTTTTATAAAGCTAAATAAATGCTTTATTCAAGGAAACAAAAAAACTGAAAATGTGATTTTTTTCGAAAATTGACCATTTCAACGTGTTCGTATACCTTAAATTCACCATTTTTAGCTTCGATTTGGGTCACATCGCACAACGGAAAGATATTGTGAGCTAGTATTGCTAATATCCTGTTTTTTGTGATTTTCTAAAGTGATATCTTTGTTGATCACATAAATAATTTTCTGAAATAGAAAAGGAGAATAAAGGAAACTTACTGGGGACCGAAAAAGTAAGATTCGACCACAAATTTGATTTTTATTTATTCTTATCATTAAGTAGTCTAATTTTTTATCTTTACCACGAAGTACTACACTTGTTTTTACAAAATTCAGAATTGTTGGAATTTTTTTATTCTTTCATAGAACATTTCTTTTGCAATTTGTTGAGCATTTTAAGACCTGATGAATTTAAACAAATATTTTTCTCACCCCGAGTGCTTTACGCCTTATTTAATGCTCTACTAATATTAGTCTTATTTTTAATGATCGAACAATTGGCAACAGTAAAGTTAGGTGAAATTGTTTTTAAAAATGAAAATTGGACCTTTTCAAAAAGTGCAGCAAGGTACATGGACTGAATATTTTCATTTGTTTTCCAGAAATGAAATTCCAAGTCATGGATTATTTCCAGTAAGATCTCAAAGCTGCTATGGGTTTCATCATGTCAAAGAAAAGATGAAATGTACAAACATATTAAGCATACGTATGTTAATCTACCGATAATGGAAATCATGAAGTCTGTGTTTAGAGATTTGGTAGTTAAATGTAGAGCTGCTAAGAAAATGACTTCATAGGAAAATACTTAAGCGTAATGAATCTATAAAATGTTTCATCTGAACTCGTGCACGAAAAATTGTATTTGTGACCATCGAAACTTTGAAACATAGTACTTTTGATGCTGTTTCTTGCTTCATTGTAGAAAATATAACTAAGTTCCATACTTTATCCAATACTGGAATTCATCCAAGCTATCATTGCGTGAAAATTTTGGAGGAATTAGATAAAGAACGCATTACCGACAAAGAACGGAAGCTATCCGAATATATATATATAAAAAAAAGAAAAAGAAATAAAAAAAATGTTTAAAGAAAACTTTCAAATCTCTATGAGACTGAGAAGGTGATAGTCCTTCATACAAAGCCAGATTTTATTAAGTTTAACTTCTTAATCAACAATACTAATATCAATGAAATCTTAAAATTCAATTTTCTGAAAACATGTATTTTTCAGAATCAGGTTCCTTTTCTCAATATGTATGAAAGCTCTGAATTTAGATTTCATAATGTTATTCATATTACATATTTATCACGGGATTTGATAATTTTTTGAATTATTTTCTTTATTCCATGAAATTGTGCCAAAAATGCTAATTTAAGAGTGATTATGAATAAATAATTAATAACAATTTTTCTACATTTCTGAGAAATAAAATGATAAGATAAAATATGTAACATGTTATTCTAACTTCTATAACAATTTCATAACCCTACCTTGCACCATTTCTGAGATAAAAGTGCATACATTTTGGTAGATGTAACATTATTAATCCCTGTTTCCCTTAAGAAACTTAATGAAAAACCAGTTCCTCGAAAAAATTTAATGGGGTGTACTCGAAGAATGAACGAAAAACTCCACATAATTATACATTATGATGATGATTCATGAGAAATTTTGGTATTCTGATGAAATAAAGCATTTTGTGCCGTTTACAGAATAAATATTACTTTGAAAATATAAAATAATACATTTATAATAGTGAAAAAATATTACACGTAAAAATATTAATTAATATTATATTTAAATTTTAATATACCTTGTATTTTCTTTCCCATATTTCAAAGAATTTCCATTTTAATATTTTTTTTTAAAAAATTTGAAATTTAAAACATATTACAGGGAAAAAATGTAATCCCCGTTTCATTCTAAAAGTACAATATAAAAATAACATCCGATGATTCGAAAAGCTGAATTAGTTGTATTTCTAAAAGTTAAAAGAATATAATCAAACTATAGATTAAGGAAATTTAGAAACTTAAGTTAGGCTTATCTTACTTTTATGAAAGCGATCTGTCAGACCATACAAATTCAATTATATGGCATAATCCATAGACCTCAGTTAAAGCTTAGCAAATATAGTTTTGAAATAATATAATTTTTTTTTCTTTTAGCCTCTCTCTAACATCTTTCCCCTCACCAGGAAGCAATTAACATATGAAGGTAATCCACAATATCACCCATTTAAAGTTCACGCAACCATACTTGAAAATTCGTGATCAATATCACATGAAGGCAAATCCACTATCTCAACCGTATAGATTCTTACATATATATATAAACATTCTAAATATTATATTTATCAGGGAATATTAAGATTTGTCTCTAAATATGTAGACGATCATGGTCACCCATTACTATTCACCATTACTGCCTGACGATCTCTCTCCTTACCAGCAAGCCATCCTCCAGCCTTTAGACTAGGTAGAAAATGAAACTGAAATTTTCTCCATAAGTAATACATTAAAAAAAATCTTACTAATTGTTTGAATTTTTATTTTCGTTTACCCTTTTAATTCGAATTTTCATTGCTAGCATGCATTTTAAATTTAATTAAGTAAAATATAAACTTATACTTAATATTCTGCCTTTTCATCTGAATAATTTATACGCATTCATATTTTTATATATATAACACACACACACATATATATATATATATTGATGTTTAAAAATCTTAAGAATAATTCCAACTGAAATTTAAATGCTTTCATTAAGGCAGACTATACAAAAGCAGTAACGTGTGTATTACAAAATTGATTACATTTTGTAATTACGATAATCGTTCAAAGTTTATTAACTCTATAAGGGAAAAAATCATGTGTTTGAGTACGAGAGGACTTCTAAAATACTGAGAATGTTACACCTAATAAGAGAAACGATCTTGCATTTCATAATAGTTCTTAAATCTAAAGACACTAAAGTTTCAATAATTTGACGCGCGTCAGTGAAAACACCGAACTAATTTTCTAGCATATTTACGTTTCATTCTGAAACAAAATGTAAGCGACAAGACTAAAAGCAAAGCAGTATTTTTGTCATGAAAAAATAATATATGTGTTGGAAAAGAGAACAATCAGATTTAATTATTGGCAGAATTTTTTGTTTTGTTTTGGTGATGAATATTGGCGTGTGTCAGCAACAGCAAGAATATTTAAATTAATTTATTATAAAAAGAATGTTATGTATTACTAATCGAAACGGAAATAATTTTATCTAATATGATTTTTTTTGATATTATATATATGTGTGCGTGTGTGTGTGTGTGTGAGAGAGAGAGAGTATCGTTCAGTTTTAATTATTACTAAGAAATAACCAAGATATCCAAAGAAAAAAATTTATTCTCACTATTAATTGATCCTTAAGTAAATAATATTTTGAATTATTGCAATTAATGGTCAGAGGCTTAATTTCAGGAAGCTCTTCAATATGGAAAGAAATTTTCCTCAAACATCTGAAATTTTTGATATTGTTTTGTTTTCTTACCAAAAATTATCCATCTGTCTTCTCATAATTTCAAGGTTGCGGTAGTCTATTGGTCATAGTACTGGACTCATGACCGGTGGTTTTCGTATGAGCCGTGGTATGAGCCGGGGGTATGAGCCGTGGCGACTAAAGACCCGCCGTGTAGTCGGGTCTGATGTACGTTAAAGCAGTTTTCAATAATGTTAAAGAATAGGGCCCATAGTTCAAACATATTATCAAGTAGAAGAAATGCTTCAATATTAATGTAAATCACTATGGATATAACAAATATAATTATTTATTAAATAGCATTCTTAGAATTTTGTTTTGTTTTTTAAATATATATATATATATATATATATATATATATATAGATTTTTGCCTTTATATAAAATGGATATTCAAACATCTATGTTAAAGTGCAGGAGACAAAATGTACAAACATATTTTCTGCAAGAAACAAGTTATTGATTCAAGAAGAATTGAATAGTATTGAAATATACGCTTCTTTCTATTGAATATCGTAACTCAATTATAGTTTTATTTCGTTAATAATCATTTTTTTAAGATTTCAAATTCATTTTTATTAAGTATTGACGTATTTTGGACTGTCTGCAACAGTTTGCGTCAATATATTTTTTTCTGAAGAATGTACTCTTGGTAAGAAATGCTTACTTTTGGCGAACATTTACAGTTAATTTCCGGAATGAACTTAAAGAAACTTCTAAATTGTGACAATTGATAAATTATGGAAAAAATTTTTAATTCATAGAATCAAACTCAAAGCTTTGGAACTAATCTCTAATAAGCTCTCTAGTTTAAGAATATTTTATGTGTGTTCATATAAATTTATTTGAGTGTAATGGTAAATTTGAGTTATTCAAAAGATGATTAAAACGTAAACTTTGATTCAGTGAAGTGAAATGAGAGAGGAAAGAATCTGAATTAAATTAATATTGAACTTCTCTGAAATCAATTAAAAGTTATTTAAACTTTTTTATCCTTTAAAAGATACATCAAAATACAAATTACTATTTCGAAAAGCATAAAGGGTGAAATTTTAATTTAGTCACTATGATACACTGAATTAATTTTATTACTCCAACAAAAGTTTTTTTTAAAATTTAACTTTCTTTTGTTATTTAATTTTATTATTTTTCACAGTGAATTTACCATCTCACAAAATTTAAGTATCAGAACCAATAGAATAAAGATTAATGAAATATTGTTATTTAAACTGAATTCCGAATAATTTACATTACGTACAATGCATTGTGTTCATATTTCAATTTATAATGTAATGTGTTGTAGAATCTTCAGATAAAATTTCTAACAGTTCAATGATATTTATTGTCTTCGTATGAATGAAACACAACACAAAAACTTTGCTTCTATCAAATGTAATTTACTCTTTCAGATTATTGGCATATAAAAAAGATTGAAAAATAAATAAATAAATATTAGTAGCAAACAATTGAAAATAACTTTCTACCTTTAGAGATCAACGACATTTGAACTTTTGAATAAGCAACTATATGTTGTAAATACACATTATATTTGCAGTAAGTGTTCTATCAGTCATAAATATAATTATAAGTATACATTATATTTTAAAAACTTTTACTAAATAAATATATAATCAAAAGATTAAGTTGATAAGTTAATATTTATGCATTTCAATCTCATCTTCACATAATCTCTTCAAAATTATTATACAGTTTCTATAAAAAGAAAACTGAACTGAATCCCGTGGAAATGTTTTCCACATTTGTTAAGAATATAATCATCTCTAAGCTCAATCTTTGATGTTATAAGCTGATAATCATAGAAAAAAAAAAAAATTATGATTCTTTTTTTTCTGTCTACTGCAACACTTGTTATATTTTGTTTTTCTTTATCACTTTAGAAATGTTCCTGATTTAAGCAACTACGAGCATTATAACATCAAGACACCCTCATGATTTTTTTTTCTGTGGATTTTACCGTCTTTCATGAACACGGGGGACGCACCTCTGGGATACGCAAGCATTCCTTCTCTATTTTCCACCATCCTTCTGGCCATTCAATTTTTTATTTTTTAATCGTAAAATTTTGATTAAATTAATCCATAACTAAGCCATGTAATATATTAATTAGTGTAGAACTTCACATTTTGTGTTCGGTTATATTCGCTATTTTTATTATTGTTGAAAATTAAAATCGAATATGTTCAATTTTCTAACCAAGTCCTCGAGTAACTTTTTATCATAATAAGCTCAATAATTTGAAGGTAATAAATTTTACACATATCAGCTCAGAATTATAATTAATTCAAAGAATATTTATTGCCGTTGAATTCAACAGAATACCAATCAAACAATAAAACAGTATTATCATAACAAAATTGAACTTTTTTTTTTTTGGTTTAAAGCAGGGCTTTTCTTCCCTATATAATAACTAAACATAAGTGTTTTGCATTTAAATTAGAAAACAAAATTAAGAAAGAGATTCGGATTCTGTTAAAGCATTTCAAAGATTGAAAGTCATTTTTCTAAAAATGCAAATAATGTCTTAAATTCGAAAAAGCAAAGATACATAATTTTCAATTACAGAAGTCTTTTAAATTTTATGATTTCGCTGAAAAGCTATAGAGAAATTAAAACTGTTTTAATTATGGCACTTTTTCCCTTCAGCTAACTTTTTGTGTTAAATTATGACGTTGTTTGATTCAAGAGCCTCGCCTTGTGTATAAACTGTGTCTTATGTTTACCAACATTGCAGGAGATCGAATGTTAGTGATATAAGAGAGTGCATGATATTGGTGTAGGAAAGTTACGAGATCATCGAAAAGCTGGTATTTTTCACAGACTCTATTTATAAGTATTAATCTCAACTCCAATCCAATTTTGTTGTTATTGAGATAAGTTGAAATTTCAGTTACAATCTTGGGTTCCGGTTACGAGTTAATAACTTATTGGCATTCATAGTATTTTTTGTTATTCTATAATACGAAAGGGACTATTTTGATTTTTTTAACTAACTCTTAGTAATGATGCAAAAGATGTCACAAATGTGACTCCCAATAACCACGCTGGATTCGGATCCTGAGTTACAATGATAATTCTGCCGTTTTAATTTTTCCGATAGTCTTAGCAAAAGTAAGTAATATGAATTAAAGCTTATGTAACTACATAAAAATAAGTCTATTGCTTTCAAATTTTGGAGAACGAAATATATATTTTACTGAAAATGTTTTTCAATTATTCATTATATTCCCACATAATTACTAGTCGTTGTAGTTAAAAGGTCATGGCTTTTTTTCATCGAGATATGGGTTCGAGTCCTGATTCCGTTAATAACCTCATTTAGTGGAGTTGATGTACGTTTCATTTGCACAGGCTCAAAGTCATCACATTGTCTTTGTATGGAAGTATAGAGAGTAGAATTTCAGATCACAAGTGTCCTCCAGGTCACTTGACTGGGATTCCAATTTATGAGGTTCGTCGCTAATAATCATTGCGTGGCTTTTAAGTGCGAAGTTAATAACACAATCATTTATAACAGAGTGGCTAGTTGCAATATCTTTAGGAGCCTTACTTTAAAAAGAAATATATGAAAGAGCCATTAATTCAATTTTGCCGCAAGGATATTGTAAAATTTCACTACTTTATGCTTCCTTTTCCTCCAAAATGACACTACTTTAAGAATTTTTTATCCAAAACAAGTGAATTACAGAAAGTAGAGGTTCATGGCACATTAGCCAAATATATCTCTGCTACTCCAAGCATTGTATATTTGTGATCCAGACATTTGAAACAATTCGAAAAAAAGATAATTGGTTGCCAAGAAAAAATCTTGAAACCAGCCAGTGGTTTCACTATTCATATAACATTGCATCTTACTCATTTTATGCTAATACATACATACACACACACATACATATATATATACACTTTTATATGCATTCAGTAACAAATTAATTTCACTTTATGCAGTTATCCAGATAATAGATGTATAATGATGCATTTGGAATTTAAACAGTTCTTGTGAAAATCTGTTCGAGACTATATAAACTTGATTAAAATATTAAGACATTCACTTTTTGCTTTTTGTTTCTAATTGCTTCTTCTTCAGATGGCTTTATTTCAGATTTTGAAAGGCATTTTTGTTGGCACTCATCTGTCAATAATATCCAAAAAAACTGATAAAATACTTTTAAAATAACATTTTGTTAGCTTTAGAAATAGGGCTTACCAAAATTCTCATTTCGTTTGATACGCAATGTAAAAAAGTTTTGTTTTTGTTTCAAAAGTTTTATTTTTTTGTTTTGTAAAAAAGTTTATGTATAAAGATGCACCATTTTTTCTGTGAAACGCATACAAAAAACGCATCTACTTAATATTCAAAAACAAGCAATATCTAACTGATTAAGTCTGAATTGCTATAGCTGCCATACGCTACCCCAGTGTAAGGTTATCAGTGTAAATATCGTTGGATGTGATGAAAACCCGTTCTTCTTTGACTTGTTTGAAAACTTGAAAGTATCCTATTTTCCCCAATCCTATCCGAATGTTGCTTGGATAAAGAGAAGCTTCAAACTTCTCTTTATCCAAGCAACATTCGTGTTAAGTGATTTCTAAGCTGTAGTGGCATTCTGTTTGCACCATGTTCCAGCAAAAAACAATTTTTGTATGTTAGGGATTCAATCAAGGGGTCATGTGTTTAACTAACTTTTCATTATATATTGCTAAGTCGTTTTAGATGATAAAATAACAATTTAAATATATTATGGAACATTTTCGCAGATGGGTATTTATGAAATAATGATCGTATTTGTGCAAATCATTAAAAATAATAATAATTTGTGGCAAAATATAATCGTAATCATAGAAAGCGTGAAATTTGAGCTATTTGCCTGGTTCATGTAATCTATTATTATTTAAACTGCCATTCTCGTTTGAAATGTCTAGCACCGAGTCATGGTTACGAGCTCCTGGCCAAGCTCCGAGCTCCATTGTTTCCGTCGAATTGTGGTTTCGAGTCCTTGTGTCACTAAAGACCAACCGTATAGCGAAGAATTAGCGAAGATGTGTGCCACTAAAGCGGAGTATATTAAATCTGTTGAGGTTCGAAGTCATTCCATTAGCGTGGGGTAGAAGTTTGGATATGGAGGTGCCAACTCAAATGTCATCTTTTGTCACTTGACCGAGGTGTAAAATTGCGAGACAATCCTCTTGCGTTGCTTTATCGTCTGACGTTCATAAGCAATTAATCAATTTATGTAATGAAAGAGAAATTATCAATTTCTTATTTAAATCATTATTTGCTTTTTCTTTGCATTAAAGATAAATAAAAAAATGTTTGTTTAAAATCTATATGAGCTTTCTCTGGTACTGTGGTCTCACTTAAAAATTATTGATCGTAGAAGTTGGAAAGAAATATATTTATATTTTATTGTAAAAAGAAACCTGAAGGAGATAAAAACAAAGCAAGATAAAATTTCAAACCTGAAAAAGATAAAAGTTTCACATTATTGTCAAGATTTTTTTTTTTTTTTCTCAATGCATTATGGCAGTAATATATATTTTCCAATACTAACCACTAAGGCGATAAAACAAAACGAATTGAGCTATAGAAATTTATATTGAACAATTTTTTTTTGTTTTGGAGGGGGAACTCTTTTTAGAAATAAATTTGACAAAAAAAAAATCCACTGTTACTTCCAAATTACTTATACTTTATTTCTGCAAAACATTTTGAAAAAATGAGGGCTTATTCATAAAATTTAAGTAAATTTAATTTCAAGAGACATTTATGGTTAATAGAATACATGGTTCAATAACAATATGTATATTTAGTAAATAAAATTTAAGTATATAGTTAGTTTAGTTTTGACATGATAAAATAATATACAAATTTTGTTTTACAAAATTAACTCTAATTAAAAATATTTATGTAAACTGTTTAATATTTGTCATAATATTGATTGCTTTTATAAATTAAATTTGGGCATCTTCGGAAATAAGGTACGGCAACATCTCTGTTGATAGATACATGGCAACTCTCATCATTCTTTTTACTGCTTTACATTTTTATTCGCTATGACTTTTCCTCACTAATTTATTTTTAATTGTTATTTTTTACTATTATGAATATTTTCTTTATTAAAAAAATTTATTAAGTTTACATCTTTAATTTTCAACACGTTTAATAGTCCCCTCTTCCTTTAAAATTTGTTTTTACTGGGAGAAAAAAATTTTTAATACCTTTTAGCGTATTCCCTTTCTTACGCATCTTGCCTTTAAAAAAAAAGAGATAAAACTTCAAGGAAATAAATCTAATGGACCTTTCAACTTTACAACTGCTAATCTTAATGGTGTCTCCCATTATCCTAATTGATATTTGCGCCATGTAAGCATTTTTATCGGCTATGTGGGGAATTCAAGCCAACAAAACATGCCAAAACCCTTGCAATATTCAGCACCATCTGGGTAGGGAGGGGGGTAAAAAACTGTTTTATTCACCGAGAACCGTGTTAAATCTATCACGGTCCAAAGTCCTCCCGTAGGCGTGGTGTGGAAATTAGGAGATGGGGATGGCAGCTCAAGTATCATCCTTGTCTCTTGACCTTCAAAATTTCAAGGACCGTTGCCACTAGCCGTGGTGTCGCTTCTAGAGTGATATTAATAAAATCAAAAAAAAAAAAAAAAAAAAAAAAAAAAAAAAAAAAAAAAAAAAAAACCTTATACCGAAAAATTCCAATTGGAACTTCGAACATATTTTCAGACAGTAAAATTGTTCTAATCTTCATAGAAGTTTGAGATGTTGTTAATATTTACATGTGTTTAGGTTGCATAAATTGCAATATTTATGCAACCTAAACAATATTCTTAACATTTAGGAAATTCCAAAAATAAGGCATTTTTCGCTTGAATACATGAAGTGTCAAGGCCTTTTAGCACTACAATATAGGAGATGAATATAAAATTAATGTTCGAGTACTTTTTATCGAAAGTGTTCCAATTTCGGGTTCTATTCTTTAACATTACACTCGCGAGCGAGGACAGCCTTAAATGGCCGGAATTACCCAAAGTTTCATGCGATAAGTGGAACAACCATAAGACGATAGAACAAGAGAAAAACAAGATTAAACAAGAAATATCGCGTAGTGAGAGAGGCGGGGATAGATGTTTATTTTTCTTCTGGAAAATAAATCGATTATTCTGAAATCGATATAGTACTACTGGCCTCTCATTGACTTGATTATGTGCTTTACTGTAGGTGGCAATGAGCTAAGCCTCAAGGGAGGACCAAAAGAGTCGATAAGCAGACAATGATATCACCAAACGATCTTCAGGGTATGTTCAGGAACCAGAAGAGGAAAAGTTGTGGAGAGGTCTTATGCTTATCAGATAAAAGGATTGATGTCCACTTAATGATCTCTGAAAGAACTAATGTAAGCGTAACTAATATTTATTTTTCGTTTTCTATAAATTTCTGTAAGATATTTCAGTGTTAATATTTAGAAATACTGAGCATAAAAAATCATTATGTTTTGAAGAAAAAATATTTAAATAGTTTTGCTTGATTATGCAATTTTAGACAAATTTTAAACTTATTACGCAGAAATTACCTTTCGACTGGAATTGCTCAGTACTTGAATTTAACACGACTGTATTGAATAAAAAAGAATATTTCAAAAATAAATTATTGAGAGTCAAATGTTTTTTAAGGTTTAAAAAAAAATGAAACCATGGATGAAACACTGATATGAAAAAATGGTAATTCTCAATATATATTACAGTTTTAGATAATTAATTCCACAAAATATCCATTACACTCACGAATGATTATGTGGTATTAATTTATTTACATATACTCATTAGTAAGTTCTAGTCTTTTTGCTACGAATAAACATTTATTTCCATTAGAACTTTCTTTCAAATTTTGCTTGTATTCTATTTTTTATGTACTGTAATAATGCAATATAAAAATGCAATACATAAAAATTAGACTTAATAATGACACATAAGAGAGTATATCTTAAAATAAAAAGAGATATCATTTAGATTTTTTACATGAACATAAAGGGACTTAAAACTTGATAAGCACATAAAAAAAAATTTTTTTCTTAACTTTAACTTGTAATTTTTGGAAATTATTATCCTTTGTTTTATATGCTACTTTTGTATGCAGGACAAATATAATTTCAAAAAATTTAAATTGGAAAATATAAACAATAAAATTTCGAATCTTGATCATGCACCCGTACTAAAGCTGTCAGTGATATCTAAAAATTTCCAAAATTAATTTTATTTACTTTTAGTTATAACTTTAGCGTTTTATTTTACTTTTTTATTGAATAACTATTACTATTGGAGATTTGTTGTTGATATCTGTGCATATAATTAAGACAATTAACATTACAACAGTTTTAATTTATGTTCTTATTCATCATATACTTGTATACAAATATAACATTTTGTATTGTAGGAGGGAAAGTAAATTATAAATGATTTTATTGATTCTTTACCACACCTTTTTTTATACGGACTCAAAAACTGAAAAAAACGATGAGTTTTTAAAAGTGAACAAAAATCATATGAAAAAGCAATTCCTTTTCAGAACACATATAAGTGATTTTTAAAATGACATTTCAAGCTAACTCAAGAGTATAATAATTATTTTTAGAATTATGAACTTTAAAAGGCTTTTTCTCAATTTGAATTTTTTCACTACGCCGATACATTTAAAATGCTACTTTTTAATTTCATTGTTTGTTACATATATTTGAAGGATCCATTTTTAAGTAAAATAAATAAAAAAGTTTTATGAATGAAATTAAAATGTAGGGATATGAATGTTTTTACGAAATCTTAGCATACACATCAACAATTGTTTGTATAAAACTAAGCAAGACCTTGTAAAATCAAACCCTAAAATAGCTTGAAAAATCCGTCAAAATGTTATAGAGTCATATAGTAAAATTAATATGTAAGGGGAGAAAAATTTAGAGGTTTTTCAAATTTTGTTTTTTCTTTAAAAAAATTAGTTTTTAACATTGTTTCAACAATATACCCAACTTTTCATGTGGATTTCTTTTTTCCCCTAAAAGAACACTATACGCCATGCTGAAACAGAATTGTTAAATGCGTAAATAAAAAGTTCTTCAAAAGTTTCCGTATCCCTTTAAATTTTCCGAAATCCTATTTTAATTAAAAATTCAAACATAGCTTTTCGCTATTCACTTGATTTTGTTTATTTCTCTTCAGATGCGCATATGCCTTTAATGCGCCTAAAAGAAACAGAAAGAAATGAACTAAATACAGAAATAACTTTTTTCCAATACTCAGTCTCACATTTCATGATCCGTTTCTCTTTATTTTCAATGCTGCATAACAGGATCGCTTCAATATTTTAAAGAAAAGAAGCATTCTTTTATTTTGAAAATTCACATCGAAGACCATTTTCTAATAATGAATATATATTTATTTATTTTAAAAAAAATTGCTTGTGGGTTTCTAAGTTAAATTCTTTTTCCTAAAAAGGCTTCCAATTTCCTTAGATTTTTCGTAAATAAATAACACATATTACATACATCGTAAAAAAATATAAGTAAACATATTTATTTAAAGCGAAATGAATAAAAAATGTATTTTTTCAAACTAAAAGATTAAAGTTATACAACGAAGAATGTACAGAAATTAAGGAATTATATATTTATATATAGTTTATGATATAAATAATATTTAACTTAAAGTAACATATTCCACCAGCAGTAATAAATACATATTTTAATTGCTCTATATAAATAAATGTCAATATATAGGACGCATATACATAATACGCATGTCTAAGTGTTCTTACAAAATGAAAAAGAAATTATATTATTAATCTTGGATATCATACAAATGGTTGTTTAGTTATTACATTATTTATTATAATTAATTAATATTTGAATGAATATGCTTTTTATCCTTCAAATTGGGCACTCTTTTTTAAGAATGTATTATTTGGTTCCATGCTATTCAAACTTTTATTTCAATGCATAGGTACAGACATATCCAATTTCTGATGATCCTCCTACATACGCTTGCTTAGGAAGAATGAGAAAACCACAGATATGCAGAAACATTAAGTAACATAATAAAGACATTTTCTTGGGAAGGGATTTTAAAAAGAAATGAGCAAATGAAAATTCATTATTGAAGGAAATGAAAGGAAATTTCTTAAACAAAAATCGGTATTCAATGTGATTTGCACATGGTAAATTACTCGTAAATAAATATGTTATACTAATTCTTTAATAATTAACGCTTACAATTACGGCTGCGGTACCTGAGTGGCTAGGGACGAAACTTGAAGGTTCGAGGCTTGATAAAAGACCTATCCTCCAGTTAGAGTCCAAGATATTCAGTTTGACTGCGAACTCATTTTCCTCAAGTTAGAGTGGAAATTTAGAGTGAGGTGCCAGTTTGTGTGTCGCTCTCGTTATTTGACCGTGGCTCCAAATCGCGAGTCAATCTAATTGAAGTATGAGAAAGATATTAACTTAAAACTTAGGTAGACACAATTAAGTTCTATTATCAAATTGAAATATTAATACTTCGAAACAGGTTTCCGCAAAGTTTTTTTTAGTAAGAAAAAAGTAATAATGTTTTCTCCTTTTTTGTTCAGTATAATACTTCTTTGTTAGAACAGCACCATTCCTTTATTCGTTATTGTTGTAACATTTTCGTAAATACTGCAACATATTTCATACAGCAATAGCTTTAATACCTTAAGTTTTACTATGCATAAACTTAAACAACTTAGTAGCGAAGAGAAGCTACAGAGCCATTATGAGCAAATTGGTGATTAATATGCTTCAACTTGTGATAATATCATTAAGCTAAATATTTCATCAAATTCAACGTAGTTAATAAGAAATATGGTTTAATTTTCATTTAGGGGTTATAAGGCTAACAGTACTTATTTTGTACTAAAATTTAGGTGCTAGTGAATCGCTGTACTTACTAAGTAAAACTGATATTCGAAAAATCTAAAAAAAAATCTTCCCTTTTGAAAACTCTTCAAAATGATATTTTAAAAATTTACAGAATCTTCTGCTCGTTTTAACCTAGCACTACAGAAAATACGTTTGTCTGAATTTTGAATCTTCATTACAAGATGCTTCAAAATTTAAACCAATACGCTTGATAACAGCAAATTAAGGCTCTTCTTATTTTACAATTGTCTAGCGTGTGAGAAATAATAAGACATTTCCTTATTAATTTAAATGTGTTCCTTTGAGTGTCAGCCTTTTGAGTGCTTTCCCCCGGTTTCCACATGAATCTAATATTTTTTTTTTTTTTTTTTTACATTTAAAACTCTTTTTTTTTTCTGAACATTTGTTCTTATGTTCCAAATCAATATTTAAAAAAAGACCATTGAAACAAAACAATGCTACACAGTTAAACTCCCATATATATGTAGATTTCATAAATGCGTCGGACGGGTCACCGATGCTGAAGTCGACAAAATTATTACATAATTATTTTTCTATATATCCTACTTTAAGAGGTACATGTATTTTTAACGTATTAGAAGTTTTTTTATTGTAAATCCATGTATGACAAAAAAAAAAGATTTGATGGGTATGAAGAGGACTGTACATTAATTGATCTACTTCTATATTCGATGATATTATTTCCCCTTCAAGCTATCTTTACTGGTCTAAACAAATAATAGTGTTAAATCTGAGAGATATAGAGCATATTAAAGCATTGCCCATTGATGTTTATCTATTTTTCCTATGTTACTTCAGCTGTGTGGGATCTTGCTTTGTACTTGGAAAGAAGTTTCGTGATCGCGATGGAAAGTGTTTTTGTCTGATATGATGCTTCAAACTTCTCCAAAGGTGTGCGGTAATGTATTTCAAAACTTAGAGGCATTCCACTTTATTCCAAAAAATTTGTAAACTGCAATTTCTTTTAGTCGTTACTGTTTCTACTTTGATATTTAAATTTTATATAACTTATCTCAGTTGTTAAGGTAAAATGCTTGCAATGCTTGATAAAGTCGGAAGTGCCATCGTTTATGTTGTAGCTTATGTTTATACAAACCTAAGAATGAATCCATGAGATCTACTTTTATTAAACATTTCAATCAAAGCAGGTCTTAGGAATTTCGTTAATAAGTTTTTCATGGTTTATCCAGGGTTTCAATAGTCTTATAGCACCTACTCCAAAAAGTATTGAGGCTACATGAACAGCTGACCTGTCGAATCACCTTGTTATTTTTATGTTTTCCTTATTTGTGGTAATGGAAAATGTGCCTCTTGGAACATGTTTCTTTCATTTATTGTTTTCCATTTATTTGTAGCTTCTTGTAACTTATTTGTGAGTATTGTTCCTGTTGAAAACATTTTCCATTCAACAAGTTTCATCAAAAGAGGAATTGTTGTGAAATATTGTCAAAAAATACTTTGTGATTTTTGTGCTTTTTAAGCTTACAGAGCGTAATTCAACACCTCTAACTGCTGCAAATTTTTTATAAAATTCTTGAGATTCAGCAATAACACCTTGATGAATTCCAGAGACATAAACGTAGCCAGAAATTCCAGCATATACCCAGGATTTTATTCCTCGTGGATTAGGTTTACGTCTTGTATATGGTTTGATGTTCGACGTTCCTTTGAACAGAATCTTTATTTCATCCACTGACAAATAATCTTTCGAGTCATAGCTGTCTGCAAACACTACTGAAAGTGGTCTAATACTGGTCTGATTTTATACAGCTTATTTTTATAGTCGTTACGTGTAATACTTGGAACAAAAATAATTTTTTATTAAACTTTTAACAAAATTAGTTTCCTATTTATTCATTTATACTAAAAATGATAATATAAAACTATTGTTAAGGAGTTTTATTATAACTTGTTTAGTTTTAGTTCTTAAGGACGTTGTACTTTGCAACCACGTGTTACATTAAGCCTCATATGAGGCACTATGGTTTTGAATTATAATGGATATGAAGTTTATTTTTCAGGATATGAAATAATTGAAGTTTATTTTTTAGAAGTAAATAATTTAATATCATTATATGGCACATGGATGTCATAGTTGGAAAAAAATTTTTACTTACAGTGTTGTGCAGTAAAAAAGAGATGATGTTATTTCTGAATTCCGTTCTTTCACAAAATCAATGATTTAAATTGTTCAAGGTTGGTGATGCCAGCTGTTAGGGTATACGAAAACAATTTGGGGGCCCGTTTGAGGCTTAAATGGATAATAGATTTCACTCAAGTGAAAAAATTGAAAGAAATCGGATTTTAAATCATTGTTTTTTTAAGTTATTGTTGGAGCCTCATATGAGTTACAGGTGAGCGAGATGGTTAATACGAAAACCAACTCTCTCTCCTAAGAAGGGAAAATAAATGTAAGATTCAAATAAAAAATATTTTTATTTATATATCCATATAATGTTTTCATTGACATGTTGGCATCATTAAATTTCTGTTTTTAAATTATTGGAGTATTCTTTTGTTCCCCAACTTACATTCCCACAACCCACTGCCTTTAAAATTTCTTTCCCGAACATGAAAATAATCGACATTTTTAAACTAAATAACTAATAGTTCGGATACTCGGTGAGAAAGAAATTTCCGCATTGAGAAAAATAAAATGGAGATTTAAAAATTATAAATATGGGAGGAGAAATAATTTTTTCTGAAGATATTTCTTTTAAATTTTATTTCTTTTTCACACAGAAAACTATTTTGAAAATGAATATTTTTTCCTGATAAGAATGGTTGAAGCATTTCAAAATTCAACATGACAAAAAAATCATAACCATTTTCTGTTAACGGGATTTAAGGCTACATTTTTTAAGCTATGCCTTTTATCAGATTTTAAAAAAAAAATAGTCTGTTTTGTTTGAATCAAAAGCCTTGTTCTTTAAGTTCTATGATTCAAGACCTGAAGTTTGTCTCGAATGTCCTCTAAAATCTGAATATTTATTATTAAATAAAAAAAAATTATCCTTTTAGTTTGAATCAAATTAATCCCAAATAGATTTATTGATAGAAGCTTATGAATATTTCCATTCATTCAATATCTTTGTTGTCATAGGGTTTATGCATTTATTAAAGAAGCGCTTAATACTATGAAAGATATACTTAAAAGGCTATAAATTCAACGAAATAAAAACGTTTTTCTTATTGTTTTACAATACAATATATTAATTTAGATGGCTATGCTAATTCATGACCAGTTAAAAAAAATATCGAGTTTATTAAGGAGAAAAAAAACCTTAATTTCACTCTGAAAATGCTTTCTTACATAAATGTCTGACAATTTTAAACTTAATTTTTAAAACTAGTTTGGTAAAAAATATCATATAATCCCCTCGCCCATGAAAATAGGAAAGTGTTTTCCATTTTTATATAATTTTTAAAGAACTGTCTTATCAGTATCCTAATACCTTTATTATTGCTGGTGCCGTTCCAAAGCATTAACTCGTTTTTCACGCAGTAATTGAAAAGATACAAGATAAAAATCACTCAGAAAATAGAATAAAGAGAGCAGACGCAATAAAACAAAAGTCAAAAAGTTGAAAGGAAAGTTTAAAGGATTGAAGATAATTTTTCTTTAAGAAAACAGTTAAGAAAATTTCTTTTTTTTTTTTCATTTTGGGGAGAAATGTCTGGACGTTTGAACATTTAACTGTATTTTTTTTATTGATTGATCTGAAGTGAATATAACATTAAATACTGTAGACGGGACAAAAGTTTTAACCGGCTTAAAGTGACAGGATTTCTAATGCACCATCGTTCAATTTGCATTTTGTTTCGAAAAAAGAATCGATTGTTTTTCTCGTTATTCATCGAAAATAAAATTATATTTACTTGGTTGACCAATTTTGGAAGTATAACTCCTGGCGAATATTTTTTTTTAATTTTGTTTTTCTGAATCTAAGTAGATAAATGGATTAAATTAAGACCTAATTTAATAAGATCTATAGTTAAATAAGAGCACAACAAGCCGGCATGAAGGTTCTGGAATTAGAAGTAAACATTTCCAGATATTTCGATAGGTAGCAAGAATAGTTTACTTACTATTCATAGGTTCATTATCAGTAAACTAAATTTCTTTAGTCGAATCTGAAAGAGAATATATGATAAAGGATGCGTTCTTTTTCATCTTTAGAAAGATAATTCAAAGTCTGAAAAGTTTACATTGATAATATTTTAAGAAATACAAGTAGCTTTGTTCCCGCGTTTCCTGAAATGGCGGGAAACTGTAACTGCTACCCTCTACTGAAATATGTTTCAACTTCGGGATACAATTCGACTAATATGTCCAGATTTATTAACTCGACGAATCTTGTTCCATCTCGGTAATAGCTGGTCTCATTACTAGAAGAAATATTTACAGCTTCGAAGGTAACTTCTTCAACCCGCACCTTATATTCTAGACATCCCAAGCGAATTTCAACTGCTTGGTGACTGATGTGCACCAGAAACGTAGGTACAAAATCAATGAGATACTTTTAGGTAGCAATTAAATTTTTTTTTTAAATAACAGTTATTAAAAACACTAAGAAGGTATTGGGATAAATGAATCAATGTAAATGGTAATTACGTAGAAAAATGTACATGCTATATGAATTGGTTCTCATCCTTCAAAATTTACCCCATTTTCCTTCGTACACACAC
>BMAW01013527.1:176712-258180 GCA_019974015.1 Nephila pilipes
TGGTGATGATGATCAGCATAACTAAATTTTAGTAACTTTTACTTTATCGCAAAGTTCTATTAGTTATAGTACTTCACTCAAATACGTCCGTCAGTCAACTTCACATGTTTTAACTGTAGCCGTCACATTTATCTTCTGAGCTTGGTATAATAGCTGATGAAATGTTCTTTGCTTTACTGCTCCATTTCTCTCTTTCCTACAGAAACTGCGGTGCTCAGCCTGCTGTATTGGAATGCTAGTTCCATTGCTGCATTCCATAACTCCATTCTGATGTTAACTACCACTTATTGCGTCATAATAAAATAAAGGACTTTGAAGGATTCATTTGCTAAACTTCGTTTTACTGACATCCAATAATTCCAACAAAAAAATGTTATAAACTTATCGAGAAACTCCATAAATTCGAAAAGAAACAAGATGCAATTGGATCAGTTTTCAAAAGAATAAAAAAAAATGTAAAGCATATCTAAAAACAAAGAGAAGATTAAAAAACTAATTTAAAAAGTCATATCCAGAAACATTTGGTACATGTCATTTGAATCAAAATTCATCCGCGCAATATGAATGTATAGTACTGCCCTCTATAAAATATGTGATTCTTTCTTTTATAACAAGTTTATAGCAGTCGGATTAAGTTTCAACAACCCTTCTATATACTGTTCTTATATAAAATATAATTTTCAGTTATATCAGTTCTAGATGAATAGGTGAAAGTTCCTAATTGTTAGTTAACCCATTGCTGTTGTTTGGATGAGTCGTTTTGGCGTTTCAGATCCCTTTTCAATTTTTTTATTGTTTGCTTTAATTTTAATTACATTTAACTTAAATATATTCAATTTAATAATTTTTCGTTTCCATTTATTTTAATATAGGAAACGTTTACTATTGGACATTTCTCGATATTTGATCGTTTACTTTTATTTTTAATTGAGTAATTTAATAATAATTATAAGAAAGCGCACCTTGGGTGGCTAAATCTTTTCTTTGCAAAACTTTTCATTTAACTTTATTATTTTTGAATTAATTTGAATTTGCTTATTCAAGCCTATTAATAATACTTAAATATTACTTGGAATCTATCTTAATTGAGTAATTATTTCTTTTAATATAATTAATAACGTCATTTCGTTACAGTATGTAATATACAAATACCTTACAATTTTCAGTAGTTTTATTTATATTTATACACTAGTAGGTTCTTATAATGTACCAATTTTATCTGTTTAGATATTGCATTATAAATCTTGAAGAATTCTTAGGATTTTAACAGTTTTCGATTTCTCTTAGCAGTTTAATGTTTGTATTAACCAGTACTTGCCAAAACGTCTTATTTTTGCCATTTATTTATTTTTCATCCATATTTCTACATCTTTCTTTAGCTGAAATTCTCTTGAACACTTAAAGATTTCCGTTTAGGGAATATATCTATCACCAGCAAGTTTTACATTCTGTGAATAGCTTCTGGTCTTCCGTGAACTTCATTTACTTACAGGATCTGTAAGACTGGCTTTCCTCTCTAAAATATTTTATATCCATTCTTATGAACGAACATTATTTATTGTAAAAGATAAACATTTTTTAATAAAAAAAAATTTATTTTTTTATGTATGGAAATGTTGTTTAATATACATAATTTATTTTTAGAGTAAAAATACATGGTCCTTGAAATAAAGAATGGTATGGAATGCTTACAAATTCAGGCTGTGGAGCCTTAACGGTTCTTATTTCTGTTGAAAAATATTTTCACATGTAAGTATAGGCCCATTGTGAGAAGATATCGCAATAGCAGCCGAACGAGCCCCATTTTCTTTTGGCTTTCAAATTTTAGACAGAAATACAGACAGATGACGTGATTGAAAGCTTAGGCCAAATTAAGTATAACCTAACACATCGATCAATAACTCCCGAGACTAACCCAGAGATGGCGCTCGTAGTAAACCAGTAACCAGGTCTTTCTAGAGTACTAACCTTTGCTTGAAACGTGTCAAAATTTTAAGTCGATCGGACCAGGAAAAAGGTTTTTTGAAGTGAAGTGAAAAAGGTTTTTTCCAAGTGGGTGCCGCGATTGCTTTCGATGGAACAAAAACAGCAACGAGTCGATGATTCAGAAAGCTGTTTATCGCTATTTACTCGCAACAAAAAAGATTTCTTGCGAAAAAGATTTGGAAAAGCGTTGGAACGATTGTATCACCCTAAAGGTGATTAAAAGGCCTGTTATGTTGATGAATAAAAAAAAATGTTGTTTTCAATGTTAGACTCGGGAGTTATTGATCGATGTGTTATGAATTTTGTTTATTTTGGAAATTTTTTATGCTGGCAGAGCACCCAATATAACTCTAACATACCTTAGCATCACCCTGTGTTGTCAAACATAAATACATTTAAACCAGCCTCGTACGGTTTTTAAAACTCGTTTTTGCTAAGTGTGTTTTTTCTAAATATTTATCTTCATTTCTTAGGAAACATCCCTTGCATCGAAGTATATGGATGCTGTTCCTACATGAAATTTTAATAATACAGAAGTTTCTCTCTTTATCAATATATATATATATATATATATATATATATATATTATAAAGTATTATCAAAGGACCTTCCGCCGATTTTTTTAAATGTAGTTTAACTATATCTGGAATATTTTCATTCTAATATATAAAATAATGTTTCATAAGACTTTTACCTATTTAGTTGAAAAATGTGAATAATTTGATGTAACAACTATTAAAATTATCAAAAACATTTTGAAGTTCCAGCTTGTACATTTACAAAATGTTTAACATTAAGATATTTATACAATTTCTGAATTAATCATATGCTAGAAATTTAATGAAAAACATGTTGTGATTTTTATTTGCAAATAAAATGCCTTATGGAATTCATCCCTTTCATTTTGGGTACCTCATAGCCTCCTTTGTGAAGGATTATTCGCTGAATTTGTGGCACATGTAGACATTCACTCACTCACTAGAAAACCCATTTAGATTTAATGATCGAAACCTTAATCCAAGACCATCATGGGGTACATCATCCATCCTTCCTCCTTGTGCACCTTAGATACGTGCACCTTTATTTAAAGTTAATTGATAAGAATTTAAATTAATAATTTAGTAGTTAAAATTCAAATAAATGTCGTAATTCCTTTCATATTGTGATCTTTTCTTCTATCTTAGTCTCAACTCATACATTTCCATCAAATCTTCATTTTGTCCTAATTGATAAACATATTAACATAAAGCTGTTAAAGTTTAACTAATTTACGAATACAGCATAATTCATAGAGGAATGAGTATTCCTAATTATTATTATATCTGAATCAAAAATTCTTTTTACAAATTATTTTAAATTATCTATTAAAAATTATCTATTTACATTATTTAAAAATCAATTTATTTTCCTAATGTGGAAAAATATCCATTTATTTGGCTTTTCAAAATGAAAATTCTTAAATGCATTCAAAAGGTAGTTGTATATTTTCTTATGAAAATATAACGTAATATTCTAATCAAGTGAGTTTCCATTCATCAAAACTAATAATTTAAAGAATAAAGGAAAAAGCATTGCACTCAAATTTTACTGCATCAAGGTAACCTTCAATATAAACCAAAAACTTCAGTCAGTATACACCAGGAAATAATAATTGGTGCTTTTCCATTTCGCCGGAGTAGTGATAAAGTTTCCAAAAATGATACAACTGACACCGAGCGGTATATGTGTTTACTGTGGGATGTCGCCAATGAAGTCTGCCTGATGAGATTTGCGCTGGCAAAATGGAAAAGCACCAATTAATTTAATTGGCCTTATTTTAATCGCCAGGGTACTTCTTAATAGAAAACATTTTGATACAAAAAAGTCTAAAGCCATAAAGATTAAAAGTCTAAAGCCATAAAGAATAAAAGTCTATAGCCTTAAATATTATTTAGAAATGATTTACCCTCACAAAGGAACACCATTCATTCATTAAACAGACGTTGACTCTTCGTTTCTTCAGAGTTAAGAAACAATGATTTTTATTTCTCACAAAAGTTTTTTTTCAAAAAAACATTGAATGACAATTGGACAATTTATTTTGCGTCACATGTTCAGGAATAAACATTCCTTGCAAAAAAATTTAACAAAGGATTATTATGTTTCTTCGCTCTTTTCATTGTTATTGTTTCACTCAATAATAGACTTATTGTTACAGACGTTTTCGACATGCCAAAAATACAAAAAATGTAGTCTAACATCTGAATTTAAAAGGGGAACAAAGGAATGTTTCAACAGTTAGAAGGTGGCTAACCTCCGCGTAATGATGAAATATAGAATAACATATTCAAGAAACGGTTATGTATATGCATATAATTAACGACAAATAAAGCCAATAATTGTACAGAATTCCAGCGCATTGACTGAATATATAAATTAGAGATTACTCTGCTTTACAAGGATCATTAAAACAGTTTATTTCTGAAAACATGAATGTTAATTGTAATATCAAGTAATCAGAATTATCTTAATTTTCTGAAGTTACATTTTTTTACACTTATAAGAAGCAGAACTACAGTAATGAAATAATTTGAGGTTAGTAAAAATAAAGTATGTACATTGTCTAAGCACATTGTCCAAGATTCCACTATATGTGTATCTTAGAACTATATCTTATATAATTTTCATAATTTACGAAAATAAATATGTACTATTCCAAAGACTTAAAGTACAAAACCAGGTATGTAATACCATGTGGAAAAAAGTTAATAAGTAATATAAATATAATTTGCATAATACCCGTTCTAGTACCTATGATCCTTCATCATTATAAAGATGTATAAAGCAACTTATTATCGACTAAATGACCGATTGTATTTCAGACTGAAGCCACAAGTGGGTTATGTATGACAGAACTATTAATTTTGAACTACAGTAAACTGATGAAAGCAAGATCTTAGATCATTTCCCATATCTCCTAAATTCTTCACCGCTGTAACATCGTGCTTCGAAAAATTTAGTTTAGAGTGATATCAGGATTTGAGCACACAATGCGACAAAAACTCGCGTTCGCAGTCCTTAAAATTCAACTAATACAGTTTTTAACGAATAATCTTCTCTTAACATATATCATGAGACTCAGTAAACTACAGCATGCGATAATTTTGAAGTTCTTCTAATAAAGAAAGGTTTTTGCTTCCTGATTTTATAATTCTATGAAATTCTAACTAAAGCGGAAATGAATATTTTCAAACATGTTTCTTCCAATCCATTTAAGTTCGATGTAGTCAAGAGCTCTCGGCCGACGGGCTTTTTGTTGAGTCGTGTGTTCGAGACTTCTTTCCAATGGAAACTCGCAATCATGCTGATTTTAAGGACATTAAATCTGTCGAGGTTCCAAGTCATTTCATTGACGTGGTGTGGAAGTTCAGCGAGAGATGTGCCAGCTCATGTATCGAGCTTCTGCTCCCTCGTCTAGAATCATCATTAAGTTTTCACTTCACTTGACGGGGGTTCATATATCAGAGGTCCATCATCTTACTTTCTAATTAAACAATATCAATCAAAAAATTTGTAGTTATATTTCATGACAATGGTTTGATAATTTTCAATAATATTTTTCTAATAATAATAATATATACATTAATAATTTTTCACAAAACAAATATGTAATAATAGCTTCATTAAACTGTAACATCATTTACCTAAAAGCAAATTACAGTCAAACCTCCATATTTTGATAAAATATGTTCATTGAAAATATGTGGATTCGAGCATTGAAAATATGTCTTAATAGAACTTTTTTTCAAGAATCTTAAATGTTCATTACAGAAAAGTCATATTTCTTAGTTATTTTTAAAACATTACGATATCCCCTCATTTTAATTTTAGAAAAATCTATCAAGATTAGTAAAAATCGTTAGGTAGGTATGCACTACATTTACTACAGTTTTACATTTAAAAAATCATTTATGTCAATATTAATAGAAATGCGATTAAGTTTAATGTTGTTTTAAGAAATGCGATTAAGTTAAAAAATGTTTCTGGAAAAATTCCTACCCTTCATTTATGTATCCTTTTTTTTTAAAAAAAAAAAAAAAACAGTAGCATAGACCTTTTTCAATACATTTAACTTTTTCTTTTAAAATTTAAATTTATACAAATATATGCTTAATTAAGTAATATACAATTATGTTCAATACTAATTCTAAAAAATATAAGATGTCCAAAGGAAAATGCTTTCATGCATACTGTGAAATATAATATTAATGATGTGAAGGAATAATAAACATATTTAATTAATATTAAAGTATAATTTCTGGTATCGAGCTGTATGATCTATATAAATAATTGGTTCTAATTATATATCTTCATTTATTATTTCATATGATTACGGAATCGTGAAATGATATATATTGTTTTAATTACTAAATAATATTATTTATAGAATGAACAATTTCCAAACTAACTCTTAATGATTCCATTTATAGCAGTTTAAACTGAGAATATCTTAATGTATTCAGAAGTAAAAAAAAAAAAAAAACTTGAATTCCCGTTATCTTTGCAGAGTGTAATTCTTTTATAACCATGTTTACGTCATATAATTTATATTTTCCAATACGTGAATCCTACTTTTATTCCCTAGCTAGCTTCCCCCTCCTCTGAGCCAAAGAGATTTCTCAGAAAATAAAAAAAAATTACATTTTTAAGTTGAGTGTAGGTACGAAGTGAGAGAAAAACATTCGTTATTCAAAAAAATAAAAATAAAAATAAAACAGGGAGATTTAAAAACTTCAAACAAGGAAGTGCAAAAATTTTCCCGAAGATCTTTTTTTATATTTCATAATTTTGTTTCTTTCTTTTCATAGTAAAATATATGAAAGACTTACTTTTTTTTATTATCCGTTTATTTCATTGCTACGCAAGAACGTAGGCGAAAAAATTCAACGATCAATAAGAGAAAAGATTATAATCATTTTCAGATGAAGAGGTTTTGGATTGAAAATTTTAATGTTATGTATTACTTGCGTTGAACAATTTTCCAAGAAATTTTAACGGAATCAAAACTACATGTTTTGTCAAAGTGAGACTTTGAGTATTAAATTAATCTTCTAGCATCATCATTGATTTTACATTTGAATAAATGTTTCGATAAATATCATACCAGAAACCACATTGTTTAATGTTAAGGTACAATTTATTATGGAGGATGATACCAAAACTGTTAAATCCTGTAACTTCCATACCATTTCAAATAGGAACCTGTTCTTGGCATATTTTTTTTTTATTTTTTAATTTGAAAACAATGGATATCACATTTTAAAATTATCACATTTATATAATTATATATTTGTTTAGAGAAAAAATTATATTTATAAAAGTAAATAACAATGTTTGAACAATTAATAATCATTAGCTGTATTTGTGTTCGTTAGTACTTACTTTTAGTTATGCTTTGCATAAAATTCTTTTCATTTATAACATTGAAATTATTCAAAGTAGGTTAAATGTAACAATTTATAAGCTAAATAGAATCATAATTCCAAAATTTGATTTTTTTAAATTTATAAAAAAAAAATAAGTTTTTGATTCAAGTTTCTCCTAAATTTTTTATCCTGTAAAATTTAATTTAACCATCTTTAGCCAGAAAATTTGAATCATTTTTTTCTAAAGGTGTTGTTACAAAATGAGCGTTAATCGCTTATATAATATGTGTAGCATTGAAGTTTTAAATCTGAATTTTTTTTATATATTGCAACAGGAGGGGGTATGACTTAATAATTTAGAACATGATTTATTTACGATAAAGTGATAAACACTTGAGGGGATGTTTCACTATTCTAAATTCCACATCCCGACATACTGAAAGCATTTCAAGTTACAGACATAGGATAAAGTTTGGTAATGAATAAAGTTTGATGAAAAAATGTGTCTACAAGAAGAAATAAAACATTAATTTCGAAAGATACATTCAATAATGAAATATGAGAGGAAATATCTTTTCTTAGGCTAGATATTTTGTAGGTGATGTCATGAATTTCTCAACGAAAATTTATCTCGAATTTTAAATTGGACGAAGACTACTTTGCAAAGAAATGAGAGCAGCTAACCTTCGCAATGAGTAGGCACCAATACCATCAAGGGAATCACCGTAGAATTTCAGCAAGTGATATATGTTGCCATAAAAAATCTAATATTGCTTTGCGATGGAGAGGTCCGTATCAAATGGCTTAGAAAAAACTTTGTATGACGTTAATAAATAACACCAAGTCAAGATGATTACATTTTATAATTTCTGGAAATTGTATCTATTTTATGCTTCCACTTTCTTTCTCTTCTCACCGTAAGCAAAGAAATGTATTATACTCGCATTAGATGAATAAATGTAAGAAAAATAAATTTATACTTGATGCTGACGATAAAACAGAAATCAAAAATATACAAGAAAATTATCAATGATTCGACATAATTTTCAACTCAATATTTAAGTTTTGTTTTTCTGTTGTATTATAGATAGGTATTTATGCTTTTATTTCTTTTATTTTCAGAACAACAAATCTGTAAGAAAGATAAGAAATTCAGTTTTAATGTTATTCAAGACTTAAATAATATTTGGATGACTAGACCTCTGTTGGAATAATTTGGAGTTTAAGTATTGGTTAATAATATTATATATTTAAATTTTCTATGGCATTTGGAGACGACATAGTCTTAATTTCTTGGGTAGTTTTAATTATTAAATTACAATAATTTGTTTAATCGCTTTTATCTATATCGTATATCGGTAAACGAAACACATTTATTTTTCAAACAAGGTATGCAATATCTAAAATTAAAAAAGTTTTAATGTTATAATTATTGACTTGATTTCTTTATAATTCTTTTTTTCGTTTCGTTTCAATGTCTGATAATTGGTTTGATACAAAAAATTTCCCTACATTATAAATTAAATATTTAAACTGTTTAATTTTAATTTTATGTTTAATCCAATCGGTCTTTTAGAGCCATTTGTTTTAAAACTGAAAAAAATAAAATCCAATGAACAATAATCTATTTGGGTATGTAATTTTCTGATAAATATTTATATAAGAGTATTTTAATTTTATCTTACATTTGATGCTATTTTATATTTTTCCATACAATTTAATGAGCTTGTGTTATATACTGAAGCCTGTAATAAAGAACAGCTTCAATTTAATGATAATTTGACTTTTGATAATTTATTTTATGTAAGATAGGTGAATAAATATGCATGTATGCGGAAAATACTCCAATGTGGTGAATTTGAACGGTTTAGATGAATTTCATGTTCCAGAAATCTATGTAGAATACTTGAGAGACAAACAGAGAATACAGATTTCAATATAGGCAGAATTCCATCGTTATCCATCACTTTGTCATACTAAATCTATCATTTCCCTCTGTCCATCATCTCTAAGCATTTGGTATTAAAGTCTCATTCTAATCCTACTCATAGTATAATGTTCACGCCCATATCGAGACGCATGTTACAGCGCAGTTGTGTAATTTGAGAATCACACAAATGATGTATATAGTAGACATCTCGGTTTATAACACATTGAAGAGCACCGTACACGATACATATAGATGGCACGTACATACATTAGTGAAATGTATATTTCTATACAAATGTGGTGATAGCGCCTGTTTTGAAAGTTTTTTTATTTCAATCCTTCAAAACTAATAAATAGAAAATGAAAAATAACATCGCACTCCCTACGATTAAATTAATTTTCAACTTAGAGAAACTAAAACTTCAAAGTCAGTAATATTTCTAATTCTTCAGTCGGCAATAGAAAAAATAATTCAACTTATTTATTTTAATAGCTAATGTGTTCCTTAATGATACACATTTTACTATTAGTACTTGATAGAAATCTAAAATTAGAACAATTACATTGAAATAGTTTTCCCTGACGAAGAAACAACTCTATCCATTCATAAGAAAGACGCCTAATCTCCATTTCTTCTGTTACAATACAAAAGTTTACTTTTTACGCAACCATAACCATATGACTATAGCGTTCAAGGAATATCTCTGGTTTTCCGAGAATTATATTTCAAAATTTCCAAGTTTCTCGTTCATTTTCCAAGAAAAGATTAAACGGCATGAGAAATAATAATAATAACTTCCCCACCTGGTAAAGTAAATTCAAAATAGTTAAGAGGAGAAATATAATGAAATAAATCTGGAAATACAAAATAAACGGAAGTTAGTCTTAAAATATTAATAATTTCTCAAACAAAAAATAAAACAATTATTCACAAATCGATAAGATATTAGTATCTCCTCATTCACTTGATAATAGGACAATGAGCTGTATTCATAGATGTAAAGTGTAGATGATGTTTATTTAATGTGTAGAGGAGTATCGTGGGGTTGTAGAGAAAAGAAGATACTGTTAAACGATCCTCAGAACATCTATAAAAAACAGTAAATCATATGAAAATGTGAGATAATTTACTTTGTTTGCTAAGATGCTGGTTAAATGAGTTTTGAAAGTATTCGATAAGAGAGAATCTAAGACTTTTTTTGTTTTAGAAATTCATCATAAAGTATTCAAAAATGATAGTGAAAAAAGTTAGCAAGTTTCGAGAGAAAACTTTCCCTTTATCGTGTGTTTATGTAAAGTGTATGAGAATTTACGCGAAAAATATTACTGATAAGTTAGGGAGTCGATTTTATGGAGTTTTCTTCTTTCGTCCTTTACTATGTTTCCTCAGTTCTATGCCTTGTAGTGAGCATTAATGTTTACTTAAGTATACTTGACACTTAAGGTTTCTTTGATGCTTATGGTGTTAACTATCAGAGTATATCGTAAAGTCTTAAATTTTACGAAAAAATCTATTCAAAATATCTAGATAAAATTTATTCTGCATATTAATTTATTCTTTTATATAAATTGAAGTAAATAACTGTTATTATTATTGTTTTTTGGTTTCAGGAAGCCATTGATTGAAAATCTGCTGAGTTCTAGGATGACGGACATTGAAAAAAGAAAATCGGGAAGAAATGAGTAACTCTGGATGATGACTAAGTATAGTAGTCTTAAGAACAATAAAACTTTTAAAAAAAGTTTCTGTTTTTCCTTAGCAATAATTAAATACTTATGATATCCTGGAATATAAATTAAGACTTCAAAAAACTGGGAATTATTTCAATCTATGGCTTTCTGAACTCAAGTAAAGCTACATTAGTAGCTGTAATTTACAATGCTAGGGGTAAATAATAGTAAATAACTTTAAGATACCCGGGGTAATAATTGAAAATGATACTGCTAGTTACATCAACCTAAGTCTTCCTTCAAAAAAATAACAAAGTAAAGAATTTGTTGTATATAATTGTGAGAAGTATTGTTAGACATATGTTTACTTTCAAAATTAATACGTAACTGTGTCTACATTCTCTTTTCGTATGGTAGAAGAAAGTAATTCAGTTAAAAAAAGAGAAACATTTTTTGCAATTCAAGTGTAAAAAATACTTATCTACACAAAAATAAAAATAAAATGTTGTATTAGGCGGAATTTTCAATGAAGAAATATATCTTCTAAGTAACCCAGTAATAAACAATTTAAATTAATGGCGTACTACGTACGAGCAATGGAATGAATATTGAGTCTGTCGTCACTATATATGAATTTGACAACGTCTAAGTGCTAAGAGTAAGATGCATTATCCCAGGGGTAGATTTTGTTCTCTCAGACGTCCAATTTTGACGTCACCATTTCAAAATTTAAATCTTCTTTAAGATCATGGATTTTAAGTTGGTGGTTCCTGACTTATATGGCAAATTTTCTGCGAATTGGGAGAAAACTAGGGCACATCTATAACTGGTAGTGCGCCTTATTTGAAGAAGTCTCTCTGAAAGAATCATGCATTTTATAGCTACATCTTTCTTCCACACACTTATGGCATCAAATTATTAACTCATTATTTTAAGTATGAAATAAAGGAGCACAGTTTAAATATAAATCTATATTCGTTTCTATGCCCGGTATCTGCTAGTAACACCAGTACAAGGTTTTCTTCCCCTCTACTAAGGTACGTGAACTTTCAAATGTTCTAATATCTCTTAGCAAATAACAGGACCATGTTTCAGATCAAAATATCCATATTTGTATTCAGACAAAGTATCCTTATTTGTATTCAGACAAAGTATCCTTATTTGTATTCAGACAAAGTATCCTTATTTGTATTCAGACAAAGTATCCTTATTTGTTCGAAAGCTCAATTCTCAATTCGTGATCGTTATAGCTCTTTTAATTTAAAGAATCACTATACGATCATAAAATTTCAGAATGTTAATATATAATTCTGAACTTTAGTATTCATCGAAAGGGTTCAGTGACTCGTGTGGGGGTCTTACGTAGAATGGATAATAGTGATAAATCTGGAGATGTGATTGCCAGTCTCATAATAGCTCTGTACCATTTAGTGGAAGCCCAAGGATTACCACAGGGGTCTGACCCTCAACCCCTGCTAGTATATTCTAATTGATGCAGAGCCTATACGGAAACGTGATGCAATTCTTTATTTAACTGTACAATATCAATTTATCCGTTCAGTATCTTTCAAATCATAACATATACTCGTAATGATCACAAAACTGTTGTCACTCAGTGATCGATTCAATAAATATAGCTATTCGAAAATACTTTGGTTAGTGAAACACACGTATAAATTTCATTATGGTGGTTATATATGTATGTATATATATATATATATATATATATGTATGTGTGTGAGTGTGTGTGTGTGTGTCTTTTGTGAGAAAAAAATTTCTTGAGAATTTATCTTAAGATTTTTTTTTTTTTTAATTTTTATTTTGAGCGTCTTGTTATTCTTCGGAAGGATGGTTTATTGGTGAAATGACGATCACAACTATTAATAGTGTATGAATTAATACTTTACAGACAGTGTATATCTGATATTATGATTGACATATAATATCAGATATACACTGATATAGATAACTTAAGCAACGGATGCTTTTTTTACTCACATCTCAACGATAAATAATTTGAGACACATGAAATTAAGAAATTAGAGACAGCATTTTGCACTTGAAAGATGACGACAGCATGATTGCGCAAAAATGAATACATTGCATATATTATGGAATCAAACAGAAAAGGCTTTATTGAACTCTCAGTATCGTTACACATGAATGTGTGTGCTAGAGGAAGAATAACAAGCAGGTGTTCCTCAATAAGTGACATGCCCTTCCTTTACTGCAATGGTCGCTTTGCACCATCTTTCCATATTCAGCACCAGATTGTTCAACTGTTCTTGACGTAAAAGCAACTATTCCTTAGTCAGCATCTGTTTCAGTTGTTGGTGTTCATCGGAGAATATAAGCGTGCAGCAAGACGTCACCACAAAAAATCCCACACATGTTCTGAGGGATTTAAATCAGGGGGAATCTCTGACCAATCCATTCGAGTTATATATTCACTTTCCAGTGGCTGCTTAACATCAGCAGACCGGTGTGATAGTGCATTGTCATCCATAAAAAGGATTTCTGGTTCAATAGCCCCTTTGAACAGACGCACATAGGGAAGGAAAACCTCCTTACAATAGCGATCTCCAGTTACAGAGTTTTTGTCGAAAACGTGGAGCTCAGTCCATCTATTCAGCATTGTGCTTCCCCAAACCATAACTCTAAGATCACCGTAATGGTATCTTTCAGTGACGTTACTGGGATGAAACCGTGTCCCGACATCTCTCCAAATTAATTGGCATTGAGAATTGCTTGTGGCACTGAAACGACTCTTATTGGAAAAGAGGACACGACTCTATTGACGAGATGTGTAGCATTTGTGCTTCTTACACCTCTGTAAGCGGGCGTATAAGCCAATTTTATGAAGACGTCTGGCTACAGTAAACCACGACACTTGTCTCCCTGTCGCTGTACACAGTTACTGAGCAATGACACTTGCTGATTGATATCGAGGTCCATTCGCCTGCAGGAAGCTACATCGGTCATCCACTGCAGTATTCCTCGTGCTGACAGCACCACACTTTCTTAACAGCTATACCTAAAGTATGGATGGTTTTCCAAGAGCGCTAAACGACACTTTTGTTGATTACAAACTTTATATCTGCACTGGTCAAACTACGTCCCACCTCCAGCTTTCCCATTATTCTTCCACATGTGAAGTCCTCGAAGTGATTTCTTCTATCAAAATTACATGAAAGAACTCACTTGCACTTGAAGCAAATGTCTTTAATTGCGACTCCGTTCTTCCTTTTAGTGTAGACTTTTACTGTATGCGTCGACCGCACACATTTTGCGTACACTCACGTCGCCTAAGACGTTTTGTTCCTGTTATTTGCTTATGTGTCACCTTTTTATTGAATTGCGTGTTCTCTGTACTGTTTGTAATAACCTCTTTTCTGCAATTTCATAGCAATCTACTTTAAATTTAAATTTTTGCTTAGGTTTTGTACACCCGTGTATAACTGAACATATAATTTTGCAGTATCAACCTACATTTTTCAAATACGTCTACAATGCTACAATGGAAAAATACGTTTTGCTTTCTAAATAATATTTAAAGAAATTGTGTAAATTCCATACATTTTTCTAAATACCATACATAATTGCTAAAATGTACTTAATATTCTCTTTAATATATGAAACTAAAAAAAAATACTAAGCTTAGATAGCAAACAATTTGAATTTATTAGTTTTATTTAAAAACAATTAATTTAAAATATGACTCAAAGATCATAAAATCTACTAACACATCATGTAAATTTGTACCAACCACAGGCAAAGTCTCAGGCTCTAACTGTCTAAATTAGTGAGGGATGTTATTGCTTTTTGATATTTCAGTTATCATGTAAAAAAAATATATATAAATTATTCTAAAAAATACATACGTTTCAGGTTTGATTTTTTTCCAACTAGATCTGTGATAACGATTTCTGTGTTTACCATGTTTAATGCTAACATTTTTTACATGAACGCAGTAATGCAACGATTAAACTGAAATAAGAATCTAATTTAGGAAAAACAAGAATGATAGAAATAATATATCTCATAATCCTTCTGAAAACAGCAGAATATTCCATTTCCTTTTCTTAGAATTGAAACTGGAAAACAGTTTAACATAATGATCAAATAATATGACGTATTTTGTGTGTGATACCTTTTTAGCTGTGACATTTGAATATTTGCGATGTTTTCTTCTTTAACCTTCAGGATATTATGATTATTTGAATTGCTTAAAATAACAATTTCTTCCCAATGAAAATGAAACATAAATTCGGTAAATATAGAAGTGAAGTGGCTAAGAGAAAATGATTTATAAATAAAATAGTTTGAATGGAAAATGAAGGGACTGCTGATGGGCTTATGATTTGGTTTGTAACTCGAATTACTTTTGTGGATTGAAACGAATTCTATTTGAAGTATTAAGGAAAGAATCAGCTGTTTATAGGAAGTGATTGAATCAAACGAATGAATTGGTAAGATATGAATTTATAAGTTGTCACATTTATAAGCTATATGTGACGAACCTCAGCGGGGAAAAATTAACAGTTGTAGGAACCATGAAAGAAATTAAAGAGAACTATCATCAGAGTTTATCCAGTAAAAAGAGAGAAATCGTTCCGTCTATCTTTGGATTCCAAATATGAAATCTTTGCTGAAATCCTCCAAAATAACAATAAAGCATTTATATTTATTTTTACTATACACAAATATTCTACAATTAACCCTGAAACTTAGAGCCGAAGATTATTATGGAATAAATTCAAAATAAAGGAGGCTTAGATACAGCAAAAAAAATTAATATGTATTTTATATCCAAGCGAACAAAGAAATGATAAATGACATTTGCTGATATATTTCCAATTAGTAAATATAGCTGGAATAAACAGCTAAATTTGGTATAACATAACACACATTAATGAGGCAGAAAAATTTAGAAGATTTTTTTTTACTCTAAAAATCTTATCTATATCACTGATAAGTTTACACCTTGCAGAAATGCAAAAATAAAGCCAATGCCTATCAATAATAGGGGAAGGGTGGCAATTTCTAAACAGTTGAAAAAGGTAGGTGGTAGGTGATTTTGTTTCGGAAGGAAGAAAAATAAGATGTTACAAATCTATTACATTACGTATCCTGAATGTAATAGATTTGTGTGTATAAAGTACATGCAATTATAGCAACTAATTTTTGGGAGTACAACTGTAAGTGGGAACGTCACAGATAAAATTTACTGTGGTTAAAGGTTTTGCGTAATATGATACGCTTTATATTTTTGCTATTATTTAAAGAATTTTGAATAGTTTTGTATAAAAGCTTTGAAAACTAAACCTTATGTTTTATATGTTTTTTCTGTTTAACTTATTTTTGTATGCTTTTTTGATGGCATACAAAATAAGCCAAGTATGCACTTATGTTAAAATATTAAACGCTTGTTGTCAAATTGTAAATGAAACGATAAATTATTAAACTGAAAATATTTTATACTAAATATAATTAAAGTTAAAGAAAATGCAAAATTATTGAATAGAAAATGTATTAAACTAAGTCTAATTACTGCTTTTACAAATTGATTTTTTTTTATTTTGGTTTAATTTAAATCCAATAAAAATTTAGTCGAATTTTGTAATGTCATATTTTTTAGAATTAAGTTCTTACTCTTGAAAGCAAACAGAATGTAACACTTTATCATATAAATTTCAAACAAATTTACATTAACTCTCGTATTTAAAAATATTTAAATTTATAAAGAAATATAATTTGGACACATTTTAAAAATTACTAAAATCAATATTTTGCTAAGAACAGAACTCTAAAGTACAATCTAGATCAAAATTTACAAAAGTAATTTAATTTAGTAGTAAAATATTCAGTTTTGAAATTTTACGCACTTTTTTTAAAATTTAGAACGGACATTGTTTTTTAATATAGTTATTTATAAAGGTATGAAAACTTATGAAAACATTCCTTTTAAATTCTTATAAATTTTATCTAAAAATTGATGTATAATTCATAAACACCTTGTTTCGAATATGTATATGAAATTTCTATCTAATGTGATAAATAATTTCTGAGAAATCTTACTCGTAATCCAAATTTATTTGTTTTGAGAAATACGAAGTTAGAATTAAAATAATAATTATAATAAGTTAAACAAGAGCTTTTGCTTTTTAGATAACTATAGAAACTTTGGCAAAATCATTAAGCGTTTAACACCAAAATGTGCATAAAAGATTGAGTTCTAACTTATATTCCGTGAGGTACTCAACACTAAGTACTTGGTTCGTTTAACTTTACTGCTAACATCAGAGAATTGGACTGAATTCAACGTATACATAAATACATGTGTTCCAGACCATCCTTTCAGCTCCCTCGTCTCATCTCTTTATTTTGCGTTCATTCCTCTTCAGTCTGGTTGCGTCTTTTGCTGTCCTCTCTGGGCTTGACTATTCAAACCACAGCCCAGTCGTTGCTTGATGCGGGCGTCAGATACTTACATATTTTTTTTCCTTCAAAATACTGAAAATTTTGTAACTTAAGAATCTTGAAACCACTTTGAAACCACCATTTATTCTTCCTCTAATAATGACTTAAAAGAATGTCAAACTGACTGCTACACGTGTGTGAACCTCAAGATTAATTTTATTAATTTTTACTTATCTGACACTGCCTAATCGTAAGCTAGTCAGTATTAAACTTATAAGTTTGATCCTGCTAAACGCTCGTCCAAATATGATTTTTCCACGCTAATTCTGAATAACATTATCTCTTTGTTTCTTCATAAAGACTAATTCTGTATAACAACTCTCAAATTAAACTTTTTGAGATTTATAAATGCTCTCTCACTAGTCTTATTCAATACGTATCAATATTTTTACTCTACTTTTCATAACTTACAGTTCATTCACAAGAAAAGTTCCCAAATTAAATAGCGTCATACAACAACCCTTAAGAAGTTACTTGAAGTGAAATACTCATTATTACTCTATTATAATTCTAAGAAGAGCACTTTGCACTTGTTTTTACCTATTTTATGCCATCAACAATTTCGCTACATATTTTACTCTTCTTTTCATATACTCTCTGAAAATCCAGTCTCTCTGATGATTTCCTATTCATACACTTCTTACACAGTAACACTATTTACATAAGCCATGGTTATCTCAAAAGGTGAAGTTCTCAATAAAATAACATAATAAAGTAGCCCCGATGGTTAGTTAAAGGGAAAAGCGTAGAGAAACCTCTGTAATATGAACATCTTATAATTTTATATGAGTTAATAAAACTAGATTCTGAAAAGGCGGCAAAATAAAAGAATATCAATTATTTTCTTGAAATCATTTTAATCTGTAAAATTACTTATTTAACTGAATTGCAACGTATTCGGAAAATCAAGAAAGGCAATTTAACAAGTGAAATAAATAATGTGTTTTTTTTTAAAATATGCTATCAATAAAAGTCAACATATTTGACATTATTATCAATTTCAGCTTCTGATCTTACGCATTTTTTGAAAGAAGAAAAAACGTATGGATTGATAACAAAGGAGAACGAAGGTAAATATTTGATATAAGAAATGCTATTTGCTTCAAAGATGACATTTTTAAATCTACTACCTGAAGGAAAAGAAAAACACATATTTATTTTTTCCCAAACAAACAAAAAATAAACCAATACACTAAAATACTATAATCAAAGTACTGTTAAGATTTTTTTTTTTATCTCATCTTTCATTGCAAGAAAGAAAGAAAAAAAATCCGGCCTGGCCGTTAGACTAAAAAAATCTTTCAGATCTTGAAGTTATTCTTATGAATTGAGAATAAATTTTTTTACGCCTTTATTTTTTCCCGCTTGTTAATCGCTTTTTTCCCATTTAAATATCCTTTTTTTTCTTTCCAATATTTTTTGTAGTTTTTGTACATTAACTCTAATTTTAGAAACCCATGCTATATTAACTACACAAGATATTTAAAAAACATAATCGGGAAAGAAATATACAAAGTGACTCAGATTGTCACACTGCTTATTGAAAAAATGCTTCAATGGCACTCCAGTATTTAGCATCATAAATGATATTTAAAGTATGAACTGTCTCAGGTTTTGTTTCGTCAATCTCTTCTTCATAATATAATACTAATACATTATCATATAATTTTCATGTTTTCTGTATATTCTTTTTCTCTTTCACAAGTATCTAAGTATAGTGAGCCAGATCCACTTAAAATCTGTTGAAGCTCAAAGTTCTCGCGTAGCTGTGATGTGGAAATTAAAAGATAATAGTAGACAACTCAGGCTTCCTGTGCATCACTTGATAATTGTTAAACTTAATGAAGTCAATTTCAAATAGTTCTCGAATTGCTTCTAAGTGAGTTGTTTATAAAATTAACTAATTAGCTTACCATAAGATTCGAAAACAAAGAAAAAAAAAAGATGATCCATTATTTTAAAATAAAGAATTTGTATTGAATAATAAAGGAAGCCCTTAATAATTTATTATACACTCTTGCAACATCCTTATGTGATGATTTTATTCTTTCAATTACCCTTGTCATAGAATAAAAAGATCAAAATTCTTATATGTGACATTTTAACCATTCAAGAATAAATTATACATGTATATACTATACATGCCCACAATGAAAATTTGAAAATACATTCTTAGAGTACTGTATAGATTCTTTAAATAAATTATCTCAAAAATATATTTCATTCAAATCATAAAAAAGTTATATTAGAATTTCATTTAAGTTTTCTAGTAAGCAATTTTCATATATACTCGCGTACTTAATGTGTCAATCAAACTGACCCAGAAAATTTCAAGAGATAGAATTAAATATATAAAATGAAACAAAAATAAGAGTCAAACAATATAAATTTAAAGAATTATTTTATTCTGATTCCCTTTTGCTAAATGTCTTAGATTGTTTTTATTATAAATTATAACATACTGATCATATAAAAAAAATGAAATTACTTACTGGTACTAATAAATAAAGACAAAGTCTATATGTATGCTAATAAATTTAGACTGTGTTTTTAAGCAACAAGTGCTGAGCATTTTTCTAATGCAAAATGGTCCAAATTTTGCTGCTCTTAAAAGACAAGATATATAACATGATATATAATATTAGAGGGAAATATTTTTATGTAAGTTATAAACATTCCATGTAAATGTTTTTCCTTAACAAATTAAGGGTAAATATCAGTTTTTAAATCTAAAAATTGATCTCCTTACACATTTTATAATGTTCGTCACGATCATAGATGTCCTGCACTATATTAGTGAAACGAATAAGGATCATTTTCTCTTTTTTATTTCTATTGGGTATACGATTCAAGTGGGAAGTTCTTTATTATAAACATGATTTTAATACATTTTAATCGTACTCGAGATAAAGTTTCTTAGAAAGAAAACCTCGCTGTGCCAAATGCTAAATACATCTGTTTTCTAGTGCTTTGAACTCAATAAACTGTTCTCATTGTAAAAAAAAAATCATAAACAGAAAATCTGGAATCATTGTTTCTTGTTCACGTTGGACATGTCCTAACAGAAATTTAAATCATTTTCTTGATTTCACTCTGAATTTATATAAGGTATTTAGGGTAATATCTTATAGTTGCGAATATTTGGAACCGGCTAAAGCTATAAGCTATATGTTATCCAATAAAGGTAAACATACGATTTAGCCTCTTTTCTCACAAAACTCAGGATATAGATGAGGATAGTATATCGGACAGGAATCATTATTCTAGATCATTGTCTCTCGTTGATTCCTCAGAAATGCTTCATTATCGTAAGGTAATATTCCACATAAAAAGTGTGCAAGTAACGGAGACGCATGCAAAAGGCTTTCATTCATATAAACTGGCATGAATTAATCAGAGAGTTTCAAATCCTTCAAAAATCTAGAGTATTTTTCAAAGTTTTTATTTAATTGGCCCAGCGTACAGTTTTTTTTTTTTTTTTATTTTTTTATTTATTTATTATTTTTTCTGGTTGGTATTGAAATGCGATTTTTTCTCGGAATACTAAAATTAAGAATTCAATATTAACATTTTAAGATTTTTCGATCGTATAGATGTGCTTTAAATTAAGAGACAGAAGTAACGATCAAGATTTGAGATTTGAACCCTAAAATAAATAAGGACACATTGTGCTTATCCAAAATGTTAGTTTATTATAACTTGTAACACCGTAATTTAACGTTACCTTCCATGTACTTTTAAACGGTAACCAGATGGCGCAACCTTTTCTTTTGGTTAGAAGCGCAAGCTCAGTGAAGGCCAGAGACTTCTTTAGCAGAATGATGGAGTGATGTTCGTGAATCTGTGTTTAATATATGTTTTGTGTCCTGTCTTGTGTTGTGGAACGCGTCAAGTATTAAATAATATTTGTTCCTAAAACGGCTCCGGCTGTTCATTATTTTGTCCTGAAATAATAACAACATTAGAGCGATACAAACTAGAATTTGATTATTTGCAATGACATATTAATATAAAAGTGTAATAAAGTGTAAACAAGTGTACAAAAGTGTATATCTGTTCCGGATTCTCTACCCCTTCAACTAAAACTTACGAACTTTTACGAATTCGTAAGTTTAGTTGAGGGGGAAGAGAATCCGGCACCGATGTTTCCAGCAGATACCGGAATGGTAGGGCATAGACATGTATATTATAATTATTTAGATTATTATTATTGTATTCTTCCTTTCTCTCTCAATCTCTTTATATAAGAGTTTGAGTTCTAAGATAAGCTAATGATTCGACACTGAATGAGTGCCGAAGTGCTATTTATTTGGGTGTATTACACGTGTAGTGATTGATACTTTTGAAAATTCTTCAAATCGAGCGCATTACTAATTCTTCGAGGACCGGGTCTTTAGCCAAAATCGATGAAATTCAAAATGTCAATCAAGAATCAAAACTTTAACTCCAAATTCCTAAACAGTATTAGTGAATAAAAAAGGTGACATCAGTGTCGTATCAGTGTGCATAGAATAGTAAAATCAGTACACATATATATCTTCTTGAAATATGCAGACTCCTTCAGAAATTTTCCGCAAGCTTTTGTGAAGCAGATTAAATTTCTGAGGCCTCAATTAAATGAAAAATAGCACATATATATATATATATATATAATTTTTCAAATAAAAATAAGCGTTTTTTAATGTCCTACTATTAGTTCACGCTCTCCCTATACATATTTATTTATATATCTTGTTCAAATTTTCAAAAGTTAATAAAATATTTTTAATTCATCCACTCAAGTTCAAATACATATTTTTAAACTTGTAGTGGAGAACACTTAATGTTAATACAGTTTTTTCAAATATTAATTAAATGTAATTGTTGAAAATGCAGTTTAATCAACCACTTGCCGCGATTTCAAAAATTGCCAAACTTAGCGATTTTTTTTTTGACTGAACTTTAAGTCCACTGACCCAGGTAGCCACATTTGGCAAAATACCGTCAAATAATTCCTTTCACCAAGGGTTGTTGGGCTAAACTGCATTCTAACCATTTAATTTACTGGATGAATTTATTTTGTTACTTAATATTAGGATTCTGTCATATGTATATACATATTTATATTAATTGTAATTATTTAATAAGAAGTAAATAAAATAAAAAATTTCTTTGTTGACCTAAGTAGGAATTGACTTATTTTTTCTTATATTATTTGTTTATTTATTTTGGTTACTTTGGATGGTTAGAGTAACATGTGATGGATACTTCAGAAAATTATCATTATTTGTCTACTGTCAAGATTCAAAGATTTTTGTGAAAGAAATATAGCGTATTTACTTGTTCGTACTAGTAAAAATTATTGAAGCTATTACGCAAGAAGAATTATATCATTACGAAATATTTGTAACGATTCCTAACATTAACACTTAAAGAGTGTGCGATTTTCGCAATAATACCTTAAATGGCTTTAGAAATGCATTGTTGTCATTGCACACTGAATCCTGTTTTTCAACTAATAAAACTTTCATAATAATAATAAAACCTATTGAATTAACACAAGAATTGTTTGAATATTAGATTTTTTTTAACCCAATAATAAAAAAAAAAGTTGAGAAATTCATATTGCTTACCATGCATTTAGATTTATGGAATATGTAGGAAAGTATTGACACTTTACAAGAAAAATAATAAACATACCAAAATTTTATTTTTCAATTTCTTTTACGTTCACTTACTTTCAAACATAGTTTATTTTTCTCGATGCCATTAGAAAAGAAGACTTTTCAATTTATCAATTCCGTAGTGGCTCTACACATGTGGGTTCAACTTCTTTCATATTTATATTAAAGTAAATAAAATATAAATATTTTTTCAACACATTCAGTTTGCATTTATCTTTTCCATTATTTTAGACGAAACTTTCAATTTGAAATTCCTTATTTTCTCCAAGGAGTAAGATGTATCGAGTAGTCTTTTAGATGTTCTTGGTGTTCTAATCGAAAGAACAAAAAATACATACGTAAGGCAAACACATACTACATATATATGAAGAGTTATCGTACAATTTTTACAATTAATAAGAAATAACCAACATATCTGGATAAAATTATTTTTATACATTACTTGATCCTTATGTCCATAAGGTTGCGAATTATAGCTATAAATATGGATTTGTTTCATTTACGGAAGCCGTAGACTGAAGTAAACCGCAGAATGGAGAAGAATAACTTGCAATGTAACAGTCACGATCTTCGAAAGGTCACGAAACGCTGAGAGAAATGTATAATCTGGAGGAGGACTATGTGTAGCAAAGTCTTAAGAATAATAAACAAAAAGTAAGTATCTATCTTGATTATCCTGAGTAACAAAAAAATTTAAGACATACTGGGATAATAATTAAAACTTTACAATAGTGTGAGTTACTTAAATTTACGGCTTCCTGAAACCCAACAAATCAACATGAATACATGTAAGAGAAAACGTTCAGCACATAAGAATTATATCATATACAGATATCTCAGTTATTTCTAATTAATTATTCTAACTTTACAATATTACTCATATATAATCTAGTCAAAATTAGAACTGTTGTATTGATTCGGGAACAGATGGATTGGGACAAATTGGAATGGGTAATAAATCTGAATTAAGTGAAAAAGAAAGAATAATAAAATGAGAAAGTATAATTAAGAGAGTTTCATAAAAAAAATCTTCCAACATCCGTAATAATCCACTCCTGGGGCGCCATCCAGAGTGGTATAGTTAGTTGAAACAATTAAAATTTTATTTATTATTATTTTTAAATATACCCCAATTTATTACAAGAAAAAGGTAACAATTTAAATTAAAGCTTTCGAAAACACATTAATTCAAGTTTACTAAAAGAGGTTGAAATAAATTTAAGTTTTTGCTACAGAGAAAACGATTTTGAAAAAACATATATATAGTATAGATTACAGATAAAATATAAATTCAAGACTACATGATTGATAACAAAATTTTAAACAATGTTCACAAACAGGTGACATAAGCAGGAACAATTGAGCGAGCAAAAGAGACATCAAGTAAACAAATTTATTTGTGTTATTTGTGCATAAAAATTTTATATATATTGTTTTTCATGTGGCATCATACTTAATATATATAATTTGGTTTATGCGTCATAATGATCTTGCATATAACGAAATAATATAATATTAACAAGTATATTGTTACATTTATTGAGTGATAATCTCGCTGAAGATAGCATTAATTTCACAAAAAAACGCATACGAAATTTACAAAGATTATATATAATGATACTCGTATTTAAGATTATGATTTATCATTTCACTAAAATTAATATTACCGTGATCTATACAAAATACCGAAATGATAAAATTTCAGTGGGGCATTAACCAGACACATAATTTTGTATTACAATTGCCGGTGAAACGTGCAGTTTTAAATATTTAGACTCCTGAGGGGTGGAACTACATTTAAAATTAGAATAGTTGCACTTGAATCACATTAGGTACGTCGACCAAGTCCATTTCAAATTTTAAAGAATACTTCCGCTGTTGATAAGACTCCGATACAACTTACAAGACCATATTTAGAATCTTTTCTCATGTATTTCAGAATAGTGGGTATGACTTAAGTAAATGAAATTTGCTAAAATGTATATTACATTTATGTCGAAACTGTCAACAGGAACTCATTCTGTCACTAAACTGTCTGAACGAAACTGTCACACATTTACAGAAATAAATGTTCCTCTTACATTAAACATTTCTAAAATATATATCTTAATTTGATCAACCTGCGAACACTACGAGGAAATGCGGTACCCAATGAAGGGCAAAAATATGTTAGAATCCTTAAAATTTATTTAATTCGTGTTGAAAGCGCAATATAGTGTTTAAAATGATAGCGCAAAGCAACTCACGAGGGATTTCAGCCATATGGCGTATAATGCTAGCTTTCAAATCAGGTCTAAAGTCCTGATTCCTTCGCTATAAACACTGTCTTTTAGAAATCCCCGCAACCAGAAATCACAGGAATTTAAGTTGGGTGAACGAGAAGACGAATCATGTCTGAATATTTCACGATTATCACCAAAGTTAGCACTAAGAAATGCTTTTACTTGGCATCCAATGTGAGGAGTTGCTCCATCTTGCATAAAGCTAGTGGTTTGCAAACATTGTCGTTCCTGTAAAGCAGGAATAACCTGCTGTTGAAAGAGTTCACTGTACCGTATCGGGTGACAGAGCACCTTTTAGGACCTTGTGGAGTGAGAGTTTCAAAGAAAAAATGTCCAAGGATAAACTCAGCAGTAAATCCACACCAAGCAGTCACGTAAACAGAATGCAATGGCTGTTCATGCAGGACATTAGGAGTTGAAGTACCCCATATGTGGCAATTTTGACTCCACAGCTCCATCTAAATAAAAGTGTACCTCATCTGACTATGGAATTTTCCAAGGCCACGTGACATCAACTCCCATTCTCGCCAAAAATCAGTCAGCAAATTCAAGACGTGTCTTAAGATCTTCAGGTTTCAGCGTTTGCATCATGTGAAATTTATACGGATACCATTTTAAAATGCATCGCAGAATTTTTCGTACTGTCGACCACGGAATCTCTAACTCTCGTGACACTGATCGACCACTTGATGAAGAATAAATGGAAATGGAGGTTCTTTCAACCACAGCAGTCACGACTACTTCGACAGTATCAGTCCCAAACAGTTTGCATCCTTTTCCGAACAGCACACCCAAATCTCCAGTCTCTTCAAATTTCATGATCATCTTCCACAAACAAATCCTCGATATGGGGCCTTTTCGTAGATCCTTTAAACGACGATATTCATGCAGAGCAGCTAAGTGGTTGCTGTCTTTCTGATAAAACAGTTGTTCCAGTAAAGCTAGATCTTTTTTTTTGTAAAGGCATGATTAACGATGACAAATGCACGCTAAATGATTCTCTGGCTATGACTGCAAGTTTATATAGAGGTTTTACGGATTTGCATAAAGAATATGCGATAAAAGCCACCTGGTGATAAAAATTTATGCTATTTTTTTATTGCAGAAATCTTATCTAAATAGTCTATATAGCATATAGGACAAGTTTCATCAAAAACCGATAAGCAAATTAGGTTCTACAGGCCTCTGAATAGTAACTTTAATTTTAACCACCTTGCATTTGAATAAGTAAATAAAAAAAGATATTTTCGAAATATCTGACAAATAATTTATTTTTAATTTCTTCCTTCGTCCTCTCTTCTTCTTTTCTTTAGAATATTAAGAAGTGTCTAAAATTTTAATCATGTGATACATTAATGTGTACATGAATATCTGAAAAATACAAAGAAAATTGTTAAACATAAAAGAATAAATAGTTTTCTTAAATAAAAAAAAATACTAAAGCATTTCTGCCCAAATTTATAGCTTGCAGGATAAGATTACATAAGTAAATTCCAACATTATCAATTGTATATGCTTAATATTTACCAATTTTTATAGACTTACATAAGATTTGAGCAATGTAAGCGAATAGTTTCTGATGAAAATAAAATTTCAGATATTTGTCTTCTAACAGATTGAAAGCAATCATTATAAAGATTTAATGTAACCTAATAATCCATCAATCTATAAATCGAATATTGTTCCAATTTTTGTGGATATGGGAATTATATTGAGGATTTCATCGATATTATCGATATTCCTTTTATTCATGATGTGGAGAACAATAGGTTTATCGAACACACATATATCAACGGAGGTATTTCATTTTCAATACTTGTGTTCTTTAATATTTTGAAGTTTCGAAAGAAAATTCTTTCTTTAGTAAAAAAAAAAGTGATAAAAATATAAAGTCATGTAAGTTAATTTTTTTTCTCAAAATATTACAGTTGATACGTATCACAGAAAGTTTAAAGCTTCTACTAGAAAGGTATTTGTATAAAAGGAAATTTTATTATTTTTCATTCTATAAATTTTGGCATTTTGAATGCCTGAAATGTTATAAAAGCATGTAGTTATTAATCTTTGGGGAAACTAAGCAAATGAGAGGCTTTTTTAAAATGTTGTTATATATAGACTTCCTTGAATAAGATTTATTTATTTCAGGAGTGGTGATATACTTTAATAACACATATTTAGCACAGTAAGAATCTCTGAAAAATACCTTTTTTTCCCACACATTTATCCTCAAATGGTAGTTTATAGTATTATTTATTTACATTAGATTCACGACCATGTAGAATGATTATAAAAATTATTGCTTTGAATCTAATGAAAGTTCCTAATCAGTGGTTGTTTTATCCTTTACTGAAATGCTCCTGAAATGAATTGAAAGTTTTCAACTCATCAGCTACTCAATTAACATGCTTGACATTTCATGTAAAAAAATGCATGTAAATTCTGCTAATTCCTCAAACAAAATATATAAAGTATTTGTTTCATACTTCAAACTAAGTGGTATAAAATTTATACCACCACGCACACAGAGGGTTAGAGAACAACAAATGGCAGAGTTGGCATTTTCAATTCAGGCTGATATGTTATGTTTTTCAATGTTACAGTGAAAGATAGAGGTCTTAAATATGTTACAGAGAGCTAGTGAGGGAAAAATCATTCTTATTCTCCGAAGAAAAGAAATTTAAAATAATAAAAAAGTTATATGAAAATCTTTACAAATAACAGATTTAGCCACCCAAGGTGCACTATTTTCTGCAATTATCATTAAATTACGGAATTAAGAATATAAGAATTAAAGTAAACAATAAGATAGCGATAAATTGACAACAGTAAACTTTTCCAATGTGAAAAACAAGACAAACGATACATTATTAAATTGAATATTACATCAGCTACATGTATATAAAATTGAAGAAAGCAACAAAAAAAATGAAAAGTGATCTGGTTCGCCAAAACACTCACCTATAGACCCTTGGCAGGCTAATAGAAATTTATCAACGCTGTGCGTGTCCTTCAAAAAATAACGAACAAAACACTCAGGGAAAAAAGGAATTCTCAAAACCAAAACTGTAGCAAGAAAATCGAACGAAGCGAAACCGGAGAGACAGTCTTTGAAGGCGTCTAAGACAGAACTGGCTTGAAACAGCAGATTAGAGATTTGTTGTCACTGACAAATATGAGATTGTTAACAATAATGGATATAAGATGTTAGCATTAGATAAAAATAGACGATAAGCTGCCGACAATTGAGAGTTCCAATAAGGATTCATTGCCTGTAGCAGTTAACCTTATCAAAGGATCTAAGTAAGCAAATAGGCAAATATTTGCAGTAAGGAATAACAAAAGGTACACTATAGCAAAGAGATACCCCCTTTTTAAGAAGAAGAGAGCCCTCAGCATTTGGGCACCAGATTTAAATTTTGAAAGATATGATGAATCTTTCTAAACTTTAAAAGATACAAGGAGGCCGTGTTAGTGGAGATTAAAGGGAAATAAAAATAATTGAGTATGCATCCTGCAAATAAGTCAGAGTAAGGAGGGCTGACTGTTTTTTGGACACATCTGTTCATTACAAATGTGGGAAGGTATGCTTCTATTACGAGCAATTATCATTGACAGCTGGTTTTTGAGTTCTTATGGATACCACACATCCAACAGCATTTTAGTTTTTTCTAACCTTCCTTGAATTTAAGCTTTCGTTTCTTCTCATGCCTGTTTCAGATTTTGTGCAACAGTGCATATAATTATTTCAAAAAAAAAATGAAATGTTCTTAAAGTAGCTTAAAATTTTGTTTCAAGTAATTTTTTTTAAAAAAATTTTTTTTTAATGTATCTTTACAAAAATGCCTACACAGGGACTTGATCATATGAAAAAGAATTTGTTTTGTTTGAAGAGCTCCCTTCTGGTGGACAGGAGTAGTTATTTTTAGAAACAAGTGAGGAAGAAAATATCACTAAAGTCTATGCAATAAAAAATGTGTCTTACTTTAGATAAAACTGTACCTCCATTTCAACTACATTTTGTTTATTAAGTTTATAATATAGTTTTATCAATAAAAATTATGAAAAACATATATGTATTAAGAAGCTATACTTAAATTAATTGACACATATATATTTTCACACAAATTATCACTCTTCGAAATAAAAGTACAACAACACAAAATTCTAATCTTTTCAAAAAAACACTTTGTGATCCTAATGTTTCATAAATTTAACTAAAATAATATGATTTTCCATAAAAGTATTTATTATTTCTTCGAAGTATTACGAAACAGCGAATGTACATATTAGATGTCTTATAGGGGCGGTGTATATTTTATATACCGTGTCTTAAGAATCAGGAAATAAATAAAAATTAATTTTATCGATTGATATTGTGTCTTTTTAACATTATTAATGCATATCAGATGAATTTTAGCTAAAATTTAATGTTTTTTATACACCGCCCCTTAAAGGGTTATATCGAATGTAGTCTTATATATATTAAAAAAAGTATGTTATAATTCAATCTGTGTTGCATAATAAAATGTATTTTACAATAGTACATATCAATAAGTAAAAATGCTTTAAACCATGCATGGATTTAAAAAAGTTAAAATTATAAATGTCTTATGAATTTAATATGATCACATAAACCATTGGGGAAAAGTTAATATTATGCATAAGATTATCTTTTAGGAAATTCGAATCAGTAAGGAAAGTGAATCAAAACAAGGATATACAGTAATATATTTTTTTGTTTCAGGCTGTTGGTACTATGGACAGCTGTCATCATATTTTCGGCTTGAAATGGTTTGCAATGGTCATCAGACCTTTTCTCTGCATTATAGAGTGTTCGGTTGTAGCTCTGTCTAAACTCTTTTCCAAACTTTTTATTCACTAAGAACATCTGATCACTTGGTTCGAGTAAAGGATCAGTACTTGTTTGCCTCTATGATTGATGAACTCTGACATAGGTTTGAATCTGCAGGGAATGATATACTTGTTTGCTCAAATAAAATCGGTACCCAGCCTAATTAGAGATAATATTGCCTTTTTTCAATGTTTTAAAGGTGGCTACGTTGCTTACGCTGAAATCCACTCGCAGTCTACCTCGAGGTATCCGTGTAAATTTATTTGCTTCATATATGCTGTTATATTTCTTACTCCTATTATTCTTTTTTCGCAGTGAAGATTCTGTTTAATCCTTTCATTCCTGGTGTAAAATTTTTAATGGTTCGTAATATATTAATACGTTGAACGAGGTACATTTTTACGACATCATAGTTAAGATATCAAGTTCTGCGTTCTGTTGGAAAATTTGTATATTAATTTAAAAAAAAAAAGTTTTTAAAAGCAGAAAAACAATATATTTATAAGAAGATAGTAATATACCTATTCGTTATATACAAAATAAATTGAAAGTGATGGTCTTAAAAGAGGTATTTTTATTAAATACTGTCCAGAAATTTTTAATAGAATTGGTTTATCAAACTTAAGGTTTATCAAATACGTTAATATATTCTGTTCCTTTGCAATGTGAAAAAAAACCTCTTTTTTTCCCCTCTAAAGCCGATAAAAGTTGTGATATAAAGTTTTGTTTTATTTTTACAAATATTGAAAAATAATTAATTGCTTACTTAGACATTTTATCCTTGATTGCAATTTAAAGAATATACAGAAAATCTCAAAATCAAAAGAATATACCTGGAATGCATGCGTTCAAGCTATTTCTTTATTTGTATTATTTCAAGTGTTTGTTATCATGCACTTATATAAGTATTTCTTTCTGATTTCTCGAATTTATAGTGAATGACGTAGATTTTAAAACGAATAAACTAAAAGATCATAGAAATCCCAGTTCTGTTACCAATATGACTTCAGCCATTCTTACAATTCAATTTACTTCGAACATTGCGAATTTCTCTTATTTCTTTCATTTTATTTACTCTCTCTCATATATATATATATATATATATACAGGGGGTGGACAAAAATATGGAAACACCTTGTAAAATGCATGTTTGAAAAGAAAGATTGATTTTAATGAAATATGTAGGTGGCGCTGGCGTTTTTGACTACTAACGCCACCTATACAACTTCGTAAATGTGCTAAACAGTTCAGTTGTTGTCGGAGTACTGTTATGTGGGGTTGTCATTGCATTATGTCAGAGTTAACAGACTTCGAACGTGGGCAAATTGTTGGAGCACGTATGGTAGGTGCTTCCGTAAGCAAGGTAGCCCAGGTGTTTAGTGTTTCAAGAGGTACTGTATCGAAGATTTATTCCGCATATTTGAAAAGCGGAAAAACATCATCTGCTAAATCACAGCGCGGACGAAAGTGTGTGCTGATTGATCGTGACAGACGATCATTAAGGGCAATTGTGACGAAAAATAAGAAGACCACAGCTGCAAAAGTTACTGCTGAAATGAATGTTGTGTTACAGAACCCTGTGAGTACCAAAACAATTAGAAGGGAGCTTCATAAACAGGGAATTTCTGGCCGTGCTGCAATTGAGAAGCCACTCATCAGTGATGCTAATGCCCGTAACAGGAAAAGGTGGTGTTTAAGTCATATAGCCTGGACTATAGGGCAGTGGAAGCGTGTAATATGGTCTGACGAGTCTTCTTTCACATTGTTTCCCACTTCTGGCCGAGTTTACGTCTGGAGAACGCCATCTCAAGCCTATAATACAGACTGCTTGTTGCCAAGAGTGAAACATGGCGGGGGTTCTGTTATGGTTTTGGCAGCCATATCGTGGTTCTCTGCTGGCCCCATGATAACTGTGTCAGGGCACATGACTGCCAAGACTTATGTGAACATTTTGGCAGATCAAGTTTATCCCATGGTACAAACTTTGTTCCCCGATGGTGATGGTGTCTTCCAAGACGACAAAGCCCCTGTTCACACAGCTCACATTGTCCAGGACTGGTTTTCTGAGCACGAGGAGGATTTGTCCCATCTCCCCTGGCCACCACAGTCACCAGACCTGAATATTATCGAACCTTTGTGGTCTACATTGGAACGGAAAGTGCGTTCTCGTTATCCACCGCCAACATCGTTATCTGAACTTGCCACCGTTTTTCAGGAAGAATGGTATAATATTCCCTTGGCACACATACAGGAACTGTATTTATCCATTCCGAGAAGACTGCAAGCTGTTTTGGATGCCAACGGGTTTCCTACACCATATTAAGCAAAGAAACATGTTTTTTAAAAGGTGTTTCCATATTTTTGTCCAACCCCTGTATATAAATCATTTTATGTTTGGAGAAAATTTACGAGACTGTTATAGAAACAGAAAAATACATTACATTCTCCATAATATCAGTCCATATTTCATATTTTTAGATCCTTTTATTTATCTTTATTTTTCTTAATATGAGAATACTTGATAATATAAATATAAGAATATATATTTAATCAGATACGAAAAGTATATCTAGAAACAATAGTTAAATTTTTAAATTACTTTTGATAGTAAATTAGTATTTAACAATAAAAGGAATGATTAAGAACTGAGAGGGGGTAAATCACAAAATTTATTTGTCAAAATTCAAAATTATTAATATTCTCAGTAGAACGTTGGGCTGCATTATTTCTTATATATTCTACCATACCTCGTGGCATGTAACAGTAGGTCTTCTGAAAGACGTCTTGACCCGACTGATCTTATGCAAATTTAACTCTGGTATGTAGATTTTGCAAATTTTGTAGTAGTGTTGATGTCTTATCAAAACGGCCTATGGCATTCCGTAAGTTTTTTATAGTTGGAAAACCGGGGAAAAGCCACTGGACACAGCATAGTATAGATGGCAGGGAGGCAAGTTCTTGAGATTGCGACAGTAAGAGCAGGAGAAATTTTGTTAATATAGAGGACTTAGATGGGCGTTCATAAAAGAAAGGTCCATCAATCGAAAGATCTCCCTCTTGCACTTTCGGGCCATCTAAGTGGCTCTGATGTAGATCAACAGTGATTAGCCATCGTGCTAGATCCCACTTCGTCACTTGAGTGAGACTCAAAATTACGAGGTCCGTTGCCAATAGCCCTCTTGTTGCTTCAAATGCGACGTTAATAAAATGAAACCAAACCTACTTCATACCACTGCTCCATTCTCTGTAAATGTGGGTCGCGAGATAACAAATCCTCCATTGGGGAGCTTACTGTGTTGCTTCATGACACAAGTGCAGTTACCATTCTCACCAAGACAAATCAAGAGTTATCACTGAATATGAATCGCTGCTATTCCGCTTGATTACATGCAACTTTTACAAATACTCATAGCAGTCTCTAATAGTGTTTATGTGGGGTTAGTATTGGTCTTCATGCAAGCCATCTAGAAAAATGTAGCCGTCTACTAATGAAACTATCATCTACATATAGATACAGAGAGGGCTTCCCTATTCGCATAATGTTATTCCAGAAATTAGAATGCTTTTCATTTTCCTGACAAATCTTTGATTTTCTCAATTTATAGTCCACGAGTTCTCCTTGAGACTATTTATGGACGATAACTCCCCTCCACCAATAATGACCCTCCATCTTCATGCAGTCCTGCGTTGCCACCCTATCAAAGGCGTCAAACTGTTCAAATAGCAGTCGTTTTTTTCTCAAAGAAATACTATGCTTCTAAGCGATGAATCGCGCGCGCGCGAACTCCCACCTATTAGTCAAAATCAAAATTACGTGTTTTGGAACAAAATATTTTAGAATCATAATTTTTAAAGGACTTTCTTGGGAAAATTTAAAGGCTCGGATGGTTACAAAAGAGAGCTCAGAAGATAAATCTATATCATCGTTGTATTAGATACAAAAGATAGTTGTTCCTCTTTGGAAATATCTATACTGCAAAAAGAAAAAAAAACTGTTATAGTGAGACGTCCCCCTCTTATGGTGATTGGTGGGATAGTAGAGCAAATCGAGTTTTGGTTATTCTTATCTGTGCATGTATTGTCATCAAAACAATGGTGCACATTATAAGAAATAATGAAGAAGCCCTCTTATTAAATATTATACTACATTTACTACATTTAACATAATAAATTTTACAATTTTTGTCACATATTTATTTAATGCATAAGTATGAAAAGGAATTAAAAAAACTGATAACGCAGAAGTTCCATCAATTAATCCTTCGTCATTAAAATACATAAATTACTGTCTGGGTTAAAGGTAAAAAATGATTTCTTTTTTCTATATTTGAAATATATACAAGATATCCAATATCATATTGAGTGCCTCTTTTCCATTTGGAAGATTATAATTTTTTAAAATCTGATTAGCTATATCTTAAAAACGGAATATTGTTGGAGGGTACTTCTATTGTAAATATTTTAAAATTATTCAAATGACAAATGTTTATCGATGGAACAATATCTAGTACTTTTGTTCCCTTGAATTATATTTGTTGAAAAGTTAAATTTAAACAAACTATTTAAAAAAAATAATTAAAATTTATTGTCTTCTATATTTGAGATATTAAATTTCTAGTTTAACATATATACATGGTCTGATATTTGATTACAGGGGGACTTTCATAAAGCAAAATTTAAGCTTTCATTTTTCTCTGGAAAAATTTTACGTTAATGGTATTTAACATTTCAACATCGGATTAATACTTTTCATTATTTTCTTTCTAATACATTTCACCAAACCTAATACATAAAAACTGAAAAAAAATGGATTATCATTTTCTTTACTCGAAAGATCAAACAGCTAAAACTTTCCCGGGATAAGAGTTAGAATGAACGAGACGAAACCATAAAACAAAAGTTGGAAGAAATAATAGAGCGGTTAGGGGAAGTGACGACAAAAGTAATGTTTTTTTTTTTTCCTTCTTGAAGAAAATAAATCAGATATTCTGAAATCGATAAAACATTTTGGACCCTTTCTATTACTTGGTGTTGTTCTTCATTATAGATGATAGTGAGTAAGTCCCGAGGAAAACTAAAGATAACGTTATACAGAACGTAATACTGAACAGCGATCTTTTCGACACATGTTAAATGTTTCATATATTATTGAAATATAAAGTACTGAGGTATATTTTGCTTAGAGCATTTCTCTAAGCCATAGACTGAAAGAAAAGCATTGAGTCTGTGAAAAGAAAATAGTTTCGAACTTTTCTTTTGGTTTTCTTTTTCTTCTTTTAAAGAAGCATTTTGCACTGACAGAGGAATAAAGCAAGTGAATGAATGGAATAGTATATCAACTAATCAATACATCAAATTTCCATTTTGCTGCCATGTTATCACTTGCTTTCATTCTAATATTTAATTGATTAATAAAATAATTATTAATTTTTTTTTATAAGTCTGAACTTTTGATGCCTAAATCTGTTCTCCCTCGTGTTAGATCTAAGTACAAAGTTAGTATAAATAATCAAAACAATCCCAAACACCCTACAATCCATATTTGTTTTCCTTCAACTTCTTTTTATTTTCATGGGTGAGAAAGTCTGGAAGGACATCTTTTCGGTACGATTGATGAGATTCATGTGTATTCGATGAGATTCCTCAGCAGCCTCGTAGTTGTCGACTTTCAGGTCCTATATGAATACTGAGGAAAATGCACTGATGAAGGAGGTTCATACTTTGAGAATTATTAATTCACTGTACATATACCTTTAATATATTTCTATGTGATTTCAAACCCCATATTTATTGACAAAACTTGTACATGCGAGGTTTTCCCACGTTGTTTTTGGGGTTTTATTTAGTTGATTTTATTTTGTTCTGCCTATCATGTATCACCCTTCCTTTTCTTGAAATTTTTCATATACTCATTTCAGAATTGAAATTAACCGCTTCCTTCAAATTTCTTATGTATTGATGTTTTCAAATGCGTTGCGTATGTGATAAAGTGAGATAGTATCTCCAACGTTCATGTTTTGAACCAGATATTTAACTACTTTTTTTTCTCTCTCAGAAGCTGGCACAGAACTTGAAAAATGTCAAGTTTGGACATAAAAGTACTTACATTCTTATGGATTAATTTAGTAGAAATATGAATTTCCTTCCTACCTCAGTTAATATAATTATAATGCTGTTGCCACACATCAAGACTTTCTTTTCGTAATACAACTCAAACTAACCTGTTTTAAGAATTAATTAATAAAAAAGCATACTTAACTATTAGCTAAATATATGGCATTATTTTACGTTTGAAACTTCAAGCTAATTAATTAATCAATGTCAGAGTATTAATAAATACTTTTTAGAGAAAGTAAAATGTAAATCTTGAAGAGTTTTATTTATTATAGTTATATTACGTTTCTTTTTATAATAGTAATGGTTGATTAGCTAAAAACTTTCAGTGCGATGATTAATTTAAATTAACATGATTTTAAAAAAAGGATTAAAAGATATTTTTTACACATTACTTTGAACTACAGCACTTTAAAATGAATGTTTCATAACTAAATAAAATGTCTGTACGCTAAAGTAGCAAAATTATTGAACAAAATTGTGCATTCTAAAATATATTTTGTTAGGTTTAATCTTGTTTTTCTAACATCAATTTATACGAGGATTATCAAGAAAATATAAGTACTGAGCCTTTGGCGTTCAAATGGAATTTCTTTTAACACTGTGCTTTTCACAAAACGCTTCTAATCAAAATTTAGCCCAACGAGGATACTATTAATGTCATCAAAATTTTATGTTCTATTCATTATTAGATACAATGATATCATTAACAGTGCAATCAGGTATTGCGTGGCAACTTGATCTTATATTTACTATCGACAGATAGTAGTCTTTTAACTAAAGAGATTACCATTCTATTAAATTTAATAATTTCTTCTTAAGACATTAAAATGTTTTTTTTATTTACAGTTCTACAAAAATAATGAAAATAAATCAACATTTACAACCAAAACTCTCTTTTAAAGTAGTAAAAGGAAACAAATTGTTCTTGTTTCTATCTCCGTAATCCGATGCAAGTTTATAAATCGTATAATCGTTATGATAAAGAAGTAATTTTTTCTCTATGTTTTTATAGCAGATTTTTCGATTGTAACTTTGTCTTAAAACTTTTCATTTTCTGTGTCATAAATTCATTATTATAATAATTTGATGTTTTTTTTTTTTTTTTTTGTTTTCTTTTTGCAAATGCTTCTTTCTATACAGGGTTCTACAGTATATTATTCTTTTAAATTTCAATCAAATAAATTTTCCTTAGAATTTATGATGTTGCTAGTATGTAAAGCGTTTGATAATTATAACTAAGAGAACACAAAATACAATATCGAACATCCCGGATCAAAAACACATAAAATGCAGTTACATATTAAATGCATAATGCACGTATATTTTAAATGCATACATATCTTATATTGAGTGCAGAGATATTTTAAAATGTTATAACATTTATTTTAATCGTACATGAAATTTTCAAGCCCCAGTCCCTAAATTGTCAATTTTTGTTGTCGAAATTGTAAGAAAAATACTTTCATGGACAAAATATTTGTAACGAATCGTTCCTTCGTAGCCAAACATTAGGAATATATATATATATAAATATATATATATATTATATATCTTTGTGTGTGTGTGTAATGATTTAACTTTAATTTAATAATTTCTCTTTATCATAACTTAATTTTCTATTTTGTACCATTCTCTAATTCAAAGCAAAGAGTTCATTTTTATTTTCGGATCCACTTCAAAATTTTCTTTTTATTTATTTTAAATCGCGGTTGCATAAAATTTATTTAATCTATTTCTCCATGACTGTCAGTAAGTCAGAAATAATCCCTACTAGACTCTTTGTCTGTTGTTGTAGTCCCTAGAACCTATAATCCTGAGCCATGTGTTCTATTCCGTCTGTTGTGAAAAATCTCTTCTTTGTAACTGTATGCGCAGTGAAAAAGCTATTTGTCTCCTGTATTATTCTTTTGTAATCTTTATATGGTCTTTCACATCTGCATTGGTGGCTGAAACATTGCTGCGTCCATCACCATGTTATGCTCTCTCTCTTTTTCAGCGAAATAAACAACCAGAGACATTAAGTGTCGCATTTTTATTTATTGTTTAAATAACTTTTAATTAATTTCATATATATATATGAAAATTATCATTTAGACTTTAATGTTGGATTTTTCCACACAAGCTGGTATAAATATCAAATTCATTTCCTATAATTTGCCATTTCATTCAATTACTGAACGGAAAGAAGTGTCAAGAAATGGAAACTTTGGTAGAATAATTAGATAAATTTTCGCGTCAGTTTCACCAAAATTCCGAGCCCCTTCGAAATCATAATAAGCAGATCTGTGAAGATTTTAAAAGTTTTTCAAATTCACTTATGAAATATTCATATGTTTTCTATCATAACTTCAGAAGTAATCATATAGTTGCAGAATCGTCCATTATCAGTTCACACAAAAATTTAAGAATGCAAACTACAGAAAGTGAAACTTTAAATGTAAGTTATTACTTTTTCTTTGAAATATGCACGAATGAAGTAAATGACCGACTCCTAAGTAATTATTTTTTTTAAATGTAATAGATTCTAGTTTTAATTAAAGTAATTAAGAAATCGAAGTATAAATAACAAATACAAATTGAATTACGTTTTAGAATTGCTCTTCTGCTGGTTTTAAAATCCAAATATAATAGTATACAGAAATAAATGTTTTTTTCCCTTTATTTTAGACGTGGCAAGTATCTTGATATTAGACATATGAAAGGGGAAGAAAAAAGAAAATGATCATAAACGCACGAAATGTAGTTCCACGGAAGAAGCAATTTCACTTTTGTTTTCATTTCCTTACATTTCCTTCCAACGCATTAACGATTGTGAGTATCCGAAATGAAAGAAAAAAAATAAAACAAACAGTTGAAGTCTGGAAACGTTCGAAATAGATGGATACAGAAAAAAAGCAGTCGTTTTTGTACGGAAACGAACATTTCTATTTCGTATTGCGCTTCCTTCTTGATGAAATTGAGTTACCTTTTGAACAAAATGAAGACCTGACAAAAATATAAGTAAACATGCAAACTTAAAATATATACTCGGAGTGAAAAATCTCAAAAAATAAGTAAGGAAACAAAAGTTAGATGCATATACATTTTTTGAATATATAAAATTGGATACATTTTTAAAATACATAAACTAGAAAATTTAATAAATACTATATTCATGTGAAGAGATATTTCTCATATTATAACTGTTGAAACCAGAAACATTATTAATTTTTATAGAAAAATACATTTCTAAATTTTTTTCAATTAGAATCTTATATTGTTCTTTTTTAAATATTTGTGGAATATGCAATGGATAAAAATAATGTGTTCTGAATTATTGTATAGCTTTTGACAGTATCTTAAAAAGTTTTCAAAGTAAAATTGAAGAAATATGTGTCTATTTAAAATTTAAGAAAATAAATAAACGAATTTGCATTTCATAAAGAAAATTATGAAAAGGCCCAATTCATATTCAGGTATCAATGATATCTTAAAAGAAACTGTTATCATTACTTGTTTGTCATTGCTAAGTGTTTATTGTTAATTTCCGTAATTAAATTAATTTCTTCCATTTTTAACTTTCCTAATAAGTGTTAAAAGAATATTCTATTTAAGTGGTTGTTTCAAACAAACATAAAAAATTAGTTATTTTTTCTAATAGTTTTGCTTAGTTTCAAAAAATATCATCCACCTAGTTGTTTACCTTATGATAAAAATATAGTTTTCCAGTAATGCTATTTAGCACCATTTATATTTCTACTTTGAATGTAAATTTATCTTATACAAATAAATATTCCGATCTTGGTTATTAAATTTGAGGACATTTTCTTGTCTCTTGAATATTTCCAACTCCTTAACTGGAGACAACTTAGGGATAGTTAACAGAAAATCTTATTTATATTACATTAAAAATATGCAACTTATTTCACGATAACTTCTTTATATCTTTGTTGAAAACAAGATGAGAAATTACTAAACGCATCAAAAAAATAAAAAATAAAAATGAACACTTACAAAAAGGATAAACATACCGTAAACTGTTTTAGGTAAGACGATATTTGAATGACAAATGGAGACTCCCAAAATCCGGAGTCGTCAATATGGAACAGATAAAAAATTAGATTGAAATTTATACAAAGTAAAACCATTATGGAATAATAAAACCAATCTATCACAAATATATTTAAAATCCAGAAAAATCTCATCATTCATCATCAAAAGTGAATAACTCTTCAAATACATTACCACGCTCGTTGTTGAGAAGCTCACCATATGAGTCCAATTCTATATGTATTGAGTCGATCGCTACACACCATCTTTAGTGCCATCTATAGCATTTGAAATCTGACTTTTCGAAGGACTTATAGGAGCAACGTTTTAGAGATACGTGATTGTTCGTGATTAAGCATGTGCTTCTATAAGAGCAGGGCTGCCGCATACTAACAAAAAAAACGTGATCCAGATTATATGAACTAAGTGCACAGTAAGTTGATAATTTTTGGAGCCATTTTATAAGACAGATATATGCGAAAACTGTAAAACTTAGACAATAATTTATACCTCGTCTTATCTGAAGGTGCAGGAATTAAAGAGAAACTAACATAAACAGGAGATAAAATTGATTGAATTTTTGTTTTCAATATTTTTTAACTTCTCTAATCCGATATTCGACGATTTGGCGCATTTTATAATCTGGCACCGATCGCGACGCACGCTATCGTAGTTTCTTATGCGGATTTTAGAGTTAGTTGATCTTGCGATACAATGCTGCTCCCCTTTTTAAACAGATTTTATACTTACTATCAGTTTTTGGTTTGGCCTAATTTCCCTATTTTCTAGCAAATTACATGTAGTATATGCATGATTTTATAACTGTGCACATACAGTGCTTTTACAGAGCAATATTTTACTGCATTTAAATATTTTCGAAGCCTGACACGTGTTTTCCAAGTACTGTTAACATTAATAAGCGTAAGCATTTGACTAAAGTCGGCACTACTTTTTATATCTATCAGTGTTATGAATTAATTTTTCTTTTGTGTTTTTTTTTTTCAATTTAAAAATATTCATTTAAATTCACATGCAATATTTGAATAACATTTTTTAGTTGCTTGAACGAAGAAATACATGTTCGTACATTTTTATCGTCCACATAGACTCAGAGTTTGCGTAATCACATGAAATAGATTTTTCAACCATTTAAATTTCTGTCTAGATTTTTTTACTTCTGGTACCCCATTAAAACTATAATGACGCTCGATACTCTTCCATGACCTTGATACCAAACTTTCAAGGTTAAAAAGTTTTACTTTATTAATTGGATCAATGTTTAGAACAAACCAATCGATAAGATAGAATGAAAAAATAGTGTCAGTTTTGCTAGGATAAGAAATTCTAAGCGAGCAGACAATTATGAAACATGGATATCTTATGGAACACTTTCAACCTGGATAATTGGTTGTATGAAATCTTAGGTTCTGAATCATCAGGGGATATATTTTATCAGATACAAAGTGATTCAACCTGGAATTTTAGTATTTAATAAGCTTTTCTTCAGCATTAATAGAATCCATGAATTTAAATTCTGTATCATATCGCAAATATCAGTTAACTTATTGAAATCATTTTCCGTGATATTTCCATTAATATTTCAGAAACCTTGTAGTAAGTATAATTAAATTGATGAAGTTATCTATTAGATGTACCAACCATATTGAAGCAATGCATCTCTTTCTCGTAAATAACATTATATGAAACTTTTGAATAGAAATTTTATTATTCTTTCGAATTATAATACTGATAATACTAATATTTTTATGAATTATCTTTTCGAGCAATATAAGCATTTTTGAAAGCATTTCCATTTCAAAACAATCCCCATGCCTTTTTCTCTCACAAACTGAGTTTCAACAATAGAAAATCTTCAAATGAGCTTTAAAATGTTTTCATACCTCTACAGTAGTACGAGAATCAAAATAGCTTTAAAACGTCTTATTTTTTTGTAATTTCATTCACATTCTGTTTTCTTAACACTGTGTGCCTAATAAATCTTAAGCCTGACGCTAGATCTCTTGTTCATATTTGTACCACATGTATTAACGAACATACATGATTAATCTCAATTATTCGCTGGATATGGTTAAAATACTTCTGCACATATGGTAAACTAACTGAAAAGATGTGACCACTTATTCGAAAGTTGTAAAATTTTCATGTAGAATTATTAAGATGTAACAGAGTTGTAATTAAATTTAACGCAAAACTTATTAAAATTCTCTAGGATTGCCTTTTACTAATTGATGAAACCAGCTTAAAGTGATCAGTGATTAAATTGATCAAATAGTTTGCCTGTGCCATAAACGGTTTTGTAGAAAAAAGAGAGGAACATGAAGATCTTAAATATACCTGAAGGACCAAATGCATCCAGGACTTTTGACATCATTTAAAATGTTCCTGATTTCGTGCGGAATAATGCCTATGTGTCTCTGATAATGTTGATATAGTCACTGAATGTCAAAACAGAAACGTTTCGAACTATATTGCGTTAAGAGGTGAGCAAAACACAAGTATTTGTTGTTTTTCCATAACGCTTTGAACATAGTACGACATCAATGAGAAGTACATAATGTAGAGATTTAATTTAACCTCAGAATGAATGGTTCTTTAAATCAATGGTTACAGGTGATAGAATATAGTGGTTTCAATATAATTCTAAAACAAAGGATTGAAGACAAAAACTCACAACAATCCAAGAAAGCAAAAAAAAAAATTCTATTCAAAATCAAAACAGTGTTCATTACACTCATCCATAAAAATGGTATTACCTAAAAAATATTTGTTTCAATTGGAAAAAAAATACTGATTAATACTTTTTATGTTTCGAAATTTTGATTTCCAGAAATGTGGCTTTCAGCCATAATATCGGAATGAAAGCAGATGGATTTTATTGTTTGATTATACAATTAGATTATACAATTAACACACCCAGTTATACAATGAACTTATTCTTCGTACGGTTTTGATATGAAATAAAGACTCTGTGAGTTGAATTATTCATGATATTAGCCTCATTTAGCACTCTGTGATTTCTCTTTATTAACAAAACTTAAAATGCTGTTAAAAAATAACCATGCAAACATCTTTGACATTTGCATTGGAAGCTATTCGACAAAACAAGCAGTAGCTTTTTCTTATATATATTTCTGTTTACAGACCTAGTTTTAAATATTCTTTAATTCACTGTTTATGTTCATGGACTTTCATTGAGTTTGGCCACCAAATGGTCATGATCGGGGGCTTCCAATAGCCATTATGCGTCAAATCGTGTGTTTGAGTCCAAATTCTAATAAAGACACACAGTATAGCTTAGCTGATACCTGTCATACCTGTTGAGACTCACAATCATCACGTTGAAAAAATGCGGAAGTTTGGAGGAGGGGGGCAGCTCATCCTTGTCACTTGATGTACATTCAAAATTACAAATTTCTTCGTCAACAACCCTCTCCTTCCTTCTTAATAAAATTTTAATACAGGGTTATTCAAAATAATTTATATGAATACAAAATTCCATTTTTTCATAAATAAACGATGCAGAACGATAAGTGCTACATGAATGCAAAGAGAAAATATAGAAGATTTCTTACAAGTGTTCGATATAATTTCTTTTACGTCAATTCGATATATAAATTCCCGTATAATATCAATTCAATATGTAAATTCTGGCCAAACACTCTGTAAGGTGTCAGTGATAGTTGATAAAACGACAGCAAAAATCCATTGCTTAACTACAAATAAATGTGTAGTTAATGATGACGGATGCCTTTATGTTTTGCAAGCCCTTAAGGGAAAAATTGCATGGGACCATATCAGGTGACTTAGACGGCCAGCTATGTAACATCAAGTCATCTGGTCAACTGCGAACGAACCAACTGTGAGGTAACTCCATGAAAGTTTTTAAAGCAGCTTTCGTGAAATAGCTTCACAAAGAACTCAAGAGAGTTATCTATTACCCACAATATAAAGCGCCCACAGTGTTCCTTTGTTTTCATTTATTACTTATCATTATTTTTCATTTATTTTTTGAAAATAGAATTTTGAAATCTGAAGAATCATTTAGAATAACTCTATACAATTAATCGAGCGAGAGGAATTTTAAGTTCAAAGATGAAAGAAACACCTCAAATAATTATCATTATTGGAATGATATCTATTTTAAAAATTTACTTTATCAATGTATTAAATTGTTTCTTAACCCCTTAACTGCCGCCGGCGTATATATACGCCTCACTCAACCGATGCGTTCACTGCCGCCGACGTATATATACGCCTTTCCGAAGTACGATCCTTTGCATTGCGCTACTATAAAGAAAACTACTCCCACGACCTTGGAATGCCATAAAATGACCTTGACAAGGTTTGAAACGGATGCTCTTATTTCATATAAGAGGGGTAGGGTATTGGTAAAGGGGATTTTTCTGAAACGGGAAAGTTATAGCTGTGCAGTTTTGCTTCTGCTTCTGTTTGAGTAAGTCGTGCTTTTTTTATTCTTCTTTTGCTTCCGTTTTCGTTTAGTGTGCGAAATAGAAGATCTTTTTACGAAAATGTCTGACAGTGATGAGAGTGATTTAGATGATTATTTCCCATCATCTTCAGGATCAGAAACGTCGGAATATGATATTACGTCAGATGAAGAGGATTCTGATTGCGACTATTCTCTGAAAGACGCCTGACGTTGGGTACAACTGGATACAAAAAATTTACAGAAGAGGTATTATATAACAATATTTCGCCACTTGTTGGATATGGCTATTTGGAATGCTTTCATCTAACGGAAAAAGAAGCTTCCAAACATTGACAATTACGATTTCCGAATGAATTTGGTGGAACGCATATTAGAAAAATTCCATGTTACCACACCACGATCTTCTAAACGACAGAAGTTACAAAGCGATTGTCCTTTACGACTTACTGGTAGACACTTTCCGGACTTAGTTCCATCAAAGAAAAATGCATCGAGAAAATGTATTGTTTGTTCAAAAGCAAAAGTTCGTCTTGAAACTCGCTATCAATGCAATGAATGTGATGTTGGTTTATGTGTTCAACCTTGTTTTAAGAAATATCACACAGCAGATAACTTATAACATCTGTTTGATTACACTGTTATTTTATACTTTAAATTTTGTACATTTTTTTTCATTTTCTTTTTTCTGTGAAAGTAAAAAGGTTTTATGTTGCAAAACGCACCTCTTTTTTTCCTCCAATACACCGCATAACTACGCGCGCCTGTATGAAAAACGGTGGCACTGGGGAGTGTATCTCGTAAGTTTTCCTCGGCAGGTAAGGGGTTAATATCTGATAAAAAACAGTTTGCCACATTTTTTCAAAAGGTAATGTAATACCGTTTTAAGAATCCCTTGAAAATAAGATGCATTATCAGTCATTTTGTCTTAATATCAATTTTAAAGTTCTTTAAGTTTCTCCAGATCACAGACACACTCTAGGGAGAACGATCTCGAAAAGAGTTTCATTTTAAGATTGAATGTGATAAATCTCTAATAGTGTGATTGCAATTAAAAGTTTACATTCAGAACTTTTTCGAGTTTAATAATGCAGCCTTCAACACTTGAAAGAGGAAATTTTTGTATCTAGGTTTGTCAGTGCAGTCTCTTTTAAGTTACTGATTGAAATACTGAGATCTAAAATTCAACAAATTAATATTCTATCAACGTTTTGAGTAAAGAGATATCCCGTGATAAAGTATGGATGTGTCACACATAAATATTTATAACTAGGGAATGGTAAACAGAGAGAAATTCAAAGTTTTGGAATGATAAATTGTTTTATTGAGTTTCCGTGATAAACGTAGTTTAAGTTCATATGTATAAGCTCTCTCGTAATGCACTTTAAAGATTTGTAATTAATTTTTCAAATGATATCTTTAACAAGATGTAAAGGATGCACCCTTTTATTTTTTTTTTTCAAATGGATAAGCTACATTAAATACTGTTTTTTCATTTTACCAACAGGTGGAAGTATGTTACATACATTTATTCAAATAATGAGAATTAAGGCCTCTTTGCATCCTGGAAATATTTAAATCCCAAATGGTATGAAAATATCATAAGACAAATCTCCTGACTATCATGGAAAAAGAATTATGAAGGATTTTAATCATTCAATCACCAAAATTGAGTAACATGCAAATTAAATTTATCGTAACGCTGTGACATTGCGATCAGTATGATTTTACGTGATTACGACTTTTTTATTTTAACATTATGATGGTACTTTTTCTTCAACTAACTCCTTGAGTTTCTTTCCAATTGAATTTATAAATACCAAATTACTTCCAATGAATGAAACGTGACTTATGTAGATGTGAATATATATGTGTGTGTGAATATATTTATATAGTAAATGAGTGATTGAGAAGTTTAATGGCGTAAGAGCCACATAAGGCTTTACTGCGCCCGTCAAGGAATAACTGTGGTCCAGAGATTTGGGAAAATGAAAAAAAAAACATATTTTTGAAAAAAAGGGCGAAAAATAATGAATGATCGCAAGAGTATCCTGGTGGAAAGTCAGATTTTTTACCAATGATCGGAAACTCCACAGGAAAGGAAAGGATTTTTAGGGTGCCATGGGAACTTGAACCTCGTATCTAGGTGCAAGTACCCCATACCTAACGAAAACAAGAACTTGAGTAGATATAGTGAAGCGTAATGAATAGATTTGATGCGATGCATATATAAGCAGTAAATGATTTAATATTAAAGTTAGTAGACGATACCTTTAATTATGATAAAAATTGTAAGCTGAAGTTAATAAGTGAAACTTCCATAGCATATCTACACTGAATTAAGAGATTTTGGAGGAAAGTTTGGTAGGAACGACTTAGCATTAAGGACTCGAATCCTCTTCAGTTGTTCTAATCCTGCAAAAGGTAGTGAGTTTTTTACAGATACATTAATTTATTGTTCTAAACCTTAATTGAGATTAACGGTAACGAAACAAATTTTCATAGAACTGCGTAAAATAAAGATGGAATTAAAAAAATAATAACTTATATAAAAGAGATTAATTTTGAGCTGATATTCTCATCAATTGATTGAAAAAATTATGAGATTATATATAAATAAGATTTATAATGATGGCAAAATAAAGTAATTAGGATCACTTAATTTTTCAGGAAAGAAGATCTATTTAGACTTTGGAGACAATCTATTTGTTTCCGAAGATATAAACACTTGTCATGTTAAACGCAGAGACAGATATAGACTTCGTGAAAAATAAATTACGTTCTCAAACTAAACTATAGATAAATATATACGTTTTATACATTTATCTATTATGAAGTGAAATAATTTCAACTATAGTATTTTTCATTGAAATATGTGTGTTTTATAAAAAGAAAATATCGTTTTAGGAATTAATATGAAATAAATTAGATATCAGTAGTTTACAATTTGTGTTCGTAAAGTAGTGACCAACATTTCTGCTTTTCTCTTTTCCAGTTCAATCACATACAGTTGTATTTTTATGTTACAAAGAAAAGTAAAGTTCCTTGTTGAAAATTACAAGACAACAGCTCTAAGTATTTAAAAAATATTCATATTATTTGATAAAAATTAAGTGTTACAATAAAACCCAAATGAAAAACAAGTTCATAAAAGAAAAATCTGTATTGATGGAAATATTTCTTTGAAATCTGTTGTGGATTATTTTTATATATTTTTATTGGAAAGAAATAACTAAAAAAAACTCGAAATGAGATTGCTGTTTATTTAGGAATGAATAGTGGTTAAATTGGAGTTTTGTCAATAGAAACTCAAAATATTTTGCTAAATGGATAAGCATTTGCAGTGAAAATAATATTTTTCTTAATGAAATTAATAGCCAATTGAAAGAAAGATTTAAACTGTACAATTGCCGATTTCATAAGCAAATACGACAACGACGGAGAGGAAATCCAACTCGTTAAACATTATGTAAACAAGAAGTTTCTTCCGTGTTTCAAATCAAATTGGATTGTTGATATAATTTGGAAATTTCTAAGAGAAAGAGAGAGCCATGCGAGACATTGATAAATTTTCTTGAGAGTGACTTTCGACAGTTCCAGAGAAAATAAGCGAAATTTAAAATAAAAAGATATTCATGATTGAAAAATATTTACTCGATATGTCTGATGAACACTGATTATTGTTCGAAGTATCACACTTGAGAAAACTGAAAAAAAATAGAATGAAGGAAAATTCTTCCTTTTTTTTTTCACAAACTCTTATGAATTTTTAAACAAACAAAACACACCTCGTATCATAAAGAAAAAACATGAAGTTTCGCTAATAGGAAATGTACCTTTTAATATAGATGACATGTTGTCGTAATTTTTGTTTTAAGAGTATTTTTATATCTGTCATAAGCTGTAGAAATTATGAATATAGTCAATTAAAATCATTTGTAAATAATATCGTCCAACGAAATGTTTTGAAAGTTTAAAAAGAGAAAGAAAACAATATATTTTCATACATTTAATAACATTTATCATACGATATACTCGTAATCTCCATCAATACTTATGGCATATAACCAGTGAAACAGTAATTACCATTTTTGAAAAATGTTTTCTCTTTTGTTGCAAAGAACTCAAGTTATGCTTGGTATATATCTGTTACAATTTTTAACTTGTTTCCCTTCAAAACATTTTCAAGTAGATAAATTGACCATAATCGGATGGTTTTCAGTCTGGAAAGTATGGTGAAGGCTGTAAAATTTCCCAGTCTAGCTCAGTGATTTAATGACAAGGTACTGAATCAGTGTCTGGTCTATCATTATCAAGCTACAGTATGATGTTCTTACTGTTGAACTTCACCGGCTTCCTTTCTAAAAAGGTTTTGATTAAATAATCCATTTGCTGTTAGTACCTTTCCCATTTGACGAAAGCTTGTAATGTTTCTATCCTTAGATGTCCACTTATACACGGTCTTCTCTCATTTAGAATCAATATCAGTTTCGGGAGAAGGATGAGGGTTGTTGGGGTTTTTAGTAACTCTTTTCCTTATGTTGTTTTTGTAGACAATCTATTTTTTTATCACAAGTTATCACCTGATCCATTAAAATATGTATTTCTTACGAGGTAGCAGAAATGTTAATACGAACTGGATTGGGTACAATTTTCTCACTTAATGCATGATAGTATCTATATGGGATATTTGTTGATTAGTCATAGGAACGACGGAAATTATATTGAAACGAAATATTATTAAACGTATGAAAAATGAATTATTTTCTCTCACTTTCTAAGCAAACGAAACTCTTATGATAGACCTAATTATAATGTAATAAAAAATATAATTTAGAAAAAATGAAAATTATAAATGGTGAAATAAAAGCAGATGAAGATAAGAAACGTTATATAAGTTAATAATGAGTGAAATTAGTAATAAAAAAGTCATTAAAATTAATTTAAATACCTTTTTTTAAATTTACAATGGCAAGGCAAATACAAATATTAAAACTAGAATAGATCAAAGAAGTGACAGAAATTATTGTCTCAATCGTTCTTTAGCGCTCTTGGAATGCGTCGCTTCCACGTCCACATGAAGTGATGAGCAACAACCGAGGTTGTCTTTATTCCTTGGATGTGTCGAATAACAGTGAGGGCAGTCAAAGTTCGTAAAGATTCCATTGGGTTGGAGATGCTCTGCCAGGCAGTCGTGACCCATCAGGATATGGTATGTTACTCAGACTTGCTGCCGTGAACAGATGGAAAATTTCTAGACATCGTCAGCTCAACGTCATTGTAGCTTTATCCTATCATGAATTAGAATGATAAACCACCGGCAATCCATTGCAGAATACTAAGGCTAGCCTCTGAAATTTGGCAAAATTGGTGGTGGGAAGACATACTAAGAAAAGATATAGTAAACTGTAGATAATTGTGCCGCTAGAAAACCTTAACTAGGGGCTTTCGAGGGAAATGTGGTAGAACTACTTTACATTATTGCCATTGACAATATTATTAATATAAATATATTATAAATCGATTGAAATAAAATATAAACATATTTTCTTCAAAAGAACTCCCATACATGAACGTGCATAGTAAGGATTAAGACAAAGGTAAATAGAAACATAAGCGTATTTGTGGTATTTCATACATGAAAAGAACTGAATCACGTACTGTAAGTTCTGGCAATCGTTAGTCACCTTCTATAATCTGACATAATACAAGTCATTTGCGTTCGGAGTTTTGATTGTTAATTCGGGCGTTTGTTTATGATATTGCGAATGAAGATTCAAACATTATTAGTGATAATTAAAATGTAGTACTAGATTTGGTAGAAAATGTGACAACCAATACTTTCACAAATAATCACCGTGAAAAAATTATATACACGATTGAAATTTCATTGACCAATGAAAATATTGACGAAAGTGTTACACAAAAATTGTGTAACCTCTAGTAACCTAAGTTCAGGAAATGGAATCCGATGAAGAGGTCATAAAGAATTTAATTATAGGAAGGTTTTCTGATGCGTTATATATATTTGTAAGCGTTTCAAAGTCTCACAAAAATATAATTCGGCTGATCTAACAACTTTATGTATAATTCGAAAGGACTTTCTGAAGATATTCGAATCACGGAAGCATCGCGAAATCATTTTGATTTTTAAATACAAGTAGTAAAGCTCTTGTGAATTTTGGCTTACTATACAGAAATTTATCGTGCCTTCTGTTAACTGCTATTGCACTATTTTAATTTTCCTTATGTAGTGTATTTTTATAAATGCAAAAAGTGTTTAATTAAATTAATGTTCAAAGTTTGAATTTAATTTTGTAATTGCTATAATGACGAAATACTTTGCTGGATACTCATATCATCTGCATAGACTCAGAATGTGTTAAACCACATGAAATCAGTGTTTTAATCGCTTAAATGTTTATCTGGAGAGATTAATAATCACCTTTCATAAATTTTCTAATTAAAAACACGCTTTAGCCATGAATTTCAGTAACTGTTACTTGTACAGTGTGTTTCTAATAATGTTATTATTAAAGGAAGAATTTATCAAAAAACATTACCTTAGCTATAATTATACAATTTATTTCCCAAGCTTCAACACACTATATTTTATGGAAGTGAATTAAAATTGTTTCTAAACAGACCTTTTGTGATTTATCTCTTATATTGAAACAAGTCATTCAAAACATTATTAGTTAACGATTATAATCAGTTATGTTTAATTTTCTTTATCTGAATGACAACAAATCTTACTTTCCTAATTTTCGTATAAATACTTTCATTGTAAAAAAAAGGGTACATAATTTAAAAGAAATAATGTAATCTTTCTTCAATTTCCATCTCTGAAAAGGAGATAAAAATCAAACAAGAAAAAGAAAGGAAAACAGATATAGGAAGGAAAAAAGATCAAAATCTCTGCCTTTTAAGTCTAGAACTATTGTAGCAGGATACAACGCTTTCGGGCAAACAAGTTTATGAGGGCCAAGTAGTTTGTCTAATACATGTCTCTGGGATTTAGTAAGGGAGCAGCAAGAATCTAAAATAAAGAGGTATTTTGAAAGGAAGTCCTAAAGTTTACTTCTTGGAATTGAGTTTCAAGATTAGTTTTAGAGTTAAAGGACAGAATTGATTTAGAGTATTATATTCTTTAAAAGTTTTGTGCCGACGCCTAAATAAATTCAAATCAAATTATACTTTAATCAATGTAGAATGGGTTATTTAGCATTCAGTGATGGTTAAATTATTTTTGAGTTTATTTTTATATGGGATAGTATATATGAATGTGATTGAAATTGCACAACCTTTCATCTGTAGCTGAACTTATTACTGGAAGATCTCTCTCTGAAAGAATAATCTATCATACTCATTTTTTCCTTTCGTATACATAATATTCAATACAAAAGAAAATTTTTGAGAATTTTTTTTTGTTTCAATATAATTGCATAAAAGCATTTTATAGTAAGAAATCAGTAGTAAGCCTAATAAATTGTATGATTTTGGAATATATATATCAAAGATGAAAAACGGAAATTTGAAAAAGACACTAATGAGTTAAAGGTTCGAATTGTTGTTTAAACTTTAGTTAAAGTAACTATAGTTAAGATTCAAGAAAATAAAGTTAATCTATAATCGTGAGCTGAATAATTGAAAAAAATAATTATAAAATAAGGAATGACAGGTTGAACGGTATACTATTATCCTTAGAATGTTTTCGTTTTGAAAAATGCGAACATTATTCAGGGTTTATTATTGATTCTAATGGAATAAAGCTTCGTTATTATGAAATAAAAATAGTTAATAATTAATAATGAATAAATAAAATAAAAAATGAACAAAATTTATAAATAATGAAACATTTCTCAGGTGAACATCAGAACTGATCCCTTACGCAATAAATTAAATGAAGATTTGTTTGCTTTGAAATTATCTGCTTCAAAGGGCGAAGGCATATATTTTAGTCAATAGTAGCGTCCCAAGAAGAATATTAGATTTTAAGATAAATTAATGTTTGATAAAGGAATTAGAGGAAAAAGGATAAATGAAAACATTTCTTGGTGTTGGTTATTTACTAAAACCTTTAAATGCAACGGAGTTTTCTATACATTTGGGAAAATAATTTTAACACTATTTGTTTCAGAGAGAATCTTGTATATTTACGTTATTTTTTGTGTTTGAGACAACATAAATCACAATTCTTGCGTATATACGAATGAACTTAGTTTACTTTTTTATATATATAAATATAATCGAATTTTTTAAACGTATAGATAAAATACATAAGGCAAGTTTCTGATTCTATACCAAATATGACTTTAGCCATTTTTTGAACTGGACCTGGTTCGAACATTTCACGACTTTCCGTTACTCTGATTTTATTTACCTTCCTTCAGATGCACAGGTGCCTCTAATGCGTTTGAAAGAAATATATGAGAAGGAAACCAAAGCTGAAATTGCTTTTTTCCATATATTTACGGTTTGTTTTTTAGAATCCGTTTTTTCCCCTTCTCTCCCTTTGTTGGCTCCGATCAGTAACAGGATTCCCTCAATATTTCAGAAAACGAATTCCCGTTTAGTTTTGAATTCTTCTCTAACCATTTTTTTTTTCAGAAAAAATACAGAGATTTCGAAGAATATTTGTTCAGTTTTCATAAAACAGCATTTTTTTTTCTTCTAAACTATTTATTGTATTTCATGAGAAAAAATAAATGAAGAAAACAATAAAATTATTTTTTGGTTGAAAAAGGCGAAATAGCAGTTTTATACAAATGGGGAAAAATAATTATTAAAGTGTAAAACGCTGAATAATAAGAAACATTCTAAAGTATATTGTTCAACGAAACAATATAAATAATGAATAAAAAGGTAATAATAAAGCTTATTGTTTTAAAAAATATTTTAGAATTATGCACATTCATATACAACTATTAGATGTCGTTAAAACTAGAGCTATATACCGTCTATAAGTTTTTTTTCTAAATCTAAAATAAAGTTTCATTACTGTATACTTAAAAAAAAATCCCTTTGAATAAACTGTAATATATAAGTTTCTAAAGTCAAAATATTTAAAGGAGCATAATTATGGCTGTTATCGAAGCGATTAATATTCCTATATTTCATCTAGTTTCAGAGGAATCATATTTAATTTTCCACAAAAAGATGCATTTGTCCATCAGTTGTAATGTTCCATAGTCCTGGAAGCATTATTGAGTTAAGCTATAATATTAGTCACATACTATATAAAACAATGACACGAAGAACAACATACGTTTGTCAATTTTATTAATAGTGTTGAGGTATATTAATAGATATACGGTTGATGTGTATTAATAGGTATAGGATTAATTAATAGGCATAGGATATAATTCGTAAATATTTCATTTTACATTTTGTTTTAGATTGTTTAATATTTGGTTTAATTACTTTTACCTTTTTATTTCATTTGTATTGGTCTTATAATAATTTTGATGACTATTTAAGTGTAAGTTCGTTTTTGTTGCAAAGTAGGAGATATTTATTATACTCACCTCTATTTTTATTTATGGTCTATTTTCTGAATTTTTTAATTTTTTTTTATTTCCACCTTATTTTATTATAATATAATTTATTGGAGTGTTACGGCTTGTCTTAATTGTCACCTGTCAAATTATCTGCAAGCTTTTCATACACTTCCTTGGCCAGATAGGTCGTCTGATCTCTTTCCCATAGAGAACATTTTAGACTTTAAGGGAAGGTGGTTGCAACCATCCTAGAATGTCAACGCCTTAGCCCAAGACATTGAGACAATATTGCACGAAATTCCACAGATCACCATCTGAGAATTTTGTCAGTCTATACAGGTGACAGTTTGCATCCAGGCCAGAGGTGGACCAACGCTTTATTGACTTCCTCCGTTTGTAACAGCCAGACTATGAAGTAAATAATTCAATTATTCGTAAATTTTAATCGTTTGTTTTTCTATGTATGTTCACCCTATTCAACAATTTTTATTGCAATCGGACAACTTCTTGGTGCGTCGCTTTTTTTTTATTACATATATTACAGATTATAATATCTAAAAAAGATTTTTAAAAATTAAACAACTACAGATAAAAAAGAATTAATTGAAAAAAATAGTAAATTATCTAAACGTAACAGTATAGAAACTAAAACAATCTAGTCGAAAAATTCTCCTGAATTAAAAACAAACAAAATATTATTATGAAAAATGAAGCCATAAATTTACCCCAAAATTCAAATTCTACATAATAATTTTAAATCAAGCATTATTCAAATCATTACTTAAAAACTTTTGACCACAGTTAAACGCAAAGGTATCAAAAATTCATTGCAAATCTTAAGAGGAAAGAAAAGTATGAATTAGAAACAAAAATGGGGGTGGTTCATTCCCATTTTTTAGGAGATTATACTATCCTGAATCCAATCATCACAAAATCCATAATTAACAATTCGTTAATTCTATTGACCAAGATTATAGAAGTGCACAAAAATTTAAATAGAAAAATTGAAAAGTAAACAAATACATTGAAACCTACATAAACAAACATTAGCTTTAAAATAATCTTTACCCATTAATACTAATTAAAAAAAATTGATTATAATGTTATAACTTGTACATTGATATATATATATAAAATATGCCTCTTTTTCTTTACAGGATAGATTGAATGCCTGGAAGTAAAAAATTTTCATTCGAGAGGATATAGATGAAAAGCGATGAAAGATAAAAAAAAAAAAAGAGGAAGTAACGAAAGTTAAAAGTGTCGAAAAAAGTAATTTTCCCCAAACAGGAAATAAATCGAATATTTTGAAATTGGTTAAAAAATAAGAACGTTTCATTACTTGATGGTGAAAGTACTTCACCTTAGGAAGGACCAACAAGGTTATAAGCAGGCAACGATATCGCCAAACGATTTTTAATGTCTTTCAATACTCCATTGGAGCATTAGGCGCCAAAATGTCAACTGTTTAGTAAGCTTTTCATCGTAAAGTAGGTTAAGAATTGGTTTCTGGAGTAAGTAAAAAAATACATGTTTTTTTTCTTGTTTTTAATTTAAAAATAATTCATTTTGTCAAAAAGAAGCTGAAGCCGGGTCAGAGAAAATTATTCCCTATTCGTTTCTTTAAGGCATCTCGAAATTTAATATTTTCAAACTCTATCACTTCTATACATGATTAAACTTTCGTTTCAGGAAACGTAAGAAAATTGTGTCCTTATAATTTAACTTTATTTAGAAATGTATTTTACTGCTTTGAAGCGTATTTTTTATTCAGTATTTATCTAGCTTGTCTTTAGTTTTTTATATCCCTAATATGATAAGAAAAGGGAACGCACCTTTCCGTGGCTTTTCTTACAACAATCTTATTTATTGTATATTATTAAAATAAATTCCTGGTAACGTATTAGCGTCATTATTAATATTAAGAAACATTGCTAATGAATAAATAGTCGGCCTGGAAAATTTTATGTATTGTATTCTTTAATTGATTTGATTGGATGTTTTTATTAATGTCGCGTTTAGAAGCAACACAAGAGCTGTTCCTACAGACTTCGTAATTTTCACTATCGGCCAAGTGATAAGGAGGACACTTGCGTTGGCATCTGCTTCACCGAAATTTTTCACCACACTTTTGGGAAGATTTAAGACATCAAACAGATTTCAGCTGCAAAGTTCCTTTACATGGTGAATATATAATAGTGTCCTCAAGGCTGGAATTCACGACTCCCTGAAAATAATGCCTAACTCGAGTCAGCAATAATGGCCAATTGTCTGTCATGGCTTCAAGTATTTAATTCTGAGATTTGATCAAGAATTATCAAAATCATTAATAATATGGATATTTATTTATTTACATCCACAACCAAATGATATAAATGAGAATTCTTTTTAAGGATACCAGGATATGGATGAATGAAATACCAAATTTAAAACTCTTTCTTTCTTGTGATTTTATGTCATTAGATTAATCGTAGAGTTAAGGCTTAGTGTGTCTTATAAGGATACTTTAATCATTTCATTGAACTATAAAAGTAATTTTTTGTCAAAAAGTGTTTAATCCTTTTTTAGATGATTATGGATATGATTTTTAGATATAATTATATTTAGGTGCAGTTTTTTTAAAAATAATATTCCATAAATATACAAAACAGTTTATCCAAATAGAAACAATACATAAAAATTGTGAATCAGCATTTTTAGCAATATTACGGTATATTTTCTTTGAATAAATTATAAAAATTTATAGTTTAGAAAATTTTAATTTTTCTTTCCTTTTTGAGCTCAAAAAATATTTCTCAAACTGTTTCTTAGAAAAAATATATTTTTAGGTCACTAACGCATAGGTTCCTTTTATAGAAGTATAAAAAATTGAAACCATATAGTGTAATAATTTTCTTCTAAATGGTACCAAGATACAATAATATCTTACAAATCATCTCCATTATTAATTAAGGCAGGGGGAATACCTTTTTGACAAAGAAAGGTATTTTTATAGTTCCAGAGAATGACTAAATTATCATTATTAGGCATGCAAAAGGTCTAATTTTTACTCATATTTTGAAAAGAACAAAGAAACAAGGAATCTTAGATTTAGTATTCCACCATTACTGTCATGTACTGGTGCCCTTAACCTTAATAACAGGAAATTGTAAAGTTGCATAAGATGAGTCTAAGTCCTTCGTTTTAAATAAAAAAAAAAGCTATTTGTCAAGGAATAAATTTTTAAAATAAATGTTTAATTCATCCGATAGCATTTTGATGATTTTTAAAAGGAAAAGGGTATTTATAAGAGAAGAGAAATTTTTATTCAATTTTTATAAACATACAACAATTAAATCGTATTTTGCATTTGTGCTGAAAACTTTAGGATATACAATTTATGATGATGGAATAATTTCATACATATCCGAGTTTAATACACAAAATTCCTCTCTTTTTTGAACATAAAATAGTTCTTTGAAAGTAAAATGCTGCTTTCAAAAACTCTTCGAGAAAATCGAATTAATACATGAAAGAAATAGATCAGTAGTGTGATGCCATGTGCCATGGGGGCGGTTACAGTGTTGTCTGTGAGCATAGAATGCTAATTGCTTCCCATTATTTCAATATATCGTTAATCAACCATTTTATACACGATCTGACAATTTCGTCGAGTCGTGTTTTGAAGGGCACAAGAAACAGTTCCAGAATTCAACAATAACAAGGATTTTATTTGTACATCGAGGTTCTTTTTCCCCGACCTCTTACAAGTACAGCTGGACCGCGCCTCTTTTGAGACACTCCTTCACCCTCTTCTACACAACTGAGGAGTGGCTACAATTTTTTTTCCGCCAACAACCGTCATGTGCACTACATCCTACCCAAAAATAAAGACTGGGAGTATAAAATAATACACAGACGCATCTCTGATAATAAATTCCACAATGTATACGACTGTGGCAATAGAACACATATATCAAATACCAAATTATTACTAATTGTAGAATTACATGAAACTAAAAGCAAACATGTCATTAACTAAGGATAAATAAACCATTATGCAACATAAACGACTTAAAAGAGAATAACAATCAATGTATTTTCACAAAATGAGTGATGCCTTCTATTTCATGTAATCAAAATACTAAATATTAACTTGACAGATAACAATATAAAATAACATGACTAAATTCTTCATGAAAAAATCTTACTTAAAGCAATCACAGGATTAACAAGTTTCTTTTTAAAACATTAATATTTCCTACACAGGAACCATTAATTACTATGGACATAGAAAAACAACATTCCATTCCTCCAACGCTTAAAATATCAAACATCAAAATTCACGTCATATTTCTCATTAGGTATCGTATACAAATAAAAGTATTAAAACTTAACATTCACTCAGAAATCCCTCTATGTCATTACTCATATTACTTCAAACAATCAAAATTTTATATTTCAACATTAATTTCATCTCTGAGTATTAATTTCTCCTTTGTTTATTTTTTTCCACTTAAAATATTAGTTCTTATTTTAATAGAAAATCCTTAACTCTTACAGACTTTAAAGTCAGAAATAGTTTACACCGAAAATCATAAGAAATTCCTTAATTTAACACCATAATTAATCAGTTATAAGATCTGATTAAGACACTTCCCGTATTTAAGAAAAACTCATCCCTAAATAAAGTTTCATGATAATAACCAATCAAAATTTATCAACTCAATCCTTACTGATCTCTAATTATTTATGCATATTATTCTCCAAAAACAAATTTAATATTTCGCCTACTAATTATTCAATAATTTTACCCAGATAATCTAAATTGGACATTCTCTTAACATTCAGTTCTTAAAATATTCAAATACACTAAATCAGTAATTCAATTCGTAGCAAAAATTGCTATAAAAATGAAAGAAACCTTCATAAAGAATCCCTCACAAAAAAAAGTAAAGCACTTCTAAATAACACATTTAATGGAGATACATTTCTAAAACTAAGTCCTTTTTTCCTTGAAATCATATTCAAATAACAAATAAGAAAAGGAATCCTCTCATCCATTTGTAGTAGTTTTCGTTACTCCAGTAAATGCTTGGGGAATAGAGGGGTTGGTGGTCTCCTGGTTCCCACTTCCTTTCTTCTTGCCGATTAGTGCAACAGTCCATCCATCCACACACAATTATCTTAAAGATTGTCCCATCGACCAGGTGGGGGGGAGAGAACTGGGTTAAAGGTCCTTTGACGCTGTTCACTTCCTCTTTCCGCTGCAGGTGGGAGTTCGGCATCTATTAGAATCCAAACGCAGAGATCTGTAATTTGTCCACTGTGGGGGAAATAACCACAAAGTTACTGAATCCTTCTTTGATACACCGTTTACATAACTGGGGACATAAACCTATCGTGCATATTGTCGACTGTCCCTTTCCCTTGTTTTGGGAGCGGTTGTGATCCGGATACTATATTTTCTTTTTATTATAGGGGAAGGCACTTCTTTGACTACATACACTCGACCTCAGGGGTCGAAATGGTGTCCTTGTAAATTGGTGTTCCTCTTTTCTGCCCTGTCTTTGCCACCATGATCGCTAGGCCATAAACTATTTTTTTCCTCCTCAGACTGCCCGTGTTAACTGCACTTGTACTGTAACAAGCTGATGCTCCTATTGTGCAGATTTCATCCTTTCCTCAGTTGTAAACTGTATCGTGTTTCCTTGGTATCCGTGGCTAAAACCTTAATTATCTCTCCTCGGTAGTAAAGTGAATGTTTTCTTTACTTTTTGTTGCAACCTTCAATGTACGAACTTTTTTTCCTATAGCTCTTATGCAGTTGTAGAATTTTCAGTCTTTTTTGAGGAGGGGGACAACTGCTTCTTTATTTACAAACCGTTCATCGTTTTGCATTTTTCTCTGTTTTCTTCGGCATTCAAACTGTTCTTGAAGTTATACTTCATCTAATTTTCTTCATCATTTTGGTCTTTTCTATTCTGTTTAATCTGCTTCTTCTTTCTCATCACTTAATAGATTTCATTTTCTAGTTTCTCCAGCAGATTATGTAAATCAGAACTATCCACTTCACTCACCTCTTCTAATTCTTATTCACTTTTTTCTCCAATAAAAATATCTCCTCTTTCAAGATCCTTTAAACTCATATCGTCGGTCTTCTGAAGTTAAGATAATTTTAGTTCTTGTAAATATTTCAAATATTCTTGCAGTCCTTTTGTCCATTCTTTTCCTTTTCTTTTCCCAGCACTGGTTTTGTTGCACTCTTATCTTGAGGCAATGCTTCTTCTCCTTTATTCTCCAACAGCTTTGCTTGCATTCCTTTCTGTTCTTCATTTTTCTTTTCAGATTCAGTTAATTGCTTTAAATCATCTTCTCCTTTCTTTTCCGTTTCTTTTCTCAGAATAGATTCCGTTCCACTCCCATCTTGACAAAGTGCTTTTTCACGTTGATTCTCCAACAGATTCACTTGTATTAATTTCATTTCTTCATTTTTTTTTCAAATTGAGCGAACTGCCTTAACTCATCTTCCATTTTCTTTTCCTCTTCTTCTTTTAACATTACTTTTCTTTCCAATTCCCTCTGATATGATGCGTCTTGCGATTCCAAGTAAATGATCCTTCCTTCAGTTTTCCGTATTTGCATTTTCCGCAATTCAACACTACACTTGATTCTCGTTAATTATTGGCTTCTTTCCAATAATATAAACATTTCGTCTATCAGAAATTCTATCTTATCTCTTCTTTTACTTGTTTCTAGCTATTCGCTCCACTCTGTTTCTTCCTCAATGATTTCCAGCATTTCTTTCACAAGCTCTTTCTCATAATATTCAAACTCCCTGATTATTTTCTGTTTGTTGGTTTTTGTTACTCCCGATTCGACTTTGATGCCCATCTCTGCAAATTCTTTAATCACTGCTTTCAAAAGAAACGACATTTCTTAATTATATATATCATTTCTTCACTGATATAATATGCGTGTAAAAAATTTATTTTCCTTTTTCTATGTTACTGTTGTTCCTCACTGAGCTTGTGCCGGTTTCATTTTCGAAATCCTACATTAAAACTAAGAGACTCCGCTTGCTTTTTTTCCCCTCTGTTTCAGCTTTGGAACTTTTTCCTTCCAAAAAAAAGGCGAGTTTATGCCTGCTTCCCTTTTTCTCTTTACTGTCAGCTTTCTTTTCTAATGAGGGCGGGTAATATCTGCGTCCTCTTTTCCCCTGCTTTTCCTTTCTAACTTCAGCTCTGGTTTTCATGGAGCATAGCGTGTTTGATAATTGTGTTGGCTACCGAACATTAATGGAACCGTTGGTCCAAGAACATTAATGACTACTTCTTCAATAGTAACAAGAACAAAAGGATTTTTATTTACGTTAGCAGTAACCCCTCGTTTTCTCCGATCTCTTGCGTGTACAGCTCTACCACATCTCTCTTAGACGCTCTTTCATCTTCTCTTACACAACTAAGGGGTTACTACAATTTCTTTTTCCACCAACAGGCATCCTATACACTAAAAATCATCTTAATCATCTTAATTAAAATAATCTTATAGATTTCTAAAGTATTTTAAAAGTACAGAATTAAATTAATATTTTTAATGATTAAAAATAAATTAGATGTTACACGTGTCACTTTATTGCATAAATAAAAGAAACAAGGATAATTATTAAAAGGAATTAAATTTCTGCTATTAGAAGGACCTCAACTATATATTTGTTATTAAAAATGGCAGTAAAAGGGAAGAAATAGGGACTTTATGCAACGCATTAAGTGCCAATTATTATTTCTCCACACACTGCAACACAGAATTAAAAACAATACTGTATGTGGATTTATGAAAAATTCTAACTTTTTATACAGTCAATCTATGACATAATTCCTTTGGCACATTTATAAATAATTTTTTATTCTATATATGTGAGAAAGGACAGTCGAGGTGAAAAGCAGAAGCTTATAAAAATGAAAATTTTTGGTTACACTTTGTTGTCATATGTAGTTATGTACTTTTACGTATATGTGGGTAAGTAAAACAATTCCTAAAATTAAAACAAATATTCTAATCCATCATTTATTTTGGCTTATGCTGAGCGTTGTAGAACATGCATCAGATGAGGAAAATACCGTGTGATAATTGATGTTTTGCAGGTATAGAGATTAAAAGTGCAACTACAATGTTCTGTGGTGTGACGATGCTGAAATTTCAAGTACAAATATCATTTCTCGAATAACAGAAATGAGAATTTTCTTTATTGGGGGTCGAATCACATAAGTTATTTTAGGATGATTTGAACTGGCCATGTTCTGATCTGCAAGAGTAAGCCTTCAAACATTTGATCCAAAAAACTATTCGATATTAACTATTCAGTTATTATTCACTTTTACACACAACATTGTTGGTGTCGGATTGCGTCAGGGAACCACGACACCACTACTCATACAGAGAACTTCTTCGAATGATATTTAAATAGAGTTTTTCCCCAGCTATTACCCCTCTGCATATACATGCCCTATTAAAATGACTGTTATTAGAGTGTTTTCTTTTCACCTCATCGTCAGTCTTTAATCAAAATGGGAGATATATTTTATGTTACTAGTCCAGATTTCAGATTATGCGGTCTTAGTAAAATACATTGAGGCAATTTTGCAATGAAGTTATATTTATCAGGTAATGCTGGGCTGGGGTGTACTCGAATTTCGGGTCACCTCTTACGGGAGGTTGATTGATCATGGCTACTTTGGGGAGATAAGAATTAGGTATCTAAGATAAGAATCAAGCGATTATGCTCTCGTAATTTTTATTTTCGACATATAGAGAAAGGGTCGACAAATCTCTCTGAAAGATAAGTATCATATAATAAGTTTATAATAATGGACAAATTCTGTAAGAGAAAATAAATTCTAGTTCTCAGTCAAAGATCATCATTACGATGGACGTCTTGGCAAAGCTTCCTTCTAATTCAATGAGCATTCAAATATAAAGATTTTGCAAGTTTAGTTTAGTACAAAGTCTGCAACAGTATATGTATTACAATATGTATCTTTTTGTTTATATCTTAATAATTTTCTTTTGGAAGGGTCATGCATGTAACATGGTTGTAAAATTCAATGAATGGTTTATTTTCTTTTCGATTAAAAATATGTTATGAGTATTCTTTAATTACTTTATACCGTAAATTTGACGGTTTTTCTTATTATAATAATGTGTATGTTTTAAATTAAGATTGCAATTTTATTTAATTTTTTTCTATATATATTTTGCTGATTGTTCCATTTAATCTATAAATATATAAGTGAAATACCACTGACTGACTCATCACGAGATCTCAAAGACTATACAACCGATTGACTCGCAATTTAGCATATTTACTCATTTTGCGATGTACACACTCACTAAGAACGGATTTTACGGTATTCTTATCCAAAATGTAATTTTCATCATATAATCTACTCTTATCCATGGGTTATGTAATTTTTGGCGACTTTATCGCCAAAAATGATATGACCGACGCCAAACGGAATATATTTTTTTCTATGTATACTGTGTATTGTCACCCATTAAGTTTACTTGGGGAAATTTGCACGTGCGAAATGGAAAAATACCAAATAATTTTATATTGAAGTGCTGATGGAAGATTGTCAAGACTTTGGTGAAGGGGCTCTTATGTGAAATTTCATACATGTCGAAAATAAGAAACCTACATAATAAATGAGTTTGGAATAAATTAAGTTTCTGAATTTGGAATGTAGTTCAGCTTCTAAACTTCGCGAGATTTAGAAAATTACTAAAATGGCTACTTTTTACGGAGTAGCACACACGCAAGACAATCTTCGTTTACTGGAGGACCTCGCTACATGCATGAACGAACTCAGCAAGCTGTTACAAACGTAAGACATTTTGGACGTCCCGACTTGCACAACTTTTTTTTTAAGGATTGCAGTTACCTGTAATCCTAAATGGTCAGAAATCAAGGATGTCTTGAGGCAAGGTCAAAATCTTATGATAGACATGATGCTATTACGAGGGTATTTCATTTGAAAGTTAAGCACAGGATGAATCTACTGACAAAAGGTAGCATCTTTGGCAATACTAGGTGTAATATGTATACGGAGGAATGAATTTTATCCATATTATAAGTATATGGGGTTACTTTTTACTAATTTATTTTTATTTTTCTCATATATTTGAAAGTCGAGGATAACTTTTATTACAGACCATCAATTTCTTAAAATTTTAAATTTAGTTTATCATTAACGTTTTAAAAATTGAAAATTTTCTTGATATCTTACGTATAGATTCCAAAATATTATATTATCGTCTGTCCAGCGAAGCTGTCGGGTATCAGCTAGTTTTGTAGTATATGCAGTTTTTGGATATAATATATTTATTTAACTTTCTATTTTAGTAGCTAATATTAATTTTTGTTTCTTAAAATTAGATCAAATTAACATTAATAGTATATATATATATATATATATATATATATATATATATATATATATATATATATATCTGGTTTTTTTTTATTTTGACTTTGTTTAAATGAGATTATGTCATAACATAATGAGTTTTTTTTCCAGAAAAAGTGAATAAATCTTAAGAAATTCGTTAATTTGTTTCATTTAAAAGTTCATTAACTTAATTAATTTGAAATATAAGTGTTTTTTTTTAAATAAAACTTCTTAATTTTAATATACATTCATATTAAATTGTCTTTTAATTTGAAAAGAATTAGCAAAGCAAACCGTTTAGTTTAATTATAAAAGTCTGTCAATAGTTTAATTAAATATTTTCGACATATTTGGCGAGCAAAAGAAAGCAAAAATAAGAAAAACTGTAAAAAAAAATATTTATAGAAAAACAATTACTAGTTTAATATAATGAAACAGTATTTCTTTTTAAAAAAATATTATCCTGGGATTTATTTTTAATTAAATTTATAAGAATGAAGCAACATAAGAAAATTCAAAGAAAGACTAGAAATAAAAAACAAATTGATTACAGAAAACTCATCCTGTGCGTGGGAGGATTGCAAAAAACTTTAAAAATGTGTATTCTCATTGTGTTTATGGAGGTTTATAAAAAAACCATACACTTTTTTTAAGAAAAAAAAAAAAAATTACTTCCTATGTTTTGATGGAAGTTTACTTTGCTTGCTGTCATATTTTATAAGCCAACTGAATAGAGTCGGTTTCCAATACATTTAAAAACTAATTAATAATAGAAATGTTTGGTGGTATTTTATGCAAATTTTTGGGTGACATAATCCGTGTATTTTCTTCACAACGGAATTTTTTATTAAAAATTATTAAAAAATTACTATAAAAATAAATTAAATAAATGAAGATCTATTTTAATAAATCAGTTAATTTATCTTTGAATATAGTTTATATCCCTGATATTTTCATGAATATCATTTTACAAGAATTTTTGACTGGATTGGATGTACATAAATAATTACATAACTTCATGTTTTCATGAATGATGAAACATGACTGTGTTCTCTGAAAAAACGGGGAATGCTTTTCTACCTTGTGAAGGGAGAGAGAGTTATATTTGAAGTTGAATGCCGGTGTTGGTTTCTTCAAAGCCTGTATCAGTGAGTCCGAAGAATGTTGATCAGTCACTTTTCGCTGTGCCCTTACCAACTGGGCACAAATGACGTCACTCTCTGCCGAGTCTGTAAAACGTTTTAACTTTTGGCGCTGTTGTAGAAGAGAGTCACTGCATACTTCACCTCCAGTATCGTAGTGATGATACGAAGAGAAACATTGGCATTTGTAGTGAAGGTTGCTTTGTATTTCAGCAATTACTGCAATTGACATCGTCCCTTCCTTCCTGACTTGAGTTTTGTTTATGACAGTTACCCTTCGAGTCATCGGCTGTCTCTTGTTGAGTGGCTGGTCTCGTCAACACTTGTGAAAGCTCCGGAATATCACTAGTCGTGATTTATTTGTGGTCCTCTTTGACATACAAAGGCAAGTGGTTTTGCATCAGGGGTATATGCAATCCTGTAGTTATAAGTTGTGCTATCATCTAGTGTTTAAGTACTGCGTCACCACTCCGGTGTCTAAAGAGTTTTTACTACGGGGAAGGGGAAAGAGATTTGTTGTCCTTGGAATGACACCGTTGGCTGCTTCGATCCCTGGTCCAGTGGGTTTGAAAAATGTTGTCCAGTCGCTTTTTGTTGTTCCTTAACCAAGTAGGCTGAAGAAGGCGTCTCATTCGGGCTAGTTATTAAGCCGTTTTAGCTTTTGGTAATGTTGTTGAAAAGAGTCACTGCAGAGTATTTAAATTTTTTATCCTTAACAAGCTTTCAATATAAAAAAAATCAAGCAAACTTGAAATATAGAAAAAATAAAGTTTTAAGTAATAATGATATAACTACTACGTACGGGATTTGCTGTATGGGATTGGCCATGGAAGACTAGTGGTCAATCACAGATTTTCGGCTACCGGCTTTTATGGAGTTGTGGGTTCAAGCCTTCTTGACACTAAAGACCCATCATGTAGCCGGAGGTAATGCACTTTAAATCTGTTGAGGCCCAAAGTCCTGCTGTTAGCATGTTGTGGAAGTAAGGAGATGGAGGTGCTAGCTCAGGAGTCAACCTCGTCACTTGATTGAGATGCAAAATCCATCCATCGTCAATAGCCCTCAAAGGTCCATCGTCAAAAGCCCTCATGTAGCTTCTTGAGTGACGTTAAAAACCATTCTATCAATCAATCCTAAATGGGATTTTGTATCTATTTTATGTTTAAAAAATTGATTTTAAATTTCTTTTCTTTTGGTTCTTGTAATAAATTTCACAAATTATGAAAAACAGCAGTGAATGCTAACAATAAGCACCGTAAATATTTAAATATAGAATAACAGTAGCAATGTATTACCTATGAAATAACAACAATGGTTTATTTTCTATACCTCACTTTTTCTCAAAAAAAAAAAATGTTTTAACTTTAATTAAAATTCTGATCAAAAGAAAGCTCTTACTCCATTATTTTAGAAATTTTTACTCTGTAAGTAATAAATACAAATTTAATAACATGAGATAATTCTCCTTTTCGAGATGATTTGAAGCTTTCTGGTCACGTTGTGCAAATCGTTGTTGAATACTTTGCTGCAACATCAGTATGACGATGCATTCACACAACTACTCCAGATAAGACCATTGCGGATGCCCATACAAATCGTACCAACTGCGGGCCTTCGGAGTAAGAAACTGAAATTTTCGCTCACCTACCACCACCAGATGTTTCCTTTGGCAATGTGCCAGAAGTGCGCAATAAAATTATTCACACTGTTTTTTGGGGCAAGACTTGAAGAAAGGACAATAATAAAAATTATGTAATTAATTTTATCGATGTTTTTTGTCATTGTTAGAGTGCTATGACTCCTAAGTTTTGTATAGAGTATAATGAGCCTCTAATTTAGAAGCTTTTATATGTTATGATTAACGCATTTCAGTAACTTTCAGGCACAAGTATATGAGATATTACCATTTACATATTTATTTATTTATATATGCTTGAGTGGTTTATTATACTTTTTTCTGGTATTTTTTTTCTAATAGTCGTTAACGCTATATGCTTCACTGGGCTGTAATGAGTCATTTTTTCATTATTAATCGGGATATGAAAAGAATTTGAAATAAAAACCGTAAAAATAAACCAATGAATTCGAGTAAACTTCGATACAGATTGCTGAGTAAAGGAGAAAAATTGGTTACTATGTAATAATATATAATTAATGTTAAAGATACAAATGTTTTAAAAATAGAATTAATTGCGAGCTGATACTTATAGAGTAAATTCACAAAGTTATGTGAAATACTTTATGCCAGACGAAACTTAATTATTTTGCAAAATTCTTATTAAAAAATTAGCAATTTATCCACTTTAGTTTGTTTCAGTAGTATTTGTAATTTAATGTATTGACTGAAATTGTATGACTATAATATTCTTTTTACCTTTCATAAACAGCATAATTCCTTAAATCTGTATTATTATTGTTATAACTAGTGAAATGGCTTAAAACACTCACTGACTATAAATGAAAGTCTTAACATTGAATCGCTGTATTAATTTTCTTCGTCCAACATTATAATTTCATAATAGAAATAGAAGAATCAATGTTCAGTTGCACGAATATAAATATCAATGTTGAGTTTAGGATGATTTATTCATTCAATCTTTATTCTAAAATAATTTATTTCATATCTCACAGTGAAGAGTGCACAGCACACAAAATAAATTAAGTTTTAAGTTTTTTCTTTCGAAGCAAAATTCCAAACATTTCTCCAACTGTTGCTATTTTTCCCTCAATTTTAACATTGAATTATATCATTATTTCTAGAATTAAAATATAGATTACAGAGTATTCTCCTTTGTTAAATGTACAACTTTTCTATTCAAAACACATGTATTTAATATCTAAATAAAATTTAAAATTAGTAATAAATCACAAGATCTCAATTTAGAAAGTACTATATATATACCTTTCCGATTCATAACATCTAGACTGTATAGGAATTTCTGTTTACATATGGTACTATTGTATTATATAGACAATGAGTCTAACTCTTTTCGGTAATCTAACAATTCTACCGCTTTTGAGATCCAGTATCGATAAGTACTTCGATCTTCTTTTTTCTCCAATAATGACTACTAGAGTTTGAAGATGAACACATTACTTGTATTTGTATTATTACAGTTAGTTATAGAAACTTTTGTTTTCCATCAACAACGATGAATTAATAACATTTATATTGATTTACAGATATTCTGTGCATAAAACGATTCCAATTCCTCTAAGAATAACTTATACATTTGATACATTTTATATTGCTTCGTTCAGTATTTTACTTTAAACGAAATAAAACAAACGTTTTTGTTCTTTCTAATTTTCCAGTTATGATTCAAACACTTCCATTACGCCGAAAATAGTCTTTATTTTAATACTGTTTTCTCCAAAACTTCAAGTACTGTATTCACTAAGCTTTAAGTATCATTTTTCATTCGAAACTAAATAATTTGTTATGGAGAATGAATTTTTTTTGATTTATAATGTCTCTTCAGAAGCATATACGAAAATATTAATACCGGGCTTGAAAATGAAACTCAACCCTTTTAATCTGCTTTTTTTTTTAAAATGATAATTACCTTTTCAGATTATTAAAAAAAAAGTAAGTTTTTTTTATGGAGAAGTATTTTTTTTCGCCACAAGATTTCTTACCCAAACACTTAAAATTTCCTCAAGGTTTCAAGATTCGACTAATGACGTACTTAGAACTTGTCACCTCAAAAGATTCTTAAGCCCTCGGAAAAAATTCTAAATTATTGTACAAAATTGCATTGACAGTTTTCTTTTATTCTCACCAGCATTTTTGATAACAGGCATTCACAATCGTGAGCATAAAATTCTATTAGAAGTTCTTTCCTTCCAGACTTTATTCAGATACATTCTATAATCTTTTTATAATCGTCTGAGATAGCGGGAAAACTTCCTACAATATCTTGTACTTAGTACTTTTTACCGTTTTCTTGGAATAAATAATTGAATTTATCATCATTTTCAATTATTTTAACCATAAACAAATCTTTCAATTCCCCGTCAGATTGTTTTATTTGGGTATTTTGCAATCACTTTAGAAAGTTTTAGCGTAGTATAATCCGAAACAGGAGCATTACTAAACGTTACTTGATTAATAAAATAATTATGTGCTTTCACTTTCACCAAATCCATTTTTTTCTTTATACTGTTTAATATCAGTACATTCTGCATCTGCTTTGAATTAATTATCAATTTCATATCTGTTTATTTATACTTTAAAACTAGAATCTCCAAAGTATCATATTTCTTTCTTACGGCTTCAACAAAGAGAGCTTCTCTGCTTAATTCTTCAATTAAAACATTAAATTAGTTCAAAAGGATCCGTAAATAGACTTGCTAATCTTTAATAAGATATCAATTGCTTTAGAATTAATTGACCCTAAAATTAAGTTATAAGAAATGCTATTTATTTATCTGGTTCTTAAGACATCCTGGATAATACAAATAATGAGTTTCAAGTGAATTACCTATTTAATATTTCCTTCAAAGTACGAAGAATCTGAAAAAGAAGAAAACTCAAAACAGAAAACGGATTAGGTTAACATTTCTAGAAGCAAAATTCCAAACTTTTCTCCATGTGTGTGTTATCAATTTTCAAAGCTATAACAACAAATTAAATTGTCGTTCATAGAAATAATATATATTTCTTATTTAGCAATCATAAAAACATGTTCAGTGCATTTTTGTTATAAATTTGCTTAACTTACAGAATATACCACAGTCCAAATTGCTGAGCAAAATTTTGTAATTTTAGAATAATTAAAGCTATTCACCATTATAGTATCTGTTTATTTTATTTTATTATACGGCAAGTGAAATACATAAAATTAATATTATAGATAGCTTATCTGCATTAGTTATATATAAGAAATTTTTGGAAGGCACTTTTACAGCTTAATTCTTAAATGTTGGTAAAATGATCTATTATATAGTTATTTAACTCGGTATAACAAAAGCAGTTGCAAAATTAAATTATGTTATCAAAATAAAATAAAATCTAAAATACAAATGATTTACTTCTCCAAGAAAATATGATAAATTTGCTTTTAAGGATTATATGTAACAATAAATTTGTTTTTAAGGATTATCTGTAACAATAAATTTGCTTTTAAGGATTGTATGTAACAATAAATTTGCTTATTTCCATTTCATTCAGATATAACGAGAGTTGCTTGATATGATAAATGTGAAAACTACATTTTTTTTTAGATACGCACACGTTTCATTGACATTATAACAATCAGGAGATGTTTTATTGCTCAATATGTGCAGAAGAATTTTTTCAGGAGTATCCCATATTTTGTGTAGTTAATTTTACTTAGCAATATGCAATAGTTAATATATTTTGATTAAATAAACGTTACATTAGTGACACTCAAAGTACTTTTTTATGTTAAAGAATCCAGAAAAATTCTTGATATTTAGCAAACTACTACTTTCAGAGGATTTATTTTTCAATTAGTAATTAATGAACCAATATTATATTCAATAGAGCAACAGGAAAAACCGAATAAAATTGTACCAATTTTACTTTGAACCCAAATATTTATTCATTATTCATTCATTTAGTTAAATTTTTCGTAACTTTGACAGCAAATTTTAATATTTCATGATCGTAAATACATGTTATTACAATATGTTATGTGTTGAAATTTTATATTGAAAACTTTTTTTTTTCTAAATAATTTCTAAACTCGATCAAGATTTGTTGTGTAGGATATATTTAATAAAATACAGCTTATGTTGAAAAAAATTAATATGAAATGTGGATTATAAGCTACAAAAATATATTAAGACATTTTACATCATTTAATCTGAGATGAAACATCTATAGTATTAACTATTGTAAGAAAAAATATTTCAAAACTCACGGAAATCTCTTTCTAATTCATCAGGAACAGTTTATCATTTGCAAGTTCATAAATGTCCATATCAAAGGAAGATAAGTTCTCCCTTATTTCAACCTAGTTTTACAGTTTGATCGCTTTTCAATGACTTATGGTGAAAAATAACATAAAAATATTGTTCCTTTTTAGATCATTTTATTATTCAGCGGCAGAAGTATATTACGGAAAAAACTTTAATCAACTAAAGCACCTTTGGGTTAGAACAGATTTTGTAGATCGCTTAAAGATATTCATCATTTGATCATTTAGACCCTCGATCATCCCATGGGATTTTAACTCATTGCCACCTGCAGTCAAGAACACTATCAAATCAGAGGACTGTAGTCTCATATCGATTTCAAAGTAATCGATTCATTTTCTGCACGGGAGAAAATTACTTTTTTCGTCACCTTTCCTCCGCCCTGTTTTTCCTCCAGCCTCCTTTTTTTATAGCTCGGTGTGTCTTTCAATCCACTCTATCGCGAGAAAGTTTCTCACTTCCGGCCGTTTAATCTTTCCGGTTAAAAAAACCGGAAAGGTCCGAGTTCTGAATCTTTTAAGATTTCTTTGCAACTCAGCTGCAGTACGAGTAACAAGAAACAAAGGCGCAGAAAGTAATTTATCGTAAACTATCATAATTCATTGTTTTGAAAGAAAGTTACTGATAGCAGATAAGTATGTTTGATTAAAGGGTAAAGTCCTCTTCCGCTAGTGAGAAAGAAAATAATTCGGAAGTTAAATGTTTATGTATGTCGCCATGGAAATAAAGCATTCTAATAATTATAAGAGATAATCTTCTCTTTTAAAACATTTACCATGAATTTGAAAATAGTATAGTGGAGTTTTAATGAAAACGATGTTATGTATAAAAATGTCTTTAAAGGAAAGAACGTGATGTTAAATTAAAATACAAAGTAGCTACTATGGTAATCATCCTTCATAAAATTCAAATATGGTGCTTATTATAGTTAAATAAGTAAGATTACCTTGTTTTAATATGTACATTTAATTGTGTTAAATTAATAAACGAAATTAATTTAAAAGCAATTACTTAATAATTCCGAGAAAGATTGAGATAATAAAATTTTATTTATAATGATTAGCATTCTTATCAAAAACTTTTGTTATTAATGGTATTAATTTAAAAATTTTAATTTTACATTCAAAACATGCAAGTATTATAAATATGAAATTGAACTATACCTTATAAAAATAAAAGCATTTAAATTAACATTTCAAAAGGTTTAAAATATTCTTTATATATATATATATATATATATATATATATATTTCTTCAGTTACACGACAAGCATTTATACACTATTTGAGTTCTCAGATATATTGAAATATCACTGTAGAAGTTCATACCACTACAGGAACTTGCAGTTTCTGAAGTATAATCACAAACGCGAGGTCTTCCAAACAATACATGGTACGCAACTAAACGAAATGTATTGATTAATTTGGGCTATGTACAGAACTGTATCCAGTTCAGTCCACTATGCCACGTAAGGCACTAAATGCACCAGGATTAGTTTTTTTAAGCGGCCAGCGCAGAATCCTTTGATGGATCAGCGTCTGACATACATATTACCTTACGAATGATCTCTGAACACTCTAATGACAATGAAATAAGTGATCAAGAATTCGAATATTTTAAAACAAAAACATATTCTATTGTTTTTTCGTCATTTTGAAGGCTAAGCACAAAACTGTATTGAATTCTATCCTTTGCGCCCTTTAAAGTACTTAATCTACTAGGATTCGTTCATCTACACTGCCAGTATACATTAGTAAGAGGAACCAGCGCAGAATGATCTGACAGACCGGAGTAAGATACTCATATTTTTTTTATGATTGGTATCGGCACTGAAACAAGTGATGAAGGTTTTTCATATTCCAAAACATAAATTGTTTTTCTCTACTTTGAGGTATGGGACATAGGAAATAAACCGTTTGTTTCTAATTACTTCGAAAATCGTTGTGGAAATGAGTTCACTGTCATTTAGTAGCTCATACGGAAAAGGGAAAGCATGGAAATAAGAAATTAATCCATCTTCAACTACCCCCTCGTATTAGCAATGAAGAGCATAATTAATGTTTATGCTTCTATATAATATTAAAGCTTATATAGACTAATAACACTCGCATGGATTAGATAGCATTTTTTATCAAGTAATTAACGGAATAATAAATAGAAAGACCCGAGTCAATGATATTTCTAAAAACTGGAACACCTCATCATATTATTAGCTCTATTAATTGCTTAGTGATCAATCATATGATTAAAAATAAATATATTTACATGTTTAAATCAATTAATTTTATATTATTTTAATGGTTTGGAATAAATTTTAAGATTTATTTTTAAAACCGTTTTCTGTGCCATTCATCTGAACATAAATGTAAAATAATAAGGGATTACAATAACATATCAGAAGTAATTTTTTTGAACTGCAAACGAAAACAGTATCAATATAAGAATTTTACACATTAAAATGCCATATACTCTTTAAGATATCAGAAAGGTTTTCAATAACATTTGTATGCTTTGTTCATAAATTAACGTAAGTAACATCAAAAATAAAATAAATTCCTTTTCAAGGGATTTGCTGGAATCCTATTTCTGAACTTTAAAAATAAATGGAAGGGAATTCCGGGAATATATATGGACCGTAGATGTATGGAAAAAACGATTTCCGTTTTGGCTTCATTCCGCTACGTTCCCCTTTTACGCATTAAGGGCATCTGTGCATTTGGAAAAAAGTAAATAATATCGAGTAAATAGCGTAAACTCACAAAATGTTCGAAATGTATCGAGCTCAAAAATAGCTAGTCATTTTAGTAAAATATCGAAAAAAAAAAATCCATCTGTTTTTAGTTATTTATTTAAGAAATGTTGTACAAATTGAGCCAACTGAAGAGCCCAGATATTAAGTCTACTGAAAAATTCTGTCCATTTACGCATTTTTATACATTTACTAATACTTACTGTATAATACTTATTTCCTCCATTTCTAATATTGGTCTTTAAAAATTCTTGAGGAATACCAAATGAGAAGAGTGAGAAAATTTGTTTATCTTAGTCGTTGTATGGACTTGCTTGGAAGAAAAAAAAAGAGTCGCATGGAAGAAAAAAGAAAAGAGTCGCTTGCTTAGAAGAAAAATGAGCCATTGTGGATTGGATAAAAGGGGATTATCTACGAAAAACAACCTAAGGAAAATAGCATCTGTGAGCCTGGACAGCCTCCGCGTTATCTCTAATCCAAGCTTGAGTGAAAATAAGGGAAGAGTACATTATAGTGGGACACCAAGGGTCACATTGTAGTGGGACACCAAGAGCCACTACAATATGAGCTTTTGAAATCTAAATAAAACCTCGATTGCAATAAAATGAATAATTTAAATAAATAATTCGCAGCAAACAGGCCGACGTTGTTCGATAAGAAGCACATCCTACTGAATCATGATCACTGAATTATGCCTAACCGCATGCTGCTTCAATGACTCGTCTGCAAATCGTAGTAATAGGCTGAGAACTTATAAGTTAAACATAAATGAAAAAAAGAAAATGAAATTTTAACATACCAAAATTTTAACAAATTGGTATTTCTCATTTTTTTTAATCCTTAAGCACTGAATGTCTTGACTTTCTTTCATTCATTCAAGAACTATTCAATTTCAAAATTACGATAGAACATGGAGATGCTTTTAAAGGACCATATTCCAATTAATTGTTCTTAATTATCGGTCCCCTCCTCACACGATATTAAAAACCGGGAGAAACAATATATTTTTGCAAGCAAAAATTACAGGATATCTCCCCTTTTAGTGATTCTGTGGGATTCCTCTAGAATTAATAGTTGAATTCGGATGAAATTTGAAACACACTTTAACTTTTGAAACTATTATTTGTCTCATACCACAAAAATTTTAGATTCCATTATGAAAAGTTTATTTTAGAGGCTAATTAATTTTCTGATAAAATAATTTATTCATTAACGCATCACAATTTAGTTCTATTTGAGTTATTAAAAGGACAAGTTTTTGCCAGAAGTGATGGAAACTGTAAAATTTGTTAACCGTTGGACTTTTAATAGCTATTTGTGGACTGCACATGAGTAGCATTTTTAAAAATACCAAAATCAAATTAAACTCTAACTTTTTTCTACCTATTCCTATAAAAATTGGGTCCCGATATGGAACAGATTATGCTTTAATTTTTTATTAGTTGCATAATTTAAATTAAACAATTGATCACTTCACCCCGCACTTTAGTTTCCATTGATCCATAACATTCATACTAATTTTGTATGTAGGTGATGAGGGAGAGAATTGAGATTTCTATTAAAGATAACCCATTTGATAATGCCTGAACATTTTGCTTTCTTTAATCAATTTAACAATTAATCGATGCATGCATTCATTGTCAGTGGCAACGATTGAGAGTAGTAAGATAGCAATCCCCATACACTTTTTTGGAAATAAAAATTACATTGTATCTGCCTAAAACCAAAAGTTATAAACAATGTATTTGTATTATCCATGATGTCTTGTGACTTATTTTCTTTATTATTTAATTTTACAGCCATCTTGGTAGTAGAGTTCAAAATAAAATTAAATAGTTAATATTAAACAATCATTAAGTTTAAAATGACAGCTGCACATACTTAAGAAAGTGAAGATGCTGTTTATATTTATTATCTTATATCACACATGTAGAATATCCAAGATCTCTCTCTCTTGAATCCGTCTTAACTCAGTTAATCCTAGTTTATATTCCAATAATAAAGTCTTAACTTACCAAATCCATCGCTCCGATTCACACATTTCTTATTTATTATAGAATTAACTCATATTACTCTAAATGAGAGTTAATCGAGTATATAATTGTCTATCAGATTCTGGTTTCTCTTTATCTCTCCCTGTTCAGTCCTTATAAATATATTTCACTTATATACCACTTTGTATCCAATTCAATTCACTATACTTCTTACATCGTCATTTATTTTATCTAACTATATTTATTTTTTTAACTAATAAAATAGTACTAAAACTTGATCACAATAAAGTTGGTACATGCTCTCAATTTTTATTAATCGGTCAAAATTACCTTAGAAAAAGTAAACATTTTATCACTTGGAAGCAATATTTTAAAATTTTGTGTATGTCTACCCCTTATACTTACTGGAATCCGTTTTTTTTTGTACACTTCTAATTCCCAATCATGGCCACGGTTGCCTAGTGCTATGGTCGTTAACTCGCGAGGGGCTTTGTTTTCGTTGAGTGGCGGCCTCTAGTTCTGATGACTAAAAGATCCGCCACGAAGCGTGGTATAAGCATGTTAAATCTTTTGAGACTCCGAGTCCTCCCATTGGTATGGTGTGGAAATTTATACAGCGAAGCGCAGGCTCAGGTGTTGGCCTCGTCACTTGACTAAAATAATTACTAGGGAAGTAGTCAAAAGAATTTGTGATGTTTACAAGAGCGACTTTGACGAACAACAAATCAATCAAATTCCCAATGTTTTTTACAAATTAAAACCTAATATGTTATATTAGGAATATAGGTTCAACAAAAATTATTTGAATAAGTAAAAAAGCGTTTATAAAAATATATACATTGAAGTGGTGTTATGTAATATTATTTTGAATTAATAATCTGCCTCCTTCTAGTCCTACGTTTTCTAAACTTTGAACCAAAAAAAAAGTTCAAAAACAATTTTGTCCTTGAAATGAAATGCCAATATTTAAAATCAACTCTAAGAAGTAGGCTTAAAAACTCCTATTCAAAGGATTCTTGTCTTTTAGATTCTTGAATCGTCTTTTTTTAAATCCCAGAGACATGTTTTGGACCAGCTACTTGGAACCCTCGTAAACTTGTTTACTCGAAAGAGCTTTATCTTGCAACGATAGCTCTCATTCTAAGACAGCAAATTATTACTTTTTTTTTTACTTCTAGTTCTTCTTTTCTTATTTGGTCATGCACAGCATTTCAGTTATAGGAATAGATAAGGGAAGGTCTTATTTCTCCCCTTTTCTATTTTGAGTCTTTTGTAGCGTAAATAACGAAGTGCAAACGAGAGAAACAAGATAGGATTTAGGAGAGTACTATATATATATATATATATATATATATATATATTGGCATTTATCAGCACTCCTTGTAGATTGTTTTAAAAGTTTGATAATGTTTCATAGATAATTTCCTGTTAAAATGAGAAATATAATACTTCCTATAAAAATAAAGTTTTTTTTTATTTTTTTAAAAAAAATGCTTCATACGTTAAATATAATTACACTGATAAAAAAATTGTCCCTTTATTTATTTTTTCTTGAATTTAAAGCTAAAATTATATTATTCTACTAAGCTAATACTCTCGAATGTCCTTTTATATATATAGCAAAACACATTTTAAACACATTGTCTTAAGTGTATTAAGTATACATACATACTTAAGTACATAGATACATTTTATTGCGTTATACGAGTGTACTCCTGTAATAAACCTGAGGCCTATTCTACTGAAATATAATGTAAGTTATATTTATTTCCAATAGGAATGTGTATTTTTCACTTTAGAAGATTTAATAAATATCACAATTGTTCTGGTTTATGTTGCAGATCTAAAGATGCCGCCAGTCAGAATATTGTTTAATACATGTTTCACCATTTTTCATAAAATCCTTTAGAAAGTCTTTATATTTTCCATGTTGCATGGAGATACATATGTTAATACACTCGACTCATACCTTCCTAAGCATTGATGATCTTAAGAATTCATCTTTATTCTTGCGTAATACTTAACCACGCATAAGGTTATTCAACTCTGTTTGAGATATCATTTGAGGCTCTGGATGTATCTGTGACAGTATGTAACCTGTGTCAGTTTTATTTTCAGGATAGCATAATTGCATGAATTATTCATCAATTATAGGATAGTTATCAGGAGGATGCATTAGAGGGAGCACGCCACTGTGTTGTACTGGAGTTATTGCAGAATGGATGTTGGGATACTGAACATATTTATGCTTCTTAAACCTATTTCTATTTGCTGTTGGAGTCATTCAAAAATTGCAATCCTTAATGATTTGTAAGTTCCCTCCAGACCCATGGCATTCTAAAGATATAACAGTCTTCTTTCTATTGATCCAATCTGGGAGTCAAAGAGAACTGCGTAACAACAAGAGTTATCCTACATTCACTTTCGGCCATATATCATTAATTGATGTATATTTTTACTTTTCATTCCTTATTGTTGTTAAGCCTTTTTGCGAGCTTAGTAAGTCGTTGTCAAATTGTTGCTTAATAAACGTAGGAACAAAATACCAAAAACACTGCGAGGTTACTTCATAGAATGTGTTTTAATAGCCGCTGCAAATATCTTACACACCAAAATATAATTAGTACTTCACCGAGTTATTATACATATTTTTATCTAATTTTTATAGTAGATGAGAACTGGACTCCTTTATATATACAGGAAACTGAGGAACAATAAATAAAATGGTTTATTGTTGATGATTCTGTTCGAAAGAAGACTAAGATTGAAAAGAATAAATATCTCTAAGTCAAGATTTATAGCATAGATTGATTGTTTTGAGTCTAGTCTCTTAGATGTCTGGAAAATTGTTGACAAATTATTCCGTAAATAATATGGGAAAATAATAAATTGAGTCTCTTAGTATGTGTGTGCTGTAACACTCTAAAGTTCAGAAACAGTAACTGGTTAGACAAAATAAGTTCAATTTTATTCCACCGTTAGTTCTCAATACTAATAGGATAGTTCTATTCTTCTGTCTCGTTTGACCTCTCTCAATCTATTGTGGCCGTAGTATCTAATGGTTATGTTATGGAATCATGACTGGCACTGATTCCTTCGAATATTAGGTTTGAACCTTGATAGCCTCTAAGTACCCGGTGTCTAGCAGAACTGAAGCTAATTAAATCCGGTTGAGGTCTAAAGTCTTCCCATCGATGTAATAGAAAAGTTTTGATACGAAGGTGTCAGCTCAGGTATAATCCTAGCGTTGCATCTCAGTGCGACGTTAAAGAAAAAACAATTATTTACTCTCTCTTCCTCTCTCATCTGAGGAAGAAGTTGTTACTCGTGTCTTTCTTCTCTTACAATATCGCATACACTTTGTTGTAAGATTCGCTGCAATACATTATGCATCATAATATAGATGATGTGTCTAATTAGGGATTATACATAATAATATTAACATTATCGACTATCATTAGATGTTTTGTCTGTAGGAAAAACAATGTTACCAGTAACATTTGACTTTTCAAGAAACATGCTGCATATATCCCAAAGAAGGTAATATAAAGTCGAAAATTAAAAATAATAAAAAAAAACTGGTCGAACTTGAGTTACTTGAAAGTAAAAATTATAATAAATTATCCAGTTGTATTAAGGTGTTACCTGAAAAATAAAAAATAAAAACTTACATTCTTGTCTGAGAAAATATAAACATTAGTACAACAGTTTTCGAAACACTCAACATGTCGTAAGCAGAAAATCATTATTCGACTGATTGATTGTAATAAAGCCAAAACTGGAATCAAAACCACTATTTCTCACTTGTATATGATTTTATCATTATTCATTAAATAATACCATACTAAAGCTTATTCAGAAAAAAAAATCGTTTCAAAACTTTTGCTGATTATTAAATGTAATTTTATTTTAAATTTTCTTTGCAGATGATTCACGAAAAAAAATATTGATTCATGTAAGCATTACATAGGTAAATTCATTTACATAGGTCTTACATTTATATACTTTGTTGACTGACGAACAGTTTACCAGAAATATATCTATTTCTGTAGCATGTTAACATTCGTGATGCGATGCACCGCTTGTATTGTAATTATGCGACAAATTAAACCTTAGTCATAAAAAATTACGGGAGATTGATCTAATTTGATGGAGTTATAATAATGATACCCAAAGAATTATTCCCAAATGTAGTTGAAATGATGAATTATTTTTGAACAAATAACAAAGTAGACATTTCATTTGTTGTTTGTATTGCTTAGTAGATAATAATAACATTCCAGCTAGTACATAAATGTAATATCAAATTGTACCATATTCTCTGATAAATTTCACATTGAATCAATATCAAAATGTGACATTCGTTCTGTTTTAACGTACAAAAACCCACCTTGTTTTAATATAAAGTCTTTATAGAACAGAAGCTAGAAAAAGTTTTGAAACCAGGCGTGTGAACTAGAATTTGTAATTCACTCTTATTTACTAGTAAGAAAAATTAGCTTAACTATCACACAGGTGGCTTTCATTTCTCCGTTATTGGTTAAATTAAATTGAAACTTAAATCACGGAACAGTATTGTTTGATATCATTAAGCTATTATACTTTTCATAACGTCACATCCTAAATAATAAAAAAATATAACAAAACAATTTATCTCTAATTTAAATTTTTTCACATGCTACCTTGATTATTTCTCTGTTTCTCTCTGCATGAGAAACGTTTACCTGAACTGAGGCTAGTCATATGGCACGTAACGACCTAGATTCTTTAGTTTCAATAACAGGTATATATATATATATATATATATATATATATATATATATATATATAT
>BMAW01013527.1:268918-356730 GCA_019974015.1 Nephila pilipes
TGTTGTTGTTGGTGACTGTGGCAAAGACAGAGTTACGTATTGCTGGCTGGAAGAAGCATGTATAATATGTTTTGGTTTGAAGGGGCCGGGGCTATCAGCTGTTTGGGTCTTCTTGACACATGTAAACAACTTTTAAAAATATTTAAAACACTTCCCTAGTTAGCTAGAACAAAATTTAAATTGCATTTCGACAGTTGTAGTTGCTTTTTCATTCAAATTGAAATCAGTTTTGACCGATTTGCGTGGTGACCCCATATAATTTAATGAATACATAAATGTTAATTCAGAGCTCACTGCATGGCTATTCATTCTAATGGATTTATCATCTATGATGGGAGTCTCCTCTCTATGATACGATCCTTTGGCTTGAAAGTAATAGCTTCACTGGTGGCATTTAATTCTAATTCTTAGTGTTAAATAATTAACCCAGAGATGGGCTTCATAATGTATGTGATTTGGGATCTCTAAGTATAGCATCTTGAAATAAGAGTTCTGCAGGCAAAACTGCTTACTGTAGGAGATTTTCAGAATCGTGGGATTGGTTCATCCCATTCCGCAAAGTTAATGTCTCTCTTTCCATAAAACTCCTTGAGTCAAGGCTTGTAAAGCATAAGAAAGGTTTAAGAATGAGCCGCGCCCTTGTTTCTAACAAGGATAGAAGTAACAGACCATCATACAAATGTGATTTTCGAAAACGTTTATCTCGATATTCATATTTTATGAGCTTCGATTGTATTTTAACGCCACTAGTAGGAGAGTGCTATTGACAGCAAGACCTCGACCAATTTGGAATCCAGGAATACGCTTGAAGTAGTACCTTTATCTCAAACTCAAATCCCAAAGTAGTAAAATGCGACCTCGAAGGTTTTAATGTGTATCAGCTCCATATACAGCTTGTCTTTAGTGGCATCAGTACCCTTTCCAACCAAACGCACTGAAACAGCACCAGTTGTAACCATGACATGGGCTTCCACAGCCTTCCTATTTTTGCAGTTCTATTTTGCTGAGTAAATTATCTATTTTTGATGTTACCAGGTACCATCAAACACAACAAAGCGTTCAAATGTTTTTGGTAAAATAAACTGGATAAATTTTAAAACAAGAGCTAGACATATCATAGATTGATGACCTTATTATCTTGTTCTAATCATAGTATTTATGAGCAATTTGATAAGGTCTCACAGAACTATTAAGCTAATTCTTAACATGTGAAAGAGATGTAAGACCATATGAGCAGAAGTAAAATTTTGAATCTGATTTTGCAAAATCATTTTCTAATTGTGAAAAAAGGCAAACGACTTAATGGAATGTCATATCTGCTTATGATGTAGAAACAGGAATCTCAAATTTTTCTATCCTATGTGTATAAAATACTCATGTCAGAGAATATTTCAGTTTTGTTTGTGAAAACTGCTAATGATATCTTGTAAGGATTGTACATAAATAATTATAATTATTAGCAATATATTTCCGCTATATAGTCTCTTTAACTTAACTGAAATAGTCTTAAGACTGTTGTAGAATTTTAAAATTGAACTGTTGTAGAATTAAATTGAAATAACTTTAAAACTGTTTGCAAGCGTCAAAATTGCCCCTGCTGATTTTATAAAGATTACTTTCCAAAAGTCCAGAAAGGAGAAATATATAAATTTAAATAGTGAATATATGTATACAGAGAGAGAGGTTGTAAGAAAAAAATATTAAATTATTATAGTAATAATTTAATATTTTTCTCTCTTGATTATTATAGTAATAATTGGAACTTTACGATATGCTAGAATTATTATTAAAAATTTACAAACAAATCAGCATTAATAGTTGTGATTTAAAACATTATATACATAAAAGTTTTTAAATTAAAAAAAGTAATTTGAACTAAAAATCTTGATTATTTCTTAATAATGAAAACCTTACAAAACGATCCAATATTTATAAATTTGGAGGAATTAAATTTAAGTACTCTCTCGGATGTTATGTTGAATCTTCTTATATAAATGTAACCCAATTCGTACAGTTCTGTTACTGAGTTGAAATTCAACCATTAGCAATTTTTATAGAAAGTTTGTTTTAACAAGGTAAACATCCAATTTTTTTAAAAAAAATGAAAACATTGAATTTTTAAACTAACAATGTATTTCTGTGTTCCACAACAATAAACTTTTCACAGATCATCATTAAACTCTATCTTTCTCAACATATTTTTATTCCTCTGCGTAAGAATGTCAAATTTCAAAACAGTCTTATTTCTTAAATTTACCAAAACAAAGTTATTTTTCTTTACACACAGCACCGTATACACGGTTGAAATGACACAAAACTGAAAAGGGAGAAAGAGAAACCTTCTTTATTCCATTCCCTATGACTGAAAAGTAGATCAAGACCAAACAGGAAATATAGGACTGAAAGTATAAAGAGAAAGAGGGAAAAAAAGACTTTTCCCTGTCTTAAAACGAGAGCTATCGTAGCAGGATAAAGCGCTTTCGGGTAAACAAGTTTACGATGGCCCAAGTAACTTGTCCAAAACATGTCTCCGGGATTTAGAAAAGAAGGGGCAAGAATATAAAAGAAAAAGGTTCTTTTGAAAAGGAGTCTTAGTCTACTTCTTAGAATTGACTTTCGGGATTAGCTTTGGAGTTCAAGGACAAAACCGTTTTAGAGTCTACTTTTTTCTTTCTTTCAGTGATTTCGGTTCAAATGACAAGTTCTATAAGGTAAATGAAACCCAGGAAGATGATTTATATTTATAAGACGCATTTTAGAATGAAAATAAGTGTTATTCAATATCATGTCTTTTGAAATAAATTTATACAACTCCTTAATATTAAAGGAAATGCTCCGATTATTATTCTATTTATCGATAAGCAATCAATATGAAGGCACTCACTTTTATTTTAAAATGATTATTTATGTTTAGCATTTTTAACATATGCTAACATGTTGTTGTTTTGAGTAAATGACTTCAACGAAAAAGCGACGACGTAAAATAAAGGATATATAGTGTTAGGGACGAAAGAAACAGTATGATTATAACAATTCAATTTTATCTTAAAGTATATTTGTAATGCTGAGATATATTTAATTTAATATATTATCATCTGCTATTATTGAAATATCCAAATAGGTAATTGCTATCAATTTCAATAATATATTGTTTGCTCTTATTTTAAAATTTAATTTAGTAATTGATTTTTATGGCAAAGTCGTCTGATTTTGTTCTTTTTGTTGTGAACATTGGCAACATTTTTCTTAACTTTAGAATGATTTGTTTGCAAAAATAAAGATGCATTACGTATATGGAGCAGGTATTTTCTTCTACTGAAAGGAATTGTGTTTGTGGAGCCTAGGGTTCCCAAGTATGCTTAGTGTTCTCTGATTGATATTCATTTTGAATATTTCTACTTTTGTGACAACTTAACAAAAAATGTTAGTAAATGTTAAAATGAAATGAGCACAAAAAGATCAACTTCAGTTTATATTTTTTTCTTCCTTTTTCTTTTTAAACAATTTAGTATAAAATAAGGCATTTTTTATTTTAAAATTTACATACATATTTATCATTTTAATTAATATCTGTCGCATGATAAATAAAAAAAAATGTTTTTCTCGTCCTGTTTCTAAATGTTGGTTACAAAACAATAAAATTTAAAAAATAAAATAATTTATTCCTTTTGACAAAACTATTTATAAATAAACGAGAATAATCAAAGAAATAGCCACATTAAAATCTATCTCTTACAATTTTAAATTAATTAATAAACTTAGGAAAACCAAGATAGAGTTTTGAGTTAAGAGAGCTCAGATCAATCGAGTATGATAATTTAATGTAATGAAATATAATAATAATAAACTATTAATCACATAAAATCGGTATTAAATCTAAGATGGTGACACTCACATTAATCCTAATTGATTAATGTGTAATACTGTACTGATAATTTTTTGAATAGATAACTATTGATTATTGAATAAATATTGAATAACTATTGATTTGAATAAATGACTATTAATAACTATTGATGTATAAATAACTGAATATTTTTGAAGTCGTGGAATCCAACGAGCTACCTGGCCTTCAGGCTCCCTAAAATTTAAAAGCCATCTCAATGAAGCATTATCAGTCCTCAAAAAAAATTTCCGGTCATAGAGGTCATGATGAAAATGCTCTATAGATTTAACAATGGCTAACAGTTCTTTACGGGTGACGCAGTAATTCCTTTCCGGCTTACCGAAGCTCTTACTAAAGTAAGCGATGACACACTCTTCGTTCCCAATTTTCTGGGATAGCATAGCTCCTATACCTTCATTACTGCCATCCGTATCCAGAATAAAATCTTCGTCAGTCCGGGGGTAGAACAGGTGAAGTTCTCAGTGCCTGCTTTAAACTATTGAAAAATTTCTGGCAATCTTCTGTCCAATTAAAGTTAGATTTTGCTTCCGTTAATTTATAAAGAGGTCTAGCTAATGTGGAGAAATTTCTTACAAATCAACGATAATAGGTGCAGAGTCCAAGAAAACTTCGAAGCTTGTGCACTGTATCTGGACGAATTCCAATCAAACACAGCTTTAATTTTCTCTGGATCGTTTTTCACTCCTTCGGTGAAAATAACGTGTCCAAGGTAAGAAACTTCCTTTCGAAAGAATTTGCATTTTTTAGGGCTTAGTTTAGGGTTGGCTTTCTACAATCTCTGGATTACTTTACGAATAATACTCAAATGTTCTAAGAATGTTTTTCCTACTATTATAATGTCAACTAAATACACTAAGCAGGCTTTCAGACGGAAGTCCACGTAACATGGTCTCCGTCAATCTTTCAAATGTTGCAGGTGCATTACAAAGTCCAAAGGGCATTACCTTAAATTACCAAAGTCCTTGTCCGGAGGTGAAGGCTGTCTTTTCTTTGTCTTCAGGTTGAATTCCAACCTACCAATACCCACTTTTCAAATATAATGTCGAAAACCTTTGGCTTCCATTCAAAGAATCCAGTGTGTCGTCTTTTCGAGGCAAATGATAGCTGTCCTTTTTCGTAATTTCGTTCAGTGATCTATAGTCAACACAAAACCGTGTTGATCCGTCTTTTTTCTTAAAAAGGACGATAGGTGAAGCCCATGGTCCAGACGATTCCTCGATAATTCCGTTGCCAACCATTTTTTCAATTAGCCGCTCATCTTCTTCCTTCCTAGCAAGAGACAAACGTCTTGGATATTGTTTAATTGGAGGATGATCACTTGTATTAATTTTATGCTGGGTCACATTACGATGGCCGACATCAGCGTCACATGTGGAAAACAAGTTCCGAAATACTTCGAGCAAAACATGTAGCGCTGTTTGCTGATCTTCATTCAGTCCTTCTAGATTCTCCAAGATCGATTGGATAGGTTGTTCTCCAGAAAATTTTTGGGGACGAGCAACAATAACTATCAACACCTGGTTCATGTGATGCAATGATAGCTCCTTTGTCCATGGTCTTTGGATTATTGTCCATATTCTGAATTCGGACAGGAATCGGTTCCTTTTTTAAATTGATAAGTGTGGCCACAACAAGGACACCTTTTCCAGAGATTTGGCTAGGAGAATTCGTTACGGCATACCTGAAATGTTCAGAAGCTTTAGTAACTCCTCGAATGAGACATTTGGATCTTGCTGGTGTTACAGTCTTTTCTTTTGCAAATACGGAGCATAACTTTGGAAACTCTATATTGGCCGAGACCAACAGTATTTCCTCCCCTCCTGTCCGTATCTCATTTCTTTCCAGGTCTACCGTAAAGGTGAACTCTCGAAGAAATTCCAGGCCAAGTATGTATGGATCGGTGATGTCAGCTACGTAAACTTTGTGTTGAAATCGTCAGGAACAACATTCGATTGATGCATCCAACTTCCCGTGTATATTAGCTTTCTCATCAGTGGCTGTCTATAAAAAGATATTTGGAGTTTATAATTGTTGATTCAATTTCTGAGCTATATCGGTTCTTAAAAGAGTTACGTTCGCACATGTATCCACTAACATCAAACGAGGGACACCCCAAATCGATCCTTCTAAGTAGAGTCTATTTTTGTTTCCGCTCAGTGTGGAAATTTTCAATCCTTCTACAGGGCTTTTTTTAGAAAAGGTAGCCTTCGCCCCCCAAGACGACCTTGGCGTAGTTTTCCTAATTTGACATTATGGCTTGGCAATCCCTCTCCAAGTGCCCTTTTCTGTTGCACTGCCAGCAAGTCACATTTGAGTTTCGTCGAGTGGTATTCTTCTTTTCAGTGATGCAGTTATTCAATAATTTTCCCAGCCTGTTGAAAAGAGATTCAAATTTATCCTCTTTCTTTTTTGAATCATCCTCCACCTCTAAAGATCTGACATGCTTGGAGATCTTGGAAACAGTTCTTGCAGCTTCATATTTCATACTATATGCCAGAGAAGATTTCAAGTCTTTGGCATCCATCAACCTCGTTGAGGGTTGCGTATCTTCGTCTCTGATGGTATCGACGAAGTACTGAGCTGCTAAACTTTCCCGAATGTCCAGAGAGCAATCGGCATAGGTCAGGCTCATTATTCGCTCCACATCGGCGGCTAATACTTGCAGGCTTTCACCCGGTTTCTGCCGTCTTGTCTTCAATTCAGTCCTTTAAAATTGGGTAAGGTGTCTGTCTCCAAATCAGGATTCCAAGGTTCTTTCAATAGTCGTTAGGTCCGTCAGATTTCCAGCTGGGATTCCTTGAAGAACCTCTGCCGCAGACCCTCGGAGAGATGCCACAAGTTGACGAGCTTTCACACGATTCGTCCATTCGTTTGAAGAGCTCACAACGTCAAATTGCGTCTTGAAAACCGACCAGGACGTCTGCCCATCAAATGTCAAGGGTTTGACAGTCGGTCTAGAATACATGACTTTCGAACTTGGAAGAAAATTGATTGGTCTTTCCTCAAGATCACGAAGTCTCTTCTCCAGGACGCTGATCTTCTCTTATACTTCACTCTTTACTTCGTTAATCTCCCTTTTCACACATTGAACTTCTTCTTCAATTTTTCCTATACGTGTGTTGATATAATCTTTTATCCCCTCAACTTGCGTTTCGATGTGTACTCTCATCTCATCTTGCCCTTTTCCCAATCTTTTCTTCATCCATTCTTGTCCGATCCCCATCTCCTCTTGACCAGCTTCTATAGATTTCTTCATCTCAGCCAGCAGAGACAGTAACTCAGCATTGCGGCTATCAGCTATCGTAGCCTGAGATCTTGTTTTCACCATACACAAAAGATAAATCCCCCTTCTGACACCAAATGTTACGAGAATTGTCCGGTGTGTGTGAGTGAACAGTCCGACAAGCAGAATACTAGAAAAATAGTAATTTATTCTTTAAATAATAATAAAACAGGTAGCACAGACGACAACAAAATCGTACTTTCACATATTTGCAGCACTAAATAAGCAGCAATCCACAGTTTAAACAAAATCACGCAGTTTGCAAAGTAAGCAAGATAATCGCTTTCACTCCGAAAGACTAACTCACTGACGATCAACGGCTCTGTCTATTTATACCTTGATGACCGGATGTGACGTCACATAGAATGTTCTCCAATGTTTCGGTCCTATTCTGGAAACTTGTCGACGAAACTAGATTTTACTTGAAGATTCGTGATGCCAATTTTTGTCGCCAAAGTCATTAAATTTGTCGCCAAGGCCAGGGGTCGAATTCCTGCTTTTCCCCTTGATGCCCAGATAGCCTGTGGATGTCTCTTAGCAACCATACAATCAATATTGCTGGGATGCATCATTTCATATTTGCAACAATATTAAATTATAGAACATACGTTTAGAATTAAAGGTAAAATTTTCAGCCACATAAATTCAAGTATTCTTTTTAAATGAAAATTACATGTACTTAAAATAGAACCAATCTATAAATTGTAGATATTACATGAATAATCGTAATTATATCTGATAAGATTTCATTTGGCAATGGAATTCTGATATTAATCTAAATATTAATTGTGCACAGAATGAAAAAACGATATTGTTTCTTAAATCTTGTGTAAAATATTATAGATTAGTTATTTATATACAATCAGGTGCATCAACAGAAAATGTCTTAGCTGTGTATGATTTTTTAATACTCAAATTCAGCTAAATTTGAATTTTCTTGGTATACATCTTTGATTAGAGGTTATTTAAATCTAATCAATAAAAAAGTTTTATTAAACATATCTGATCTACAGCAATATGAGTGTAGTATTGTTAAACATAAAATTGATAATTGTAAATTAGGAACGAAAATAACTTTGTTCTATTTCTACCAATCATAACTTATTTGAACTCCATGTATTAAATAACAAACTCTCACAAATTAATATTGAAATTCATTCTGACAGAAACTTAATGTAACTCAAAAGAAATTCACTTCCAATAACCCTTTTTAAATTAATCCGTTAAATAAATCACAGCTATGCAAGATTAAAGTTTTCAATTTTTTTTTTTTTTTCTGTTCTACTAATTATACTCTTTCGAGAGAACGGAAGTCCACTATATAAAGATTTTTATATATATGTATACAAAAAAGCTGATAAATTATTCTGTATTTCATAGCTTTCTATATAAAGGCAAAATTGAATACAATTTAGAGGATGTATTGCTTTCAATTGCATTAATCCCTGAATAGGAATTTCTACCATCAACATTAAGATTTAAGCGAATTTAATTTTGCTTTCAATTATTTATACGTATCATAACAATTATTTTTTTCCTAACATATTTTGCAGAAACACGCATAATTAGCATTTTCCTGTAAACCTGATCTGACTCTCTAATATGAGAACAACTTTGTTGAAGCTATCATGGGAAGAGTCTGTTACATCAGGTAGTTATATAACAATAATTATATTTTTTTTTCTTACATAGCCTCTAATAAACCTATTTTCTTGGAATTATGGAAATGATGACTTTAATGAAAATAGGACGAGAAATCAGTAATAGATCCAAAGAAAACCTATAAATGATTAATTTCAAAGCATATGACAAAATAACTACCAAATGTAACTTCCAGTAATCCTAATGTTTGTGACGAGGATTGTATAGTTACTATGCATTGTATAGTTTTATTGTTCAGTCCAAAATCTATTTTAACAATCCATTCACCAAATGTGTATATATGTCAAATGTATTTTTAAATTCTAAAATAGTGAAAAGTTGAAATTAAGTTAAAGGGTATTTTTATTAAATATTTGGATAAAAATATAAAAAAAAAACTACAATAGTTACATCGGAAGGAGTTTAAATTAATGCTGTCATTTTTTTTAATATTGTAAGACTGGAGCTATTAACGGGAATGTATTTAAACGTTATTTATTTAAATAATAATGATGATTATGCCATTTTTATTTCAATACCATTTCATGAAATTTGATTTATGAATATTTAATGATATAATATATGACTGTTAGCTCCATTATTAATCAGAAATTTCGAAAGGAAGATAATTTTACGAAACATAATTTTATATACCGTTTATAATAATTTATCTTCTGCTTATTTTTCAACTGTATCTAGTAAGTGAAGGAAACACAGTTATGCTGTATTTTATACTATTTGTAAGATTCTACAAGTTCATTTGTTAAAGTGAAAACAGACTACAAGAAGAATCAGATTTTTATGTCAGGTAAAAGTAAAATGGAAAATATGACAAAAATGAATTATATAACGTTCAGCAACGCTCATCATAAGACATTCCTTTTCTTTAATTTCTAAGAAAGAGTACATATTTTGTGCACTTTTTAGAGAAACTGTCATTTGAGCCCACTCCTTGGCGTCGATAATTCAAATGGCAATATTACACCTGAAAGGTTGCATTATCGCATCTACAGTAAGGCTTCAACATTAGAAGAACTACCGATGTATCTTATCTATTATAAATTTTGGCGTCATATTGCTCTAGGTCTGTAGCATATGGGTAAAATAGGATCAATGCCACTTTTTGGATAATTTATCAACATAAAATTAAGGACAGACCAGATGCAATACCGCCAGGATTATAGTTCAATTGTAATGATTCGGCGATGAGGCTTTTTATTGATTTTCACTAATACAAATGATTGGAAAACAGAAAATATTCAATACAAACGTATAGACGAAATAAAATTTAAAAAATACTGTTAGTAATAAAAATGTAATTTGATCCAAACCTATACTTAAGTGTCCCAATATTATGTAATCAAACAGAAATAATTAAAAAAAAATTAAAGATATTTTCTACATTTTCAGTTTTCTATATCTAATTTCTTTTTTACTAGCTCAATTCTACTATTATTTTCTTCCTTATTCTTTTTTTTTACATTCGTTCTATGTGAGTCTGACTTGAAAACATTGCTCTAAAATATTTAAAAAAAATATGCTCTTTTAAAAAAATATAAAAATTTAAAGAAGATTATTTAAATCCTCTCTTAATTCCCCCATTTATTTACAAATAAGAACTGTTAAGGAAAAAAACTCATTTGCAAATTTGATAAGCGTTTTTGAACGCATACTTACTGAAAGAATTATTTGGCAATCGAAGTCCTCACCAAAATACACGATTAATACGAGGTTTCATGAGTAAAAATTGAGGTCAAGGTTACACAAAATAATTAGTTTGGAAGTGGTTTTTTTGGTAATAAGGCATTAAAATATGATATATTCACAATTATAAAATGAATTATGAAATAATAATTTATATATCTTTTTAACTTTGATTGTAAACGATTTTTTAAATAAACAAAATATTTCAAACTCCTTATGAGGAGCAAAAATAATTGAAGTTAAGATTTTTTTACTGTAAAGTGAATATCCAGCTGTATATTACAAACACTATTTACCCTAAAATGTTAATCATTTCCTCCTTTTAGAAATAGTTCCATTCGTCTAAAGTAATTTTTTTAAATATTATGTGTATTGTATTTTAAACGAAAAAATAATAAAGATCTGAATAACTTGGAATTCAGAAGCATTACTTTACAGTAAGGTTTTAAGTAGCAAAGCGCTAAATTTATTATTCTGTTTCCCATTTTTTCTTGTAGATGGCATTACTAGTGATAAGTCTGTTTTTCTTCTTAAGTAAAGGGAGCGTTGCTCTCGTTTGAATAAATATATTGGTTGAAGGAAATATACGGAGGTAAGATTTAATCTTTTGTTTCCCCTAATAGATGATCACAATAAAAGATTACATCTTTCACAGAAATAGTTTAAGATAATACGCCCTTACGTATTCAGTAACTAAGCTATAGTTTGAATTCCATTTGCTGTGTTTTCGAAAACCTGCATTTCTGTAGAATATATAACATAAGTTTTATTTTATTTATTTATTTTTGGTATTTTTACATTCGGTTATACAGGGTTAGAATTATTATTATAATAAGTTACAAGTCTTTTTGTTCGAGATACTTATTTTATTTTAAGGGAAAAGGAATTATATATTAAGAGATACATGTTTTTTTTTTGAAGTTTCAATACTAATAGAAAGAGTAATTTCATTAGGACCCGAACCTGTCTGAGATATCCAAAATGAGAATCAAATTCAAAATTAGAAAAAATAAAATAAAGTAAAACATAGCTTCCAAAAATTATCTGTATAGCAAACAAATTGAGTTCTTATCATATTTTCAAACTAAAAAGACTCTTATTTTGTGAACACTTAAATTTGTTTCATTGGATTTTCCTTTTAGACAATATAGAACCAATGCATTTTTGACACTGGTAATAAGAAGTGTAAGATTTACTGACATTGAATGGAATATTTATAAAATATCTCCTCTGCCAACATACTTCCATTTAATATATTCATAGCTATTAGAAGAGATTTCAGTGAGAAAAAACTACTTTCCAAATATTTTGATAAAACCAACCAACAAATGAAATTCTGTAAATTCCAAATGGCTTCACAAATTTAAAAAAAAAATCGTGCTAACTCTCCGGGTTATCCAGTTAACAGAGTTAAAGAAATCTGATCTAATGAGGTTTTAATATGTACGTGTATATATATATATATATATATATATATATATATATATATATGTATATATATGGGGGGTGTATGTGTGTTGGTGTGTATTATTACTGAAGTTAACAGAACAATGAAAACACACTGCAGGTTAAATTTTATAACCGTGTTAATAAATATATAACAATCTCTAAGTATATGTTAAGATATAAAAAATGCCAAACAGCTACCTGTTAAAATCAATAATTCAACCTGAACACTAATTCAGTTAATGATGAATGAAACCCAGAATAATAGGAATAATATTCTAACTTCCATGAATAATTTTTTTACATATCATATTTCTTACATAATTACTTGAGGCTAGAAACCTCGGATTGTAAAACTTTTTATGGAAAGAAATAACTTTAAAATAATTTAAAATTGAGCATGTTCACTTGAAACTAAAAATATATGTAAAAAGAACTTTGAAATTAGTTAAATGATATCTTGTTAATAATAAAAAAGAAGGTTTATAATAATATCTTCTCAACCATGAGTTATTCTATAAATTAATGGAATTTGTCAATTAATCACAGGAGTAGAGAATATTGAAATCACTTTTTTGGCTGACTTAAAAATATTGGGTTTTTCGGAAAGTAATTTCCTTTTTTACTTACGAAAATAAAAGACTATATTTTTATAGCTGAATTATATACTGCCCTTTCTGGTCCAATAGCTTTTGACATTTTTCTGGCAATAGCATTATTCCACTCTGATAATTTTTTTTTTGTTCTTTGCTGGAAAAAAACAAATTCAGATGATTTTTGACCTCCTCATTTGAATTTATAGTTTTACCATCCAAAGCTTATGTAGAGACTGGAAATATTACTTTTTAAAAGGTGCGAGATCTGGAGAATATGGTGGTTGTAGCAGTATAGCCAATCCAAGCTGTAAATGCTTTTGGCATTTTTACAAACTTGATGAAGTCTCATATTATCTTGGGGAAACACTACACGTTTTTTATTGGTTGATTTCTGGCTTTTCTCTTTAAGTTAATAATTCACTTTGTCTCACTGTTGATAGTACTCTTCAGAATTGATTGTTGTTTTGTTCGGTAAAAGCACAAAGAAAACTATTCCTTTGAAATTCCGGCAAAGAGAAAGCATCACCTTCTTTTGTTGAATATCTGCTTTCAAAGTACTTTGAGCCGGTTCATCTTTTTCACTCCATGACTTATTGCATTTAATACTGTCGCAGATAACTCATTTCTCATCTCCATTGATTAAGTGCTTCAAAAATGTTTCATTTTTTTTTTTATATTTGAGAAACAAATTACACGTCAATGAGACAACACAAATGTATTTCCATAATAACATGAGGAACCTATATGACGAGCTTTAAAATTAAACTTAGGCGTTTCAAAAGACCCGGAACGGTCGATTCAAATAAATTTAATCTCTCAGTGATGCCATGGGTTATTATTCGTCGGCTTTCCTCAGTTAATCTCTTTATAGTGTTTTCATCATCTTCAACTGGCGTTGCAGAAAGTAGTGCATTCTTAACATCAAAATTGCCGGATCGAAATTTTGCAAACTAGTTTTGGCTTTGGAGTTCTGTCATAACATTTTCTCCATACATATTAGATATTTCTTTCTTGCTTGAATAGCATTTTTACCTCTTCGATAGTACAAAAGTATAATAATGGCGAAAATGCTGCTTAACAATCAATTACTCTGCTGGGAAATAAACGAAAATACTTTCCAATCAACCAAATATACTTAAAATTACAGATGGTTAATATAAATGCCATTTTCTGATCTGTGTTTTGTACTCAAATAAAACGCTATACATAAATTAAATCTAGCACTATAAAAAGAAATTTCAATATGATATATTACATGACAGGTATTATTGCAACTTTGTTGAATTATGAGGGATGCATGATGATCAACATTGATGAATGTGCACCAAACAATCACAGCTGAGTCGAGTATGTTACAAGACTGAAGGTTCCTATTTGACAAGCATATAAGACAGCAATTGTATCTTATTTCAATCATTGATACTACAATAATTATTTAATCCAATGAGGTAACATAAAGAGCTTTCATTTTGTCTTGTTTCTTTTTTGAAGAAAACAGGCATTGTAAAATGCTTAGATTTAGTTGTGGTTTTATAACAAGTGAATGACAATACAAGGATAGTGTATTAAATAATTTTTTTTTAAAAATGTCTTAAAAATTATCTATCAAACAATCACTACACCAAATTTATCAGGCATTTTGTTCACCAGTATCCAATTAAAATCTTAAATCACAGAAAATCTTTTCTTGAAAGTTTGATTTAGATTTTGGATTCACACTTATGAACATATTCTATGATGAATTTTATGTAATAAGTTACTAAAATTTACAGTAATTTTAATGCTACTCATAATTCCATGCACAATAATCCTGCGAAATGTTGTCGGAACCTGTTTGAGAACAAGATCCTTTCATGAGACCATTGGTAGTCAACATAATAGGAGGAGGATGTTGATGAAACATGTTGATAGGTATTAGTGGAAACATGGCATCTTCTTCCTGCGGAGATATCCGACTATCTCTTTTTACAAGTAATCTAACAGTATTATTGCCTTGACGAATCAATTCAATAACTTCAGCATGAGTATATAGACAGTTAAGCCAATATCCACACATTAACAGTCATAACTCAAAACTTAAAGTCAATAGAATAACTGTTTTATAACATGATTAAAGGGGGGGAAATGAAAGTAAAAATAAAAATTCAAAAAAAAAATATGAGAAATTAATTTTAAATTATTTTCAATATGATAATATATCTTAATGATTTCCTTAATATTTCATTTAAGTACTAAGGTAGTAATTCAGTTCCTATCTATTCAGAGTATCTTAAGTACAAAGTAATTTTCAGTTTTCGAAGATCACACTCTAACCATTAATCTAATATAACGAAAATTAAAGAATTTTTTACATTGTGACCGATGGTTAGATCAGCAAAATAGAAGTCAGGGACACTTTTATACATTCTGGAAGATGTAATAAAAAGAAATATTTAAAAATAATATTAGATTAATTATTTCTTTAATAACGAAAATAATAGCTCTTTTGGTGGTTAATTAAAAATAAGATACATTGAATAAATGTTTCGACATAATTTGTTTAACTAATAAACATTAATCACTGACTCTATAAGATAATTTATTTACAAGAAGCAAAATATTCACACTTATTATAACTATATTCCACGGTTTTCTAAATGCCGCATCTAATTAGTAATATATGCAAATAAAAATATCTCGCTCTTACATTGATTACGTTCCTAAAATGAGAATGCGTGAAACAATTATAAAATAAATTTTTGACGTTCTTTAAAGTATGTCAAATTACGCTCATTGCACTCAAGTTGCAGTGTCATGATGGATCTAGAATCAGAACCAAAGAAAGAGAATTCCGCGGACTACTTTGTTCCGACCTAATATATTCTTCAGTATCAAATACAGATCTTCTCGATGAAGACACCGATCAATGAAATTCCTGACATATTCAACATGTCTGATGATTTGGTAGGCCAATGATGGAAATATTATTTTGGCTTAATTGAAGGCTTGAGCAATCCTATTATTATGTGAGTGAATATCAGAAAAAGTAAATTGTTGAAATACAGCTCCCTGAATACGTTAAAAGAATGACAAAACATGGGACAGCAGGGCTTCTTTGATGAATTGGTTGCTGTTAAATATAAGTCAAGATACATAGGAAAAGATGACATTATAAACTGGCAAGTCAAGGTTAATGTTGTCTTGCCAATTAAAGCTTAGATACTGATGTTTTTTTCGGGATGGAAATCACATACAAAGGGACTTGCACGTAGTCCACGGTGCTGCATATTCCAACCAAATATTAGAGCTTTATGGAATTATTGCTTGGAATTTGGCTTGGTACATAGAATTATTAGAATACATTTGCATCACTGACCCAATGCCATGCCAATCGTCAAAATGACACAGCACAGTCCTTCACTACCAGATTAAGTGTCTATAGTCTCGTTCTGATATAACAATTTTTAGGCCAGTGTCAGAGTTTCTACACACTGGGTTCTCTGGAGTACACTGCTTCTATGTACTTATCACTGTCGTAAAATTGCATCCCATACGAATTGTTGTTGTTTAATAAAACTAACCCCTTTATGAACTATATTCATCGGTGTGTGTCCAAACTTCCGTCAAGCTATGTTTTCTTAAGAAAATGGAGCTGTTATTTGGCAGCCACAATATTGCAGTGGGTGATGTCATATATCTTTCTAATGAAGTTTTTACTAGGAAACCAAAACTTATCCGTTGATTTACGTTAATCTATTCTTTGGGATTCCAATCCATCTAGTTTACATAAACAATTATTTAGCAACGTCATCAACCGCAATATTTCAACTACCAGGTAACGTCTCCGCTTTCTTAGATCACCATAGTTTTATTTGCTGACGCGGTGTCCTGTGCCGTCGTCAAAATATCATAGTAGTTCTTGTAGGTTTTTAAACTGGCAAGTAATCATAGACTATTTTCTATGCTTTTTACAACTTATTATTAAAAATGAATATTTCAACCATCATGAAAGCCCGAATTCTCCTGACTTCTGAAATATTAATGATTTGAATAAAACAGTGCTATTTGTAATAGCTAAAATTTCTGATTCACTTACGTGATTTCTTCAAGGAGATGCAATTTTCATAAATTTGGGTGTATTATATAAACAAAATTAATTTTCATTAGTCTGAGTGATTGGTTAATTCAAAGCTCTTTTCAAAATATATAATATACGTTAGATCCATAATTTTTGTATTAAAAAAAATCTAGAAATTTCTTGGTATTCGAAAAAAATTACTTTTAAAAAGTTTCACAAATCCACTCAACAACAAATAAAAAAAAACCACCACGTAAAATTTCCATTATAACAATAAATAAATTGTAAAAATTTAAGGAGATGTATATGTAGCATTTTAAACAATGCTTGTTAACATTCAATAAATCACCTTCATAAGAACTTTAAGAGCTTATCTAAAAGTAGGAACAATCATTTTACTTCTCTTCATATCGAAAGCATTTATTTTTTTTACTAAAAATAATCCCTATTCTTCAGACGTATTGAGTAGATTTTTCTTAAAGTACATGGACATCGTACTTAATGATGGACTTGGAAAAAATCTCCTTCCTTTTAGCTGACTTATCCGTACCTAAACTTTTATAACAAGCTATTAATAGAATAAAATGATGAGTTCTCAGAAGAAAAGCTCTTCTTAAGAGAATTGTTCAAGAGGGTACATTTTTAATATAGTTGTATGTTTACAGAATAAACCCTACAAATATTTGAGTGCATTGTTAAAAAAAATACGTCAATCACTTTTTTTTAGAAACAATCAAATAAAATGTTGTATATATTTCCTAATAAGGAGAAGATAACAAAATATTTGAATGGTATAGTTTTATAGTTTAAAAAAGTGCAATTTTATTTAGTGTAATCATCTTTTGTATGGGTGATCATGATTCTTATATTTGAAGATGTCAATAATAAAAGATATTTGAGACATGAAAATGCAAAATGATAAACCTATTAACTACTTAAAGATACATTAGTTTGGTTATGCTCTGCTTCATAGTAAGACTTAAATATCTAACAGGAATATCAGTACATTAGCGTAAGCAAATAAGGGATTTAGGTACATAAAACTTTTGACTCGAAAGTCTATCCTTAATCTTTTATAAAATCCAGAAGCGTAAATTGCCCCTTTACATCAATTTAAAATCTGAATTCTTCGGAGTTTTCATAATGCACATCGAAAATTAAGAATATTTCACTTATTATAAACCATTTATATACACTATTTACATTTGTAAGAAATTTAGTTAAATATTAAATTAAAAAATATGAAAACAAAGAGCCTTTCCCATTCAGTATATATCTTTAGAATAACTATTATTCCTGTTCAAGTCGGAACAATTCCATTGAGGCATGGTATCATTTCTTCACTAATATTAACCCTACACCTTTGAAAAACTTACGGAACGATACCCCTTAGTCTCCTAACTAAATTAACTTCAGTCTGCTTAAAACACAACTTAAAAGTTAAGAAATATATTAACTGCAAATTATTTCATAATTCTGGATCTGGAAATAAGTGAAAATCACATTTTTTTTTTTTATTTTCGAAGTAGTCTTAACACATGTCTGCGTAATGTTCACCGCAAATGGCTCTAGAATACGCTTGATAAAATTTTCACGTCATTCTGAGCAAACTATAACTGCCAAATGCACATATTTTCCTTTTTTAACATTGAGATTGTTCAGCAGATTGAAAGTCCTTCAGATTTAAATCATATTCTCTTATAATTGTCCTTGTTGATGGGGCAAAATTTGTAAGTTCCGACAATTCTTCATTCAGGATGCAAGAAGATAATTACTTAATATTTTAGCGAAAAATTTTATTGATAAAGCGTTTTGGGATTTTCGAGCCATATTATGTACATGTATAAAAAGTCCATTCCCTAAACTAATATTAATCATCCCATAAAATACACAAAGAGAGCAACAGCGTATTTTTCTACTACATGATATATTGTTACACATCTGATCTAACATATCAGCGGCCTCATTAATTAAGTTACAAAATTTTTATTAAAATTATTGTATTGTTTTTTCTTCATCTCTACTCTCAAAAGATAATTTATCCTTATCGCTATCTGTAAATTCATGATTTTCAATTTCAACACAATCTTCATTCGAAGTTTCAACTTCAAAAATATAAATGTTTTCATCACTTAGTTCTCTTAATAGTTCACGGATAGCCTCAGATCTATCCTAAAAATTTTCTCTTCGAAAACACTTTGACATCTTCTCGTGCAGGGGGAAAAAATTGAATTCCGATTTTGAAATGCAAACGTTACTGCTACCTATTTGTCTCTCAGATTAACATTCCTCCGAAAACACTACATGTGAAATATTTTAAGAACAACAAATATCCTTATCTCTAGTAGTTAAGGTCAAAAAAGGTATTGAGTCGCACGTTCTATTTCCTGCTTTGGGGGAGGCAGTGAAATATTATTTCTTATCAGCTGCTTCCACCGGACGAATGGGTAGTAGTCTAGGGTCAAATGAAATTATCAGTTCTGTAGTGTGCTTAGAAAGCATTGAAAATTATTAATCCCATATTATTGATTTCAATAATAGTTATCATATTTTATTTAAAAATAACTAGAAAAATTATGTGTTGAAATTAATTGTACGAATAACATTTACCTCACATTGAGAGATGCATTTCATTCAATTTTTGCACACCTATATAGAAAAACTGATTTTAAAATTTCATTGAAAAGAAACTTACATTTTTCCTAGTTCAAATTTTCATAATTGTAAAACAAAGTCTATGTCTGAAACATATCGTGAATCACGGCTTCCCTCAAGCTTTCAAATTAATATTTGAAAACGAGGAACAATTATTTTTATCCAATGATTGAAATTTTACATGTTTTCTTCATTAAATTTAATTTATCAGTTCTTGACAAAAAAAAAATTGTGATTTTACTGCATGTTTTGAGAAGAAAACTCTAAATGATTACTAAATAAACATAAAAATTAAGTCTACTACGACGTCTGCAGAAAAATTATTTATTTTTCTGCATGTAAAAAAAAATGATTACGGTACATTTCCAAGATAAAACGATAGCTGAATCATAAAAGGACTCTGAAGTTTGGAGTCGTCTAGTAAAAAGATACAAAAATTTGATTGAAATTTGTACAAATTAAAATAATTACATACAATAAAACAAATCACTCACCAATTTATTTAAAAACGCTGCAAAATCCTCACAATCCTCATTAAGGTAAATAGCTCCTCAAGTATATCCTCGTTTTCATTGTAGAAAAACTCTTAAAATAATTTCCATTTTGTACAGAGCTAGTGGATTTTCACTTCATTGTCATTATGACAAAACAATTGTCCTCACTGCATTCCATATCAATGTAAACTCATTGCCATAAAATTTGTGCACCAAGAAGTAAGAGTGCGATTGTTACGAAACTTGGCATGAAGGTACGTGTCAGGCAGGTGCTTAAATGGTTAGAGATGCAGTGGGATTTCACATTGCGTAATGCCACCAGAGGGCATTGAACTTCGTTCTCCTTGGATGAAATAAAAGTACTTGTAATCAAAGCTTATCACTAATATTGAGTGGTCACACATAATATTGATCTAACGCACCATGAACAGCCCATAAGTACATTCGTGAAATTTTTAGGATCGCGTATTGTCACTCATGGCAGAGCTCTCAGATGCCATTTTCCAACTGGAGAATGCTCGCCCACACACAACAAGGGTTTCAGAGCCCAGCTGTGAAACTGTGAAAACAAGAGTTTCACAGCCCAGCTCACTACTTCCGCTACATTTCTACCCTTCCCTGGCCTGCTACATTTCTACCATCTCTAGATTTGTCACAGATCGAGCATACCTGGGATCATTTAGGACGGTATGTTGGACAGCCTACGATCTAGATCGAATTAAAGACGAGTTTACAGCTACTGGGGAAAGAGATATCGCAAAACATCATACGTGACTTGTTTGCCTTAATGTCTGACCGTACCACATCATGAATTCCTGCTAAATATGGTCCAACAGGGTATTAAAACCTCGTTTCGTTTGTAATTTTTCCTACAATAAATGATCATTTTGCTTTCATTTTATAATCACTTACTTACACCAACATTGAAATTACGTATGTAAAATTTTGTGTTATTCTGACAATTCTTTCTTGGTTCACAAATGCTTATGGCCATGGATGTAAATCGTACATTTTTTGAAGAATTTGTAGGATAATCTGAATTCGTTACTTAACAGGGGCTTCTAAAGGCAATGCTACCGGTTGCAAGAAAATAACCTTGATAGATTCCTTGAATGATGTTGATTAATTGTTTATTCACGTCTCACTTAAACGCAGCGTGAGAGCTACCTTCGAAGAAACTTCGAAATATTGAACCTCAGTCAAGTGACAAGGATGACACCTAAACTGGCACCTCCCTTTCAAAATTTCCTCATCACCCCCACGGAAGACTTGGAGTTTTGACAGAATTAACTTACAGTAACTCTACACCCCCAGTGGATCTTTAGTAGTATCATAACTCCAGTCCACAACTTTTCTAAACAGCACAAGCCAAAAGTTCTTTACCATGACCATCAATGTTACTATGGGCAATAAGTTTAAAAGAAGTACATGTTAAATCATTTTTTGGTAAGCAATGTTATAGGTAGTGCTGAGTGAGGAAATAAAATGAAATTTTTCTCAAATAATTATCACTATTCTAAACTAAATTCATAGCTCGTTGAAAGTTTGAGGGTCGTCTTATAGGATAGATATACACTAAAATTATAAAAATGAAACCTCGTCTTATCTCAAGGTCCTCTTACTGTGGAAATATACGATTTATGTTATTCTGTTATACTTTTTCGAAACCTACCGTGGACTCGAAAAACTTGTAAAATTATGAACCATCAAAGTGCAAAAATATACTTTAACTACATTATTATTGTAGGTTTAGAATGATCATGCATCAAAATGTATTACTTATGTGTAGCATTGCCTTAATAGCCTCCTAAAAATATGATGCTTAAAAAATTCGTGATACCGATAAAATTCAGAAATTTAACTGGAAACATTTTCCTGGTAAACAAAAAATATTTTTAATCCTTAAAAAGTTAATTATATAAGTCAAATTTTAAATTTAGGTGTAAGTGGAGCACCAAGTACTTCGATTTATTCAAATGAAATACTGCGTTCATATTACATCCGAAGTCCTTAATGTTTTAACACGCAATATATTATAAATAAATACAGCGAAACAGAAATTGTTATTTTATAAGTCCTAGTGCCCTAGAGTAATTGTTTTTAAAACGAAATAATTCAACACTTTCAGATTAACAAACAATTAATTAAATTATCAAACAATACTTTTATTTCTTACTAAGACAAAATAATTCATATTATTTTATCTATGGTGTGTGTAAATTACGAAGATATTTACCAGCATTTATTTAATATAGAATTTTAATGCTAATACAAAAAGTTTAATTAATATACTTTTCCTTTTTTTCATCCTGATGCTTCTGTTGTGAATATAATCATGATGAGTGTTAAGGTATGAACACAAAAGAATAATAATTTTAAAAATGCAAAATTATAACATTTGTTTCAACTTTATTCATTGAAGCATAATACAATAACAATACAAAGCAAAAGCACCAATGGAAATATGAACTTAACAGGAAATGACAACGCTTTCATTGCTGCAAATAATGTATAATTCTTAGGAAGCATTTTATTTAACATCATTTTAATACAGTTGATGAAACACAATTATAGCAGTTTCGTAAATGAAGCATAATAAATGAATAGGAAATATAATACGATTCACAAGAAAGTGAGTGATGAATTCAAACTTACAACAATAAAAAATTAGTTTTTATTGGACTTTTTAAAAATATTTTGCTTTAAAAATCTAATAAGGAACATGCATTCGGTTTGCGCTATAAATTATTATGTTATGATCTATGAGAAAATATTAAAATATATGTATATATAGAAAGATATACGGTTAAGCTCTGTCAGAGTATAACTAAATAAAAATATTTAGGGGATAAATTAAATTTATATAATAACTAAAAATATACTATTATACTTAATATACGTGGCTATTATTTTATAACTGTTCAGATATTGTAAGAAATATATATATATTTTTTTCTTCGTTTATGAATATACCAGCAAATTATAATCAAGCATAAAAAAGAGATATGTTTGTTTCCAAAATGGTATGACCGTTTAAAGGGTACACTTGATTTAAAACTAAAAAGATTGATGAAGTATGATTAAATTTGAATGATACATAAACATATTGAAATGATTTACGAAAATAATTTCATGTTTTAATATAAACTATATGTATAAGTAAATTATATATAGTATATAAAATCCTTAAGAAACATTATTATTAACAATAAAAAATTATACTTATGTGAATTATGTGAACCAGGTACTTAAAAATAAAGAAAGCATTTTATCTAATCTAATTGTACTAACTAAATTGAACACTTTAAAAATACAGCGTAGGGAGGTGTCTGAATTAAAATACGTAGAACAAATATATTTTTGTAGTACAAAATATAACGATTTTTTTAAGTTAAAAATATTTATAATGCATTTTAGAATCAATAGTAATTTTTTTTTTTTTGTTTTACAAACTTTGCTAATTTTTTTTTTCAAATACTTTAAGCTTTACGAATAAAAACATTTAAAATGATTATGTTCGAAGAGACTCCGACGTTTTACTTATGATTGAAGAAAGAGTAGGTCAGTAAAAATATATTAAGTAACTTTTTTTCAGAAATATTTTTTTCTCCTTTCACTTGTGCCCAAGTTAATTATTTTAACTGTGTGGAGAAAGAAGTATTTCTAAATTTCTTCCATGCTTACTTTTTACTTAAGTATAGAAACTAAATCAAAATAAACTCAAATTAAACTATACACTTATTAAGGTCATTAAACTTTACCCTTCAGCTGATTAGTATATTATCATTTTTAATCAGCCTATTGGCTTCCTTTTAGTGTAAGAAAAAAAAAGTTTTTATCTATTTCAATACAAGTCTTCCAGTACTATTGAAACCAGCCCTTTGAGTGCCACTTTGCACTGTGAATGATCTTAAACTGGCAGTAACCCCCTGGTCTCCTCGGCGTACTACAAAATAGTTGTTGGGATAGCGACCCACAGTTATCTCCACTGAATCCGTTTTGATATTGACTTGCCCATTGGTGGGTGACACTTTGATAACCCGCTTACCATAGTTCTTGGATACTTTGACGTCTCCCCATTGATCCTGTTTTATACGATACCCTCCTACAATCCATACTTCATCCCCATTTTTGTAGTGTTTGTGAACAGCTTCTTCCACCATCTTGTAGCACAGGTCCATTGCGTGGCCAGACAGAGAATCACAGAAGAACAGCTGATTAAAAATTATTAATAAATGATGATAATTATACGGGAATTAAGGTATTGTAAATGTAATTCATAATAAATTGTTTACAATAATTTCAAAGGCACAATTGATATCCTTACATAGAATTCATAATTCCATTATGATTTGAGAAATCTATAGCAAAATATTTCAGAAATAATTTGCGCAAGAATAGTGATTTAAAAATAACATCATAAAAATAAATTTTATCTAATTAAAAAATGTATGTCATACAATAATCATTAATATAATCAAAGGAATATGTGCCAGTCAAATGTAAAATAAGTAACGAATTTTGCCTCATTGAAAATGACCATCTGAAAAACTAAAAGCTTTTTATGTTTAACAAAAAAAGTAGAAAAAAATATTTGCAAAAAAGAAAAACGTACCAAAGAAAATTATGTTTTTCAGTTTAAGATAGCAATCATATCGATTGTTTTATGGGCAGTGCATTTTGATATTATGTCAGAAAACATTTTACTTAAATTACTAATTATTGACTTTATTCTGACTGCTAAAAAAGGGAATTTGAGTAATAATACTTTCAAATATAGTAATTTTCGTCAAATATTCCTTTGTAAGCAAATCATTTCAACAGTGACTTGCCTACAATAAATATGAAAACAATTTTTATTTTACCACAATCATGGGGCAAAATGAAAATAAATTTACATAAAACTTTCATACGATATTTTATTGTTTTCACATCAGACATCGCCAATAAAGCAAAGTCGTCAACATTAAATCTTTTAATACAAATATAGCCAGTAGTTTTATTTAAAATGTAACTAAATAACAAAGTACATGAGTAAAGTCCCATGAACCGTGAAATATGGCTCAATTCCAGCCAAATTTACTGCAATAATTTCATTGGTACAAGATTCATAATTCTAATTAAAATAGCAACAAACAAGTTCTTTTCGTTATGAATTCTTGATTAAATAAATTCATCTATATAAATATAAATGAACACATCCATAACATCGTCTCATTTGTTGGCATTTTTCTGGTTTGGCAAAATTCGTAAACGAGATTTTATGCATATACTAACATTAATTCTGTGAAAGTTAATTAATTTTCGGAAGTTAATTTCTTATAATAAGTGGATACAAAATTTTACAAATCATACTGGAGGTTAACCCGTATTTTCTGCGTGAAATAATTTTAAACTTTCACTAAAAACTTTCTAATACAAAACAAGCCATGAAGGAACTAAAATTCTTCTATCCACTGAATAAAACAAATTAATATTCTTATACCATACCTGATGCGTGAAATCTTGAGATAAATCTCGGAACTTCTCTGCCGTGGTCTTGGTGCCAGACGCATCTACAAGGTAGGAAAGACAATGGTCGGTAGACGTGAACACTATTCCTCTTTTGGAGATTTTAGCCTTTCTATTCAAAGTGCACATATGTATGTCCTCTCTTTCATGTAGTACTCTTCCGTTGGGATGCATGACACCACTTCTATCACCCGTTCCACAGGCCACTGCTACACATTCGGAAGGTGAATTAGTCACATACACTGCTTTTTCTGGAGATATATCCACTCTGATCAAATGCCTCAGCAAAATAGTCACAGCCCCATAAGTGGTAACTATAGGGTAAGAATCTGGTATATCCTGGGCAAAGCTCTGGAGTCCTTCGTAAGGAAATTCTTGGAAAGGATAAATTTCCGGCACAATGCAATCTCCGTATCCTGAATCAGAGATAGGTGATGAATTGGTGAATTGGCCGGAATCTATGGGACCATCGCCAAAATAAGTGAAGCTCTCACAAGGATTAAAGGTGAAATTGGCACTATTGAAGATGCTGCTGACACTCTGACATTGCTCTGGGGGCACTTGGATAACTGGATATTGGTATAGGTAGCAGGGTATGATGGGTTCTTGTTCAGGAGGAAAGATAGGCGTCCACATAGGTTCGTGCAACGCGTAATGGCTTGAAAAGATGGCACTGCTGGTTTCACTTGACTCATTAGGCAAATCTGATTCACTCGTTGATGGAAGAGTAATGGCGTATCTTTGTCTTCTCATTTTGTCTTTCTTTTAATCTGTGAAATTTTGGGAAAAATTATTCCTTAGATTATATAGAATTCATAAAATATTCATATTCTTTCATAGAGTAAAAATAAGATTATGGAAAACTATAAAGGTAAAAGTGTTTGGTTAGTTGAAAATTACATAACACATATATAGGAAATTAAATACAAATTAAAACAGCAGATAAAAATTCAGTGAAAATTTGATGAAAGTCCCCCATGTATTTCAGGCTTCAAAATAAATTAAAATTTTTCATGGGAAAGACACTTGATGACAAAAGAACCATATTATCTATTTCAGTTTTGTGCAGCTGTTAAAATAAAATAAACTTTCACTTAACATTTGTATTTCTTATATGATATTTTGTTACAACTCATCTAGTATTTCTTAATATTTCAAGGAAAATAGTATACTTTCATAGTGGTACAAAAGTAATTGAAAATAAATATATCTCTGATCTCAGCATTTTATTAAATTCTTACAATTAGCTCACACTCTCCCCTGTATATATTTATTTACATATCTTGTTTAAATTTTCTATCGTTAATAAAATACTTTTTATTCATCCACTGAAGTTCAAATACATTTTTTTAAACATGTAGTGGATGACATGAGATGTTAATACAGTTTTTTCAAATATTAACTCATTAATTAAATTTACTTGGTGAAAATTCATTTTAGCCCAACCACTTGGCGCGATTTCAAAAATTGCCAAACTTGGCGATTTGTTTTGGCTGATCGTTAAGTCAACGAAACGGATCAGGGTAGCCACATTTGGCAAAATACCGCCAAATAAATTCTTTCGCCAAGAGTGATTGGGTTAAACTGCATTTCAACTACTTAATTTACCGGATGAAAATAGAAACAAGCCAATACTTCTACTATGTTATTTATCTTGCAATGGCAAAGTTGGTAGAAAGTCCTCGTAGAATCTTCGGATCGAATCTCATTGAAGAATAAAATTATTTTATTTGACTTTGAAATAATTAATTTTAATTTTATATGGGAGAAAAAAAATTCTCTTATATAAGATATTTAGCAGGATAGAAATTTAGGAATAAATACCGTCAGTGACGAAGCATGTAGATGTAGCGCCGGAAAAAAATTTCTTTTGCCACTTAATATTGCGATTCTGTCATATGTATATGCATATTTATATTAATTGTAATTATTTAATAAAAAGTATCTAAAATAAAAATTTTCTTTGTTGATCTAAGTAGGATTTGATTTAAGTTTTTTTTTTTATATTACTTGTTTATTTCAATTTTTACTGCAAAACTTTATTTTTACGATTACTTAATTGTTTCATCTTTGGTATTCCTTTTTTTTTACATTTTCCAATTCCTCTTCCTTTTTTTTTTCAAATCAAAAATGTTTATATACTTTACTAAATAATTAATAAAATTACTGTCTAAATGCAATACATAAAACTATTTTTCAGTATAATTAAGTCTAATCTTATTGCCCCTAATTAAATGATTTTATAACTAAATACATCACATTACTCATTTTATTTTATCATATTCCTGCTTTAAATTTAAATAAAGACTGTAACACAAGTAAAACAAATTGAATTTCTAAGATATATGAATGTTATATTACTTAACAGAATTCTGTAGTTTTTGTAGCTACTATTTACTAGTTGCAATAGCGCATCAAACAACAAACATGTCATTCGTTAAAAGGGGAAAAAATTATTTCTTGTGAAATCAGTTCATGTTCTCTTATGTGTATCAATAATTAGAAGACAAAAAATTAATACAAATGTATTATTTAAAATTAAGAAAACAAAATGATACAATGGACTCCCCCTCCTTTTTTAAAAAAATATTTCGCTCCTACTAAGGGAAAACAAGTGAAATGCTCAAACAGCTGTGTTGAGCACATAACTTGTTTTGATCCATACATTTTTATAGTTGTAATCAAATGTATTTTGCTTTTAAATAAGTATGAATAATTAATTATAAATAATTAAAATTTCTAATAAAGTTAATTAAATTTACGAGAGATATGTTGGCGAAGTTTTGAAATTGTAAGTATATATATAAATCATACTTAATGCCGATTTCCGAACTAACTGGAATAATTGACTCGTGCGTAATCAATGAATGTAACCCTAAAATATGATCACACTATTAAGGAAAATTTATTGCAAAGTTCTTGGAAATAGAAACCTGTAAAGCATTTTCCATCAGGTGTGTTATGCTCAGAAATATGCCTTACATATTTTTTTAAAAAAATTCTCATACCGTTTGTTGAACGCTGCAAATATGTACATTGATAGTTTTTTTTATAATATCGTGGTTAAGCATATATATTTCTTTTAACCGGTTACTTTTGTCAATTATCTGGTGTTGCAAACTTATTTCAGAGTTTGTTCAAAATCATCTACAGTGAATGATCAAATAACTCTACGATATAAGTAAAGTGTCGAGTACCTCTTGGAGATTTGCTGAAAACTTAAAAACTTAAGAAAACGGTGGCCAATAGATGGTTGGTTTTATAAACGTCGCACTAGAAGGAACACGAGGCTAATGGCAGAATACCCATGAGGACCAAGCTCACCCAAAGCACTTAAAGGTACAAACATCCCCTGGAGACAAACACCTCCCTCAACATATATTGGCAAAGAGAAATGTTTCTTTTTTTACCAATCTTGTTTTTTTCTTTTTTTAACAGTACATGTTGGAGCAAAGAACAAAAGGATAAAGCATAATTCCAAAAATAATAATAATAAAAATATCAACCAATTTTTTTACATTGACTTTAGAGTTCTAACGACGTTTGTTTTTTAAGTCATTGTTCTAACACTTCCATTTTTTTCTTTTATTTCTTTTGTTTTCTTCTTTTTTTGGAATGCTTTGCAATCTACATGCCATTGACGTCACGATTTCCTAGTAATACCGGTTGCTGATATGATGATGCAATGAGTCACGCCGGGAGATAAGACTCCAGGCGACAAAGTACATACAAAAATGAAAATTTAAAAATTCAGAAATGAAGCACTGGACGAAAATATATACATATATACCAAATATACATTTAAAGCACACAACATGGAAAAATGAAAATTAAGAAATGCAACCAAATATGGAGACAATTATGAAATTTGTGAAGTTATTTTACGAACCGTAAGAATAAAAAAATTAAGGCTGAAATTTAAATTACGATTTTCATACACGAACTTCATCAAACAGGTTTCACTTCAACAACAAAACATTTTAAATGAAAACTTTTCGTAAACGTGCAAATTAAAAAGTAGCGGTCAGCCTTTTCAACAAGTCCACATGAACATAAATTTGTATTTTTCAAATGGAAACGATTTAAATGACAAACAAAGGGACCGACCAGTTAAGAAGTGTGTAATAAGACTTTGTAACCAACCAGTAATAAACCAACTTGTAAGGCCTGAATACCGGTATTACAAGTTGACCACCTCGGTTCCCAGTCAGAAAGAAACTTTTTTTTTATTAATTTTTTTAGCTATCTTATATATGAGACCAAGGGGCCGGGACATTCGTTCCCTCAGTCTCAGTGACAGCGAGTATTGCAAATGAAACTGCAGTTTTAATGTAATAATCTGCAACGTAGACCCAAACCCAGTATAAGTTGTAAAAATCAGAATAGGTTGTTAATTTTTATTTATTAATATTAATAAAGGCCGATTTATTTCTGGTATTCTGTAGCAGCAAAATTGATGATAAATGTTGAAATAAATAGAAACTTTGAAGTTATGAGAGATGGCATACAAAATGACAAACCCTATTGCCAAAATCTCGGCCTAGAAAACTGAATTATAAGAATTCAGTTTAAACATGTACACCCCATTTAAGATACGACGGTGGAAGACACGTAGCCAATTCAATTTCTTTCCCAAACCTTGATTCACTGATGTAAATCACCTATTGGGTGGGCTCCGAAAATTTATTGGAAGAATTTATTTGACTGACCTCAGAATTTGCAACCTCATTCAAGTAACGAGGACGAAATCTGAGCTGGCTCCGCTCTCATAACTTTCACATAACGCCACGGGAAGGACTTTGAACCACGACAGATTTAATGTATTTCAATCTTAACTACACGCGGGGTTTAGTGGCATTAAGGGTCGAACTTAAGACTCGACGAAAACTGTTGGCAACGAGTCAACGGCTATGACCACTAGACTACACAGATCTAAAAACTTATAAAACACTACTGAATGAAATGGAACAATCATAATTACTAATTATAAATATCAAAATAAACCAAGCCAATCAAGTAAAAGTAATATCATGTTATAAAATGAACAAATTATAATTTTAAAAGCCGTTAAATTTACTTAAATACAATATAACGGAATTTAAGAACACATACTATGCATAATAATTTCAATTCAAAGCAAAAGTAAAGCATAAATGAAAAATTACAACAATATTGAATTTACACAGTTTTCTCTTACCTCCAAAAAAAAAAAAATTCCAGATAAAAACCTACGTTTTTATATGGTGACAAAGTTTATTAAAAAAAAATTTTTGGTGGTATTTTGCAAAATGTTGGTACCCTGATCCACTTCGCGGATTTAACGTTCAACCAAAAAAAATCGCCAAGTTTGCCAATTTTTGAAATCGCGCCAAGTGGTTTGGCTAAACTGCATTATTAAAGAAAATTTTTGTTAAAACTTGTCGCAAATGTCTAAATATTGCATTGTTAGGCGAGTAAGAACGATTCCAAAGTTTCAGAGCTTTAGTTTGCTGGGAAGTTGGTTAAATTAAAGATTGAAAATTTGACTGCCTACTGACACACACACACACCAAATGAAATACATAAAAACGTGGTAATAATTCGAGATAAAAACCAACGTTTTTAAAAACATCGTTTTTATATGGTGGCAAAGTTTATTACAAAAATTATTGAAATATTAGTTAAAACTGGTCACAAATATCTTAATATTGCATTGTTAGATGGGTAAGAACGGTTCCTAAAATTTCAGAACTCTAGCTTGATGGGAAATTGGTTAAATTACCGATAGAAAATTTGATGACACACTGATACACACACAGACACACACCAAGTGAAATACATAAAAACGTTAAAACTAACTAAAATTAATTAATTCATCCGGTAAATTAAATGGTTGGAATGCAGTTTAACCCAACCACCCTTGGCGACAACAATTATTTGGCGGTATTTTGCTCAATGTGGCTACCCTGTTCCGGTTTACGGACTTAACGTTGAGCCAAAAAAAAAAAAAAAAAAAATGCCAAGTTTGGTGCCAATTTTTGAAATCGCGCCAAGTGATTGGGCTAAACTGCATTATTAGAGAAAATATTAGTTAAAACTAGTCGTAAATGTCTAAATATTGCATTGTTAGGCGAGTAAGAACGATTCCCAAAGTTTCAGAACTCTAGCTTGATGGGAATTTGGTTAAATTAACGATCGAAAATTTGATGACACACACACACACCAAATGAAATTCAGAAAAATATCTTAAAAACATAATAGGTCGTCGCCAATGTAACGATACATAAAGTAGAGACGTCAAGAAAACGCAATAAACGGTAAACCGAAATGAAACTGATTTTAATGAAAAATATTTGCAAATTTAAACATAAATCAATGAGAATGTTATGATTTTTGAAAATTTAGGAACAACTAATAAATTTAATTATAAATAATTACGAATAACTACATTATTTTTATTTATAATAATTATTTAGATTTAAAATTATTTCTATTTATATATGTGATAATTATTATTTAAAATTAAATTTATTTACAATTTTGCATAATAAATAATATTATTTAGAATTAAAATTATTTAAAATGATGTATAAAATTATAAATTATTATTACTTATAATTAACAGTATATATAATAATTTATAATTAAAAATTATTATTACTTATAATTAACAGTATTTATAATAATTTATAATTAAAAATTATTATTACTTATAATTAACAGTATTTATAATGGTTTATAATTAAAAATTATTATATAATTATTCATAATCTAAAAATTCTTTTTATTTCCAATATATACTTTTGTTTAATATTGTTATACCATTTGTAATGTATAATTTATAATTATAATATTTATAATACAATCATTTTGATTATATAATATAAATATTACTAAATATTATTGAACGCTATTTAAATATGGTGGAACTAATTATAAATAACTATAATTGCCATATCCCTTAAATATTAATTATTATGGACAAACTATTGTTATAAACATTATGTTAAATAGATTATAAATAATGCTTAGAATAATTATAATTTTCATTAATATGAAGATTTATTTAAAGTCGATTAAAGAAACACATAGTAACACGTTATGCAGTAGGATTATGCAAGAGACTGTTTTGAAAGTTCTGCGATGAGAATAATTCATTTATTCATTCAAGTCAATGTTAAAACGTTTTTAAAATAATAAACTTTATCTATGCCTCTGTAAAGACATATGTTTAACTCTTTCTGATCATTTAAAAACAGAATCACATAATTTTCGTTTATATTTATTAACAATAAAGATAATCCCTCCAAGATTTCATCTATGACTTAGAACAATTAAATGATTTTCTTAAAATTGTTAAAACCAAAGACTTTGTAAAGTATTTATAAATATCACCTGCGGTTTCAAAACATGGTTGCCGTTTTAACGAATGGCAATCAGAAGAAACATGTGACCCATGTATTTCTCAAGAAGATCACAATGTCAGGGTTACCAAAAACAGAACTTACCTATTCAGAATCGTAAACCTGCTCAGAATCACAATCATGAGCTTCCTTATGAAGCAATTCTGGCTTGCATGTGATCAAGGCTGTTGAAAGTTTATTATACTTCAATTGAGACTTTGAAAAAGTTGATTGGTTTTAAATTAGTTGTTAGAATTATACAAATTATCATTCAATAAAATAGACTTATAAGAATTATATGATATCAGAAGAATAATGTTATTACTCAAATAAATATCTTGATAGATTAATAATAAAACACTTTTATGAAATTTGACAAACAAATATACTTTGGTTTTCTAAAATTTAAGAATGAGAGTGCTTAATATACTTAATTGCCATTTTGTACTAATTTCAAACGATTTTGCAGTAATTAATCGCTTTCTGTGTCTAGAACTGAATAAAGAAAAACTGTTATACCCCTCTGTTGAGCGTTCACTCTTTTATATTTTTGTTGAATTAGAAAAATGCATCATGTCTTTTTGTTCTAAGTAATAACCTGTTTATCCTTTAGCAAAGTAAGCTTATCAGCCTCATAATTAGACTTAAATTTTATTGACATTTAAATAAATTTCTTTTCTTGACAAAAGCCAGATTTTCTGATATGTAAGTAAATTCAAAATTTCTTCACTAAATGAGACGACAGAGGTAAATTTTCAGAGAAATAAAATACTTAAAATTGAAAATATCAAATTGAACAAATTCCTTTTCTGTTTCACAAGTTGTAAAGATTGAAAGTATAATTCTATTTTACTACTCCATCAAAGTTTAACATTATCACTATTTATTCCATAACAATGGTTTCGAGGCTAATTAACTCTGCTTGATAATTTTCTCAAAACTATAAATAAATATAAAAATGAAACTTAGAAAATTTATATTTACAAAGAAACTAGTTTCGGTATATCTGAAGTTCTTAATACGAGTATTTTAATGATAAATATATATCTTACTATAAGTGGTGATTGCAATAATATACGTTGAGAAAATGTACAATTATATATACAATTGCTAAAATTTAGAGAATTCCTTATTTAGAAAAATGCCTAAAAGTACTGAAAGAAAGCTAGAAATAGTATTACTTAGACGTATATTTTAATTGTCGGTAACATAGCATACTTATGCTCGTAGGATATACATTTAGAAAAACTGCTGTATTTTGAGCATTCTGTAGGTGCAATAAAACAGTTAAGTTGAGTAACCAATAAATTAAATCATTTAGTAGATAGTGAACCGCTTGAAACTTCATGCAGGACACCTTTAAGCGTTGATTACTAGTGAACATAACAGTCTCTCTAGGGTGCGACTTATAATGATATGAAACAGGATCGTAAAGAAATCCCTTAGAGTTTACCTATAACTTCCGCAATCAATGAAGACAAATATTTGCACAGTATAGTTAAATGCAAAGTAAACATCTCTTCAGCTATGCCGTGAGTTTATGCCGCCACATGAATGTCTTCTAGAGTGTTCTGCTTTCACAATGTTACAGAAGCCAGAAGATATGCTATTTGTGTCATATTGAAATCTAAAGCAAACTAATTCCCGTTTAGATGGAACATCGAACATCAATACTCGTTGCAAAATAACAGACTGTTCTGACTCACTATGCCTGATTAACTGAAGGATCCTCCAAATTCTAATCCTTGTTAAAATTCTAATTATATCCTCAACATCCTAAGAAAACTCAAGTAGAGCAGATAGTGTTTGATAATGGGTATGCATTATATTATGCAGACATAGATTTTCATGTCTTGTGTGAAGCTATCTAACTGCTATGAGTATAAGAATGAAATTTTTCTAGTTTTCAGGGTGCAGTTGAGCCTGATTTCATTTTGGTGAAACATTTCATCTACATATGATCATTTGACCATTGAAGTTCTGGAGAAAGAAGTTTTAAAAGGATCAACCATCCAGATTTAGAACTATGAAAAGCCTTAAGTGGATGTTCTTGATTCGATAATTGTACCTCCTTTCCTCCCAAATATTTCTGGATGTCAAATTTAATAATGAATGAATTGAACAGATAAGCATATGGACTTATGAACCGTATCAGATTTCAACATGAGAAACTTTTATTTAGCTTGCTAGCTTGAGCGCGTTACTTGTCTGGTATAGCGGCGTGATGATAACTCATGACGACTGAAATAATGTGCCAGTAGGTTGTATCAAAGGATAAACCACGAGTTGGTGACATAGCTTGGCGTAATCGTAATGATTGAGCGGGCTCGCTATAACTTGAATAAAATTACGCCGAGAGTTGATAGTACTCTCAGTTAACCCATTTTTTATACGATCATTTACCCTCTGTTTCAAATTATCTTGTACTGATTAAATGTGTACACGATTATCCATGTACCATAACTATTGTAGATTATTACAATGTATTACATCAACCTACTTACATATATAATTGCATTAAATTTTGTACTATACTTCTGGAAGAAAAACCAAAATCTTAAACTTTTCTTAGTTTTGAATACTATTTTAGTGCTTAATTGCTTATGAATTGTCGTAAATAGGAAGAAAAACAAGCCCACCTTAAGATTAGTTGGTAATGATTAAATTCTTTAGAGCAGAATTAATCGCCAGTTCAGCAAATTTGGCGATTTCTTTAAGTTTTGTGGTGGTTTAGTATATCGCTTAGCATATTGTTATTTCTGGAACCCCTGAGCAAAAATATCTATATTACCGATAAAAAAAAAGAAAAAAGAACTCGAATACTTTTGTATATTGCATTTGTTTCCACGTTTTATTTTCTAAATATTAATTAAATAGTATAATATTTTGGTATACTTATATTTCAACTGCCCTGGCAAAGAAGAAACATATCGCAAAACGGAGCAATGCATTTTACAAATGCACTTAAAATATTGATTTATTAGAAAAAGTTGACAAAATGATACTTTTTGTATTGAAGTAGAGCCACTGTCTGTCACAATTCTTGCCAAGTATGTGGGCTTGAATAGGATGAAATGAAATTTTGCTACTGTTTTTTAATATGACCTTAATTTCTTCTTTAAACATTTTCATTATATTTCAAGATTTTATTTTTTCAATATTAGCAATTGTTATAGTTAATTTATTACTTATTATTGTTAATAGAAAGGACTAAAAAGTAAAATTAAAGTTTATAAACAAGTTTTCATCTTCAATGAGAAAAACATAAAATAACGTCGAAGTAAAAATAATGTTCTATAAAAACTCAATGAAATTCATACATGTTCCTCAAAGATTCAATTTAATGGTTGGAGCTTATAGCATTGCGCGTTTGATTCATTTTAATGTCATTGACTGCTATTGTAAGCATTACATTTATGATGATCATTACGATATTTCATGATAATGGAGCAAAATAAACTTAAGACGAAAATATTTATTATTTTTTTAATGTTTAGCGATTTCTTTCTAATACTATAATATAAACATTCCAAGTTAAGACATATTATCACTATTATCACTTTATAACTTATTGCTCAATCAGCTGAATCAAAATAAGCAGAAATAGCTATTAGGTATTAAAATTAGTGAATATAAATTTCTATTTCTTTGTTTTTAATGTTTTATAACAATTTTTTCAAAGAACTCTTGATTTCTATTGAATATGCGTTAGCTGAAAAATGTATAAATGTTCATAAATACATTATTTTTAATTTCAAAAAGATATGCTACGAGGTATAATATGCCAAGTTAATGTAAGATACTGAAAGCGTATCGATTAAATTGATTTAAAAGTACATTTAATTGATTTTTTTCTTTTGAAAAATTAAATATAGGAATCATACTATACCAAAAGACGTTGCCAAAGAAAACTCGACAAGCATTTCTGTTTTAATACGGATAAATTACTTAGACCAATATCCAAAAAGGACAATGACCTTTCCAATTGTGTTGTTATTGAAACGAAAATATTTGGCATACCTTTTAGGTAACTATGATTAGTTGAATTAGTCATTTTATGACTTTTTATTTTTGGAGTATTTAATGTCATATTTACATCCATGAATAGACATAAAAAGCGATGAGACGTCGATATGTGTTACATTCGAAATAAATATTTATCATTTACATTTTGTGTATGTTACATAAAGTTAAATGTATATGTGTATGTTTTTGTAAGTTCAATTACCGAATTCAGTAAAATACAGAAGATGCACCGCATTTTCAATCATTTCAATATAAAATTTCTGCTAAATTATTGAGGGTTCAACTTAGGGGAGGACTTAAGTTATTGAGGTAAATATCTGGCGGGAGTAACATTTTGATTCTGAAAAAACATAAAAGAGTATTTTAAATTGATATCTTTCTGGTATGAGAGAGCCCTTTTTCAACAAGCAACTGCTGAACCAACATGTTTACACACGGAGTAATACATGTAAATAAAAGAATATAAATACATGGAATAATATATATACATTTACATATGAAGTAATACATGTTACATACATGCAATTGAAACTATTCAAATTTTTTATACAGTATATATGAATATTAATCTATGGAATGGTGCAAAAGATTTCTGAAATAGGCTGACTTCAATTTACGACAGTTGAAACGGTAAATAATTTGTAATTAATCTAGTATCAATTTTACATTTAGACTAATTCAACGACTTGAGAGATAGAAATATCCCATTCTCAAATAACAAAAAAATTAATGTTTTAACATTTGGTATCTAAACTTGACATCATTTAATGTTAATGAATGTAATGGATATCTTATATTGTATTTTACGCAAAACATAAAAATGTGGACTTACTTATTAGAAAGTGTATGACCAACGACTTTTTTACTACGTTAAAATAATTATTTTTAAGTGGTAAATTCTACTCTGGTGATGTTATCATTTAAGTTACATTTTAAAAAGATGAATTAACAGCCGCATATAAATCAGCAATTAGAACAAAATTTTAAAGTTTCAAAACGCGATGCAATGAATTCTGAAAATATCTTCCGTAACTAATTAAAACATTTAAATGTTATGACATGATGAAATATTTCCAAAGTTGAGTTGATTGAAATTTATTCTCGTGAAAAACATCTTATGTTGACTTGTTGGTGTTTGAAAATATTTAATTTCAAAGTTATTTTTCTTTAAATTTCTGCCTCGTGACAGATTTGCTTTAATTTCAGAGCACAAACCACGCGTAAGCCTTATTTTATTTGCTTTCTCTTTTGGTCCTTGGATAAATCAGTCGCCTCCTATCACTCGTTGGGTAAATATTTGGCTTCCTGAACTGTTTTCAATCGAGAGAACTTTCCTAGTTTTGAAAATTGCCGAATTTAACATTAATCATTTCCCTAAAAGAACTGAAGTTTACATTTCCTGATTTGCTATCGTTACAATTTTTCAAATTTCTCACTTATTTTATGTTTGTTTCCTCTCGTTTTTTAGAGCATTCTAGAATAATATTAAATTTCATTTGATCATTTGTTTAATTTCCTTTTCAAATTAAAAGTTCGTCTATTTGATATTTTCTTGAAGCATTTTAATTTTAAAGCTTTGCAGAATGTTGTGCAAAGTAATTTTCAGTGCATAGCATATTGTTTCACAATTTACAAGTTTTATTTACAGAAATTTACTATATTCTATGTATGCCATTATTTTTTTAACTTATAGTTAAATTTCATCAAGATTAAAAATGATAATGTCCATTATATTAATGTAACTTATTAGACTTGTAATAAAAGGTAAAAAGAGGGTAAAATGTCTCATTCAAAATACTAATAAAAAACGAATATTTATCGAAATATTCATATGCATAATTTTTCAATAAAATCGAATATATTAAAAATCGCTTATTTATGGGAGCATCAAACACACATGCGAATGCGAAGTTATGAAGCCTATGTTAACAATACCATAATTTAATCTTGCGCTTATTTTGTTCTAAGGAAGAACAAAATGTATCCAATAGCATTTAAAAAATCCGAATAGCGGTAAATAATTACAACTAAAACGTTTTTTCACTGACAATTTATCCCAAGATTTTTTTTTAATATTACTGAAAAAGCAAAATATAGTACTTATAAATGCAAGTGCACTTCATTTCATGACAAAATAAGAGATTAGTATTTATCAAAAAATTATATTTTTTAAATAACATATACTTAATTAAAATGAAAATACAAGACTAACTGAAAATTATCTTATTAATTATTCCATATATCACTGATGCATAAAATGTTAAATTGACGCATGTTATGGACTAAGTAAAACGATTATACATTATAACTGACTGATTTTTTTGAAAATCCAAGCGTTTCTTCTAGGTTTGAGTACATGTTTTTATAGACCTTCTTAAAAACATCACTAGTCATAGCGACTAAGGTCCTCGTAATTTTAAGACATGGTAAAGTGACGAGTGAGTCACTGCAGCTGACATCCACTTACCTAACTTCTATACAATATCAAGTGGAGAACTTTGAGCCCTAACAAATGCATTCTAAAACAGTATTTTATTCTGGCAAACATCTATCATCTTGTTACGGAATACGACATATCTGTTGACATACGGCTCAGAAACACAAAATTTTACTAAGGTTTCCTGAATAAGCAATCATTTGTAATATTTTTTCAATGCATTACAAAGTCACAAATATCTTCATTTTATGAAATTTAGATAAATTGTTTGTTGGCAGGATATCAAGACTTCCTGTCGATGGCAATATTAATATATAAGTGATAAGTGATTTCTGTGATGTATAAGTGGTTTCTGAATTAATTTAAAATAATGTGGAAAGAATCTAAACGTAAACAAAAGGCTTATACAGTCACTGACAACTCAGTTATAGAACGATGTCGAAAAGAGGTAAGACCAGCAGAAATTGTTAATCAATCTGAGTCTACACCACGTAGATGGTTAAAACATAAGGATAAGTTTCATTAGTTTCTTGCTAACCTCGATGATGATAAAGTAATTTCCAGAAAAAAGGACTAAGGTAGAGAAAAATTCCAATCTTCATAAATATTTCTTTGAATTTTTGATTTTTCACCCAATTTATATTAAAGTAGGATCTAGAAGTGGTTCTTTTAATACGCGGTGTATTAACCTTAGGTTCTAGGTATGAGACAGAAAATGCAATTTCATTGTGATAGGTTAAAATAATAAAACATATGTAAACTACAGTATATTAGTGCATTTGTCTTAAAAGCGAGTAGAACAAAGTTTCACATAAGCAATGTCTGTTGAGTTCTTATTTCTAGTATTAAGTTTATTTAAGGATCAATATATACGATTTAGTTCTAGCAGGATGATTCAACATATACCTAAAATTTCGAAGAGGAAATATAATGTGCTAAAAGTACAAATAGATTTTATAAACAAAAATTCATTTTGTTCATTGAGAAATACAAAATTTGTACTAAATTATAATTTTTTTTTTATTATCACTACAGCTCTTTCCAACATTTCCTTATATATATTTGAATGAATTAAATTCTTTCCATGATACTTTTAAAATCTGGTTTCATCCCCCTTTAATCACGAAATAATTAACAGGCATTTATGCACATGTTAAAAGTAGAAAGGTTATTGAACAATAGTTCTCTAGTGTTACAATCAGGCGTAACGTTTTATATATACATACATATATATTCATATGGATATACATATATATATATATATTCATATATATATACATATATATATATATATACATATAACATATATATATGTTTATATATATATATATATATATATAAATATATATACATATTATTATATATACATATATATATAAAGAAAGAGTTCATATTAGTTATATATATTCATATATATATCCGCTATATATATATACATATATACACACACAATACATGTATATATATATATATATATCTTGTTATTATTATATATATATATTCATATGGTTGTTATATATATATATATATTCATATATACATATATATATATATATATATATATTATTATATTCAGATATATATATATATATATATATATCTATAGAGAGATATATATATATATACATATGTATATATATATATATGATATTCTTTATATATATATATATGTCATCACACATATGTATATGTTATATATTGAATTGTGTTTTGATATTTTAAAAAACAACCATTAATAAAACAAAGCATTTCATTACAAAAAGTTAACGATGAAAAACAATGAAACAATGAAAACTACAACAAAAATTCACTTCAGAAAACAAAGACATGAACTAAACCAAAAATAGAGAGATAAAAATTGCAAATTTTGAAGTGAATGATAATACATTAACCAAATGTGTGGCCAAAAAACGACAATTATAATAATAAAAAGAAAAAAAAACAAAAACAAAACAATCAAAAAAAATAGATACATCAAAATGATGTAATTAGTAAAAAATTTAAAAAGTCAAAAATTTAAAAGGAAAAAAAAATATATAATATTTAAGTTTGTACTTTAGACTGTTAGTTTGGGTTACTTTAGAATTATTATGCCAAATTATTCTTCATACTAACATATATTATTAATTGCCATTTTGAAACGAAAATACAACTGAAAATAATCTAAAAGGAAACTCAAAATTGTTCAAAATAAACTCAATAAGGAACAAAACCTACTAATATTTGCATGACAAAACAAACTAAATAATATAATTCCATGACACAAAAAAGAAAACTAAAAACACATATTGCTGTAAACAAATGAACTTTATGCTTCAATATTACACATGATAATATGATAAAGACATATAAGCATAACAAAGCAGTGCAGCAAACAGTTCTACAATCACATATATATATATTATATAATATATGATAGTAAAATAGTAGTTATTATATATTATATAAGAATATATATATATATCATATAGCATAGTTATTATAAGAGGTGAGGCAGAAAGACAAAGACATATGTGGAGAGTTATATAAGAGGACAATAAATATCTGAAGTGAGATTTATAGATAATGGTTTTAAATTAAAACGAAGAACGATTAACAGAATGAAAATAACGTTCTGATAGTAAATCTGGAACTAAAAACGTATATCTCTTCTCTTAGCATTAATCTTTATTTCACGATTCCTAATGCCTTGGTTGTCTTTTTGTGTCAGTATTCTAGTAGGTATGTGATTTGGACAGAATAAGAACTAGTTAAATTTTGGTTCTATGCGAATTTAGCCACATACAAATGCAGACAGCCATCATGTGTTTAATTGTATAAATGCTTTTAAAACCAAATATTTGAAATATATTTTTGATTGTTATGTTTTAATATTTTTGCACTCCAGTCTCAAAGAGTTGTCTGCAGACAGTTTTTTCTTTCATATTTGCCACCTGGGTAAGCAAATCCTCCATCTTACCTACGTATTTGCTGCTTGTGATGATAGATCCTATTCACGTTCATCATAAGGAGATGCCTTTGATTTCGTGTATAGAAATAGTGGAAATATAACGAACTGTAAACTGATGTTAATATAATTTCTTATGTTAGTTAAGAACGTCTGAGGACTCAATCTGTCTCTAGTATATGTATAATAGATAAATATTCTCTCTGGATTAAAAAATTTGGAATAAGCATGAGCTTAGCAACCGAAATCTAACCAAAGACTTCTTTGTGAGTGTTCCAATGGCAACGGTTCTGGTGAAATGTATATAGATAAAATTCATTTCGCTTCTACGCATGCAAGCACCTCATTTTTCTTGCCGTTTTTTGAAACAGATGACAAATCATTTTTCGTGTATCTTTTTCTGAGAGTGCGTAACCTTTTTCCATTCCGAAATAAATGAAAGATGTTGGGAATTGCATTTCCCTTTTGTGGAAAATATGTGATGAAATAAATCATTGTTTGTAACAGTTGTCCTTTCAATTTGCTTTCTTGTTGCATCAAACTGGCATCGTATCGATAATCTATCTAGAGGAAAGAAATGTTAATACTAGTTTATGCATTTAATGTAATTGAAATGTAATAAATAAAAAGTTTTTCTTTAGGTGAGTGAATAAATTATTCAAATAAAATTATACATAGGACGATATTATAACTTTTTACACTCAAAATTACAAACATCATTTGATATTTAAAAAAATTTTTATTTTAATCAATGTTATGAATGATAGTTTTCTGTTTCATACTTCTTTTTCCGAAAAGAAAATGAATCTTGGAACTTAAAAGTTAAAAGAGAGAGAGAGAGAGAAAAATATTTCTGAATCTAATTAAATTATTCTAAATTAATCAATTGGAAAGAACTAGTATAAATAAATAAAATGAAAAATGTTAAAAATATTAAAATAATTTGATATAATTTCTGGTATTTTGGACAATGGGGAAGTTACATGAATCTTTCTCTTATTATTGATATAAATTTGTGGATTGTCGGTTTGAACTTCCATTCTGCGAAATATCAATTTGTAAAATACTCTAAACTGCTATTCATTGAATTTAAATTATTTTAACTATCTTGTCATGGAATAAAGTGGTATTTAAGAGATTTAATTGTCAACAGAAATCCATTACTAATTCAACTGTCAACTGAAATCGTTGCATAACCTTGACATTCGCTTAGTAATTTTTTTTTTTTAAAAAATAGGATAAACATATATTGTTCCGATTCAGATAAATAAATATTGTTAAAATATTTCTAAATTTTTATTTACCTAAGAACGAAACATTATTTTCAAATCATACATTCAAAATACTACTTATTTTAATTTGCTTCTACCTACAGATAAAGTTTTCTATGTTTCCTTACTATAATTAAGCATCAAATGAATATTACACTTGATAGAATAAAATGAAACTTACTTATTTATTTATTGATCAGATTTTAAGAATACATTATGAATATAGAAATGAAAATATTGCATCTTTGCAAATATTTATGTTAATTCCTACAATATTTTGAAACTGAGATTGAATAGGCCTTATATTCCTTGTCTTAAAAGAAGACAGCCATGATTGAAGAAGTCCGTCTCACAAGAAGTCGTTTAGTTAGATTTCGAGTTACTTAGGCTCGGCAATATATTCCAAACCTTTTTAATCCGCAGAGAATGACTATATCTATTAGTACACTTATAGAGCAGATTGAGTCTCCTAGACGTTCTTAACTAACATAAGAAGAAATTCATATTAAATAAATTAACAGAAGGTTTTTAAGCACCACACACATAAAATTAAGTTAAAGTTACAAAATTATCGAAGAATTTTTCCACGATTCTCTAACAATACAAGTTAGTTTTTGTTGATCTACTTGATACTTGGAATTTCGCTCAAGAAATTAATCATTGATATTGTTCAAATTACACCGAATAATTGTTTTTAACGAACAAATTATAATTATTAATATATCTTTGTCAGCGATTCAAAAATTATTTCATTTAAATATTTCAGCGACTTTTTTTAAAATAAACTTAACATTAAAATGTATGCGAAATTACTCACATATTTTTGCAAGTTTATTTAGATACAAATGAATTGAAATCTGTATTCTATTTTTTTTTCGTTTTCATTATATTTTGATGTTAAATATGAATTTCTGAAAGAAGCTCAATTAGATATACCAAAAATGTTTTAATTTGAAATAAGTAAATAGACCAACAAAGAAAAGATCTTAAAGCCTATGAGTATTGCTTTTTTCTTTCACTGAGTCTTTCTAATAATAAAAGTGTGGCTTGAGTACATTTGCAAAAAAGTTGAAAATGTATCGTACAGGACAAAACATTTCCCCCTATTGTAAATGCTGCAGATTTATGTACGTAATTTACTGAATGCTTTTGCAAACTAGAATAGTTAATTAGTTATTGAAATTGGATTACTGAGAACTGATTTTGATAAATAGCTTCCATTAAGAAATATCGAAATTTTATTTTTATATTCCCAATATTCAAAAATATTTTCAACGCATTTTTAGTTACGTGCAAAAACTCTAATTTAAAATTAAATATGCAGTTACTTGTCAAAAAGGTAAGAAATTAAATTATTTAAATAAAAAATAATTAGAGAAATATCAAAAAGTTCTTAGTCAAATATTATCCTTTTGTAATTATGCATCAAAAAATTCATTTGCATTAAAAAAACAAATACTTTAATATTATGAATTAAATTTGAAATACTTAAAAGATACATAAAATTTTCTTAAACATTCTATTAAAATGCTATTGAAGAGCAGAATAAGTCAATCTAAAAACCTTGGCAATTAAATTTGATGGGTTATTAAATTTAAAAAAAAAACATTTTCTCATATTAATTAACAGGTGCTCATATAATATTCGATTAATATTTAATTTATATCCAGGAGTATAAAATTACTTTCTATTTTTATGTACAATTTCTAAGGAAGTTTAATACTAATAATACGAGAGTGGTTCAAAAAGTACTTGTACTTGAAAACCGATGGCCTTATTAAGGCAAATTGATTTCACCATTGGATGTTGCCATCTGTAAAACGGAGCCGAAAAAAATTTGATATTGATTCATATGTTAGTTTTGATTTGGTGGTCAATTGCAACCAAATCAAAATTCGACTGTTGTCAAAGTAATTTTGGGGCCAATTGTCACCAACGACTTTAAATGGATTCATCGTTATACTTATACACAGGAAACCGAGCAACAATCAAAACAATGTGTTACTCTTGATGAATCTTTTTCAAAAAAAAAGGCGAAAATGGTATCATCGGCAGGATAAGTTATGACGAAGAATTTTTGAGGTGTGAAAGGCGTTATGATCATGAATACGAGTTGCTGAGACTTCGTCATTTGTCTAGTGGGTCATGTTACTTAGTAAAAACAAATCATTTTCTATGTTGCCAGCACCATCTCTTGGATTTTCTAAGGGCTTATTCAACGATTCGTGTAACTTGTCTCATTCATGGAATTTAAATAAATAATAATGAAAAAAACCTTATACCTTTGAGTCCTGAAGTTGTGGTATGGAAGGGGGAGGGCTACAACATGTACATACATTTTTCCGGTAGTCGCTGCTATCTCTCAGCTTATATATAAAACATGACCAATCGCCCATTCCAAACAATGCGCTAACAATTCCCGTCCAAAAATACCTTTTTCTTGTAACCAATGTAATTTTCTAAAAATGAAAAAAATTTTAATTGTAATTATACCAGTTACGTAACTCCTGCTTTGCTTTAAATTCAGGATAAGTTACATAATATTAGATGAGGTTATTCATCTAGATTGTGCTGCTTTCGCTGCGACTGCAAGTTGATCCTGCTGAAATTGACGCAAAATTTAGTTTAACGAGTCCTCTTTCGGAGTAAACTCAGGTACACATAGGTAGAGCAATACCAGGTGGTACTTCTTTTCTTACCACTCCTCAGTTTTATAAAATAACACAAAATACTAAAACTTTTCACCCACGATGCTTGCAGTAGATTTGACTGACTGTGAAGACGTATTTACTGACAGTTATGCAAGAGACTGACTCCCAAAATCCGATTGAATTCAAATGGGTTTTCTACATATACTACCAATTTTGCTCTTTTATTTATAAAATCAAAATAATTTAAAGATAAAATTTGGTTTGTATGTTAAATGTTTTTTCCTAGATATCTGGTTTTATCCACCCGTGCCTCAAAGTTACACTGTTATTTCATTGGATTTAACTCGAATTCGTTATCATGAAACGTTAAGTGTTTTTCAAATACATCATATGTAACAAGAACATACATGTGTAGCAGTGCGACGCTTTGATGTTTTTATTTGCATTGTCTGATTCAAAGGCTAGAAATATTCTTTGGAAAGCGATTCACTCCACACCCTCGACGATGTAAACACTTGTTGGGTATACATTGCCAAAAGTGTCAACTTATTATTTTCCAGTTTAGTCATGACTATTATAAATGACCAATCATGAAATTTTTCATTCCTTGTTTCTAGTTAATTGTCCGTCATTGGTTAGGGAGTAATGAATCATGTTGAGATTTTGTAAAACTTTACTGGCCAATTATAGGAAATGGGAATTTGTACTTGAATACTGAATATAAAACTTTTTCTACTTAACCGTTTAACACTTACGAATGCTTTAATAATTTATTTTTATGGATCTACCTGTAAAGTAAGTTAGTAAAACGTTTTTCGAGTTCTTTCATTTAACTCTCTGCGGAGATCTAATATGCCATTTTGAAGCATGCTGATATATTTTTACAAAAAAAATTAAGTACAATTTACTAACCACCTGAAATTTGTTAAAATAAATTAAATTTATCTAATTTGAATTACGATTTTTTAATTTTTTTTTCAATACCTTAGACAACAGCACCAACAAAACGGCAATGTAGTTTAATTATTAAAATTCATACCCATTCTAAAATTCTGTCATGCTTTTCATTCCTTCTAGAGGACTACGGAACATTTAAAAATTTTTGATGTGGTTTTATCAGTAGATGGATTAATTTAATTAGAATGTGTATTTGTAGAAGCATGAAATATATTTTGATTTTCCAGATAGTGATATAAAAGCAACAGCAGTTGTTACATGTATTATTATTATTACATGTGTATGTGAATGAATCTAATTTCAGGAAAATGTTGATTGTGAAGTTTTTATAATAATTATCGGATTCAGAAGCAAAATAGGTTAGTAATTTTTTTCCGTATTTTTTTGTTTAGCAGAACGATGACTACGAAATTATGATTTCAGACAAAAATGATGATCAAGAATATTTTAAAACAATTAATGGACCCAAAAGCAAAATAGGTTAATAATTTATATTTTTTTATTTATTTCATTTTGTGTTTCGCTGAGTTTGCGCCATTTCAAAATTTGCCTTTTTAAAGTTAATTAATTTTAATTCACTTTTAATTAATTTAATTTAATTTTTATTTACCTTGTCAGAAATTTTTGATCTTAAAATGCGCCAAGTTAGCGCATTTTAAAATTGCTCAAAGGATGTGGGCTAAACAGCATTTTTAGTGAATTATTCATCAATTGAACATTAGTATCTGCTCGAACTTGTCCCTTTTATGCATACACAAAGAGTTTATTAAGTGTTTCAGTTTGTCTTCCGCTTAAAATGATCTCAAGGATTTATATTGGATTCTAAGCAAACAATACTTTTACATTAATTTAGAATTTTTAATTGAATCAGTTGAAAATTTTACAATCTAATGATTGAATATAGACTAACCAGTACTGAAAACAGTTGAGAATTAATAATTTACTGAATTTTAGAGTGGTGAGTGATTGACTGAAATTATTTTGAATCAAATTGTTATTTATATTTCTTAAAACTAGTTCACATTTAAATATATCTTATTGCTATAAAATTTCTGGGTGTTTGAAAGCGAAATAAGCCCAACACGGTCGAGAACGCTTTATTCACAAATATTCAGGTTGATATACAAATGGCAGAGCTTAGTCAGTACTGCATAAATAGGAAATACAACACTTGTACAAATTAGCGACATAGGTACAGGGATCAAAACAACATTTGTAATGACAGTCACAGTTGCATCAGCAACTTTCAGCTCAACAAAATTACTAGTTCGCGTTATGGACAACGCTCCCCCGAGAACTTTGGATATAAATAGCAGATTCTCACGTTTCCCGGCATACTCAGGCTGCTTCCAGAAATTCACTGGATAGAGCCATTTCCAATTGCCCACTGCTTCCAATTGATTTTCCAATAGATTTCCCAAAAGCAAAATTCCTCTGTCTCAGGCTGTCGGCGTGTTCATAGATGCTCTGACCAGGTGAGAAAAAGAAAGAAATATTTTATAATACACGTAGTTCGATCAAGCATCTCTTCGCCCAGGGATTACACAATAAGACAGTAAATTCAAATTCTTATATTCTTCAGTCAGATTTTGTTTTAAAGTTTATTACATCAAACAGAAGGTGATATTTGTAATGAATTTATTAAGGGAGAAAATAATATGACTAATTTTGATAGTTTTTCTGAAATTGTCGATTTTTGTCTTTCAGATTTAAAGTTTTTTAATATCATTAGCAGGACTAAATTGCGGAATTTTCTCCACCGAATTGTGGATGCTACAAAATTAATGTTAAAAAAAATATACATACATGCTTTTACTATTACATGACAAAAATGATGTCATAAGGTTTATTCTGTACAGGTAAACTTTTAATCCTGTTATCAGTATTTTTCTTTCTGGAAGTCATTTTATATATAAACTAAGATCATTTAGCTTTCAATAATTAAAAAAATATGAGGTTCATAACTGGGAATATTAATGTATTCATATTGCTTTAAATTCAATTATGGCAAAACATTTTACATATTAAAATGGCATCTCTTATTCAAAATCTTGCAATTTAATTTGATTAGTTTCCTAGAAAGAATATAATTCATATTTAAAAGAACAACATTTATATCCATAAATACAAAATCAATATGTGGTAACATATTTTTGTCTTAAGAAAAAGGCGTTAACAGAAATATGGGGGTATAAAATAAAGGATATATGATGTTAAGTTCACAAAAGATTCACATAACTTGGTATCTTTACTGGTATATGCTTATGATACTTATATACTGTTTTCTTAAAGTACATTTACCTACGATATATTTAATTTATTATTTTGTCGTCTGTTTTTTTTAGTATTCACATGGAATATTATTGACTACATTAGGTAATTTATCGCTTACTCTTATTTTAATACTTAATTTAATACCTGATTTTTATGGCCGAATCGCTTGTTCAATTCATACAATTAGCTCACATTCTTTTTATACATATCTTGTTCAAATTTTCAATCGTAAATAAAGTATTTTTTATTCATCCACTCAAGTTCAAATACATTTTTTAAAACTTGTAGTGGATGACAATTGATATTAATACAGTTATTTCAAATATTAATTCATTTAATTATGGTTAATTGGAGAAAATGCCATTTGGCCAAACCACTTGGCTCGATTTCAAAAATTGCTAAACTTGGCGATTTTTTTCAGGGGGTGGGTGGGCTGAACGTTAAGTCCACGAAGCTGACAAGGATAGCCATTTGGAAAAATACTGCTAAATAATTAATTAAAAAGTAAATAAAAAATTTTCTTTGTTGACCTGTGTAGGAAATGACTTTAATTTTTTTTTATATTACTTGTTTTTCTACTCTTTTTTTTGTAAAGATTGACAACACTTTTTTAATTAAGGAAACATTGCTTTAGAAAATTAAAATAGATTAGAAATTTAAGTAAAGCAATTTCTTTCCTTAACAATAATTGCTTCTATGGAGCTCGGGGTTTGGAAGTACACTTACTTTACACTAATTAACATTCATTTTGAATAGTTTTACTTTTACGCGAGCTTAAAAACAAATAAAACGTCAGCACACGTTAAAATGAAATTATCAAATCTAATTTCAATGTTTCAAAATATTTCCTTTATTTATTATTAATATTTATATTATTTAAGCTATTGTTAGTATGTACATTTACAATATCACGTGACATTCACGCTCATTTAAACTCGGTCTGTCATTTTCCTTCATAATTTACACATAATAAACTCAATTTTATGCTTGGCTCTTTCACTGGCTTATTCTTTTGTTCCCAGGAATTCTACCTCCAAGTTTCAGAATTCTGGAATTAAATTATCTACTATATGCCTCTCGACCAACTCAGAACTTTTGATAAGAGCGGGAGAGGGTAGGGGTTAAACGTGGTAGAGCAAATCCGAGCGAAATAAATGTCGTTTGGGAGTTCGCGTGAAAAGATCTTCCGAGCAAGGGTAACCAGCATTTGATGAGGTTTTAATGAGATTGTCTACTCTTCATCCGTTATACTGAAGGAAATAGGAAGGAGTGTACTAAATAAATGAGTTCGTTAAAACTAATTTATAAAGAAATAAAGATAATGTTAACATATCTGAGATTATATTTGATTTTGAATAATCAATGTTTAAAAATATTTCCTTACGCTGGGAATGAAAATGAAAATTTAAAACATTTTCAATGTCTTTACAGCAGAAACTTATATCATTTACACTAGGACCATGAGAACCTTATTAAAATAATGGAGTTATAGATTAAACAAAATTAGCCCTTATTAAATACCGAGATTAATATTTTATTCACATCCTTTAATTCCATATTAACGGGATGAATGCATTATAACAACTAAAATAATTTTGAAAAATTTGCATTTGATTTACTCACTATACGTAATAATAATAATTATTATTATATTCATTATACTAAAATGTGGCATTATCAGAATAATAATTATATTACAGTTAAAGTCATGGGTCCCTACATTTTAACTTAGATTACACACATTCTCAGATCTCCAATCTGCCTCAGAATTTTGTTGTAATGTCTGAGGATGGAGTCATGAAGAGGACACACACGGCTAGCGCACTACTCATCATATTTGTACACGCCAAAGTGAGGACACTTGTCGCAATTGATTTAACGTGCATCAACATCACTATATAATGGTTGTATAGAAAAATTAAGTTTCGAATGCTATACTTAAGTGGAACTTCGACGTTCAAGAGATCATTGCCATGCCCACTGAAATACCGCAGTGGAGTAATATTGGATAATGATCTTAGTTTAATGTCACCCAATCTCGTTAAGATCTTGTTTATTATGTATTGTTATTTGTGTTTCTACTCTCTTATATACTCTATAGAAAATAATTCGAAATAAAAACCAACGTTTTTAAAAACAACGTTTTTATATGTGTGGCAAAGTTTATTAAAAGAAATTATTAAAATATTAGTTAAAACTGGTCGCAAATATCTAAATATTGCATTGTTAGGCAAATAAGAACGGTTCCCAAAATTTCAGAGCTCTAGCTTGATGGGAAGTTGGTTAAATTAATAATAGACAATTTGATGACACACTGATACACATACAAACAGACACACACTAAGTGAAATACATAACAACGTTAAAACTAACTAAAATTAATTAATCCGGTAAATTAAATGGTTGGAATGCAGTTTAACCCAATCACTCTTGGCGACAAGAATTATTTGGTAGTATTTTGCCAAATGTGGCTACCCTGGTCCGTTTTACGGACTTAACGTTCAGCCAAACAAAAAAATCGCCAAGTTTGGTGCCAATTTTTGAAATTGCGCCAAGTGGTTGGGATAAACTGTATTATTGAAGAAAATACTAGCTAAAACTTGTCGCAAATGTCTAAATATCGCATTGTTCAGCGAGTGAGAACGATTTCCAATGTTTCAGAGTTCTAGCTTGATGGGAAGTTGGTTAAATTAACGATCAAAAATTTGATGACACACACACACACCAAGTGAAATTCAGAAAAACGTTTTAAAAAATATATAATTTTTTCCCAAGTGCTTACCACTGGCTTAAAAGTGAATTAATTGAATTTTTTACCTATAAAAAAATCCTACTATCTCCTATCATCTTACATTCAATGCTTTCTTCATACGTCTTGGCTATTTTCTTTGTAAACTCATCCATTTTTCTGGCCATTGCGTGCACATTCCAGTCCCCTAGTCTGCTTGGGTGCTTTGCTTTGGCTATCGTGTTCATTTTAAACTCCTCCTTTCTCTGGAGAGAACTTTTTATTTAAAAGAAAAACTTCTGTTCAATGGAGATTATCTAAAATAATTTTAAATGTCAACAGGAAATATCATTGTAAGTCTTAGATTTCATGTTATGATTTCCTTCTGGCTAAAATTATACACTATATTACACAACTTATAAAAAGTTCCGAGAAGTTTCAAAATGGTTTATTGGTGATGAAATATAACATGTTCTTCAATATATTCAAAAAATTAAATACCTTGAATTCTTAACTCCGAAATGCAAATACATATATGTAGAAAACGAGTGATAAAACTAATGTTCTTTTGCAGAAAACTCGAATTCTGAAGCAGAAATTTAAAGAAAAAATCTGGAAATACTTGGAAATAGTGGATGAATGGGTTAAAATTTACTAGTGGGAAGAGCAAGATAGGAAAGTTTTTCTTATATATAACTATTGAAACTATTTAGCAATATTAGCAAATAATTTTTAAAGAATACTTTCCTGCTGACGAAATTTTGCATTGAAATTTTGAAAGGGTTAGTTATCAACTTCAAAATACTCTCAAAGGTCTCTGTACTACCAAAAAGAAATGTTCATATTTTTAAGGCAAGTGGCGAAATCGAAATTTAATTTACTTATAAATCACACTTTTAATTTTGGGTAAGGATGAATGTTGGGTTTTCTGCACTGAAAGAAAATTTCAAATGCCATTACTATTTTCACCATTCTAACTTTGGAAACCTGATTTTCTGTCGTGGGTGCTTAAAAGACCAATTATAGATCTGAGCAGCCAAATATTGGGGAAAAAACTCAATTGTATCCATTTTTAGTACCATGCCATCTTTCCGAACACTTTTCTCTGCAAGGCAATAGCAAGGTAGTCACTAATAATTATTTGATTCATTTTTAAATTAGTATTTACAAATAAATTATGATTAGTGCTGTAATGAAACGTATTCAAGGCAGAGAATGAAATCTGATATTATTAAATTTGGAAATGTAGCATTTGTGTTCTTGTTATACTGTCTGATAATTCTATGCATTTCTGGAAATTTGTTTGAAGATTAGAAAGTAAGTAACGTAAATGGTGAAATTATAATTTTATTTTTGCTTATAGACAACATTAGAATGGCTTAAATTTTTCTGAGAATCCACGAATGCTTTTCATTCACACACACATAGTATCCATATCATTTTTAGAACAAAGATTTATCAGTATTCAAAAAAAAAATAATGAAAGTATTAATAATGTCTTGAAACGAACAAAAATTATCTGATATCATCGGTATGAATTGGAACTTTTAGAAAAGAGAGAGAAGAGTTAATTTTTAAATTTCTTAGCATTCTATGATGATTATGATATAGTTAGTTTAAGTAGATTGTTAATATATTTTGTCCAGATAAGCATGTGTTACTTAGTATATTAATTTAAATTTCTGCTTCAACTAGAAAAAAATAAACTTTGATGATTTGAAATTGAACACCGTAGCCATTAGATAATGTTATTTTATATGAACTTAATTTTTAGAAATTGTTTTAGAATGTACAACTTTTTTCTATCCTTATTTCAGTCCTTTTATTTCACTTATTCAAAGAACAAAAGGAAATAATTATTTCTGTTATTTCTTGCAAATAAATGTATGATATACGATCAGCGTATTCAACAGTTCAACCGTATTATCCAATTGATTTCGCCAAAGGCAATTTTAGTGCAACTTATTTCACCTTGATTTTCGTCAAAACCATTGTAGCACGTAAAAAACTATGAAGCCGTTAAATAAGTCACAGTAAAAAAAATTTTGTCAGCATTTATTAATCCATTCAAAACCTTGGTATCGGAAAATGTATCTATTCCCATGTATCCCTTTTTCACCTTGGGCATTTCTTCTGTCTGTATCGAAAGGCACATCTCAGAAGTTATTTGCTCTGACAATCTTCAATACCAGGCATTCTTTGTATCTCTTCTGGTGTTAAGATCTCTGATTAAATTTTCTGTTCAAGGGACCAATTGATTGAAATCAGTGAAGAATTTCAGATACTCTAAGAACGAACACGATTCCATTATCGTTTGCTCCGAGCTTCCTTACACACAGAATGTAACATTTTTAAGAAGAGAAGTAGAAACTTTTAAGTATTCTTTTTTTCGAATCCCATCATCTACAGGATAACTTCAAGAGAGGATATCGATTCTTTTGACTTTTACCCTCAGGTTACATCTGGCTTTGAAGGTTAGTTTTAGTTGGCGATGGATTTGGCAATATTTTTCATGTCATTCTGTTCTGAGACAAAACCAAACAAGATAGAGAAATAATAACACTTTTTAAAAGTTTTAAACTGAGAGAAAAATAGTGTTTGAAAAAGCAGAATGTTATATTTTCCTTTGAATTTAATACATGTTTATGTTAGCTAAACTTTAAAAAAATATTATTTTTGATCCATATTATGAAATTCTGTAGAATTGTCAATGACTAAACGTTAAATGATTAGAAGAAATAAATTTAATTCGAAATAAAATTAAAGTAGAACAAAAATGCTTTCTAGTCATTTGAACTATTTTAATAGCATACGATAAATACGAAACACATTCCAAATGAAATCCTTTATATCAGGTGTGGCCAACTCTTTTGAGAAATGGGCCACTATCTGAAAAAAAGAAAGCATGTGCATGCCACTCACTTCCAAGTTTTCCAAAATAAAAATAAAAAATATTAAAAGATGAAAAATTACTAATTATTAATTAATTATTATGTGTTTATTTATAGTACATCTTTTGTAATGTATGTCTTATTAGTGAAAGTGTAAAAAATATTATAACAAATAAAATAAAAGTTCAATGTATGTTTTTTTTTGGTCAAAAACAACACAAAGGTTCAGTCAGTGAAATTGGGTATAAAATAAAAATGAATCACTTGAAGCAATTTAACCTAAGTATTTATTTAACAGTCAATACTTTATTAGTAGGGTTTTTGAATACATATTTCTTATCAGTTTTATGTATATAAGGACAAATTCTCGATGTTGCTAACAAAGTCTGGTGTTTTTGGAGAATTTCAATCACTCTTTATCGATATTTTGAGTTCAATATATTCATAATAATAAATAAACATTTTTTTACAAACATTTATTGATCCAAATCTACACAAATATCTGACAGACAAATCGTGTAAACTTGGAAAATCGCCTTTAGGTACAAATTTCTAAACCTGAAAAGAACTTGGAACACTTGCAATTGAAATAATTTCCTTATAATTTTGGTTTAGTTCAGTATGGTGTTGTAAGTTAATTATTTTATTTTGGAATTTAGGTGGGTAACAACAACGTCTCACTAAAACTTTTAAAAGCCATTTTTGAAAAAAATCAGTATTTTTTTATCTCCTTGAAATTCATATCTAGCTCTAAAGGAATCCTGCAAAATATAGATTAAATTGTTTTAATGGGTGTGTGTTGGCTTCCCACTACAATGAAGGAAAAACTTGCCATCTTCATCCAAGAAAACTTCCTGAATTCATCGTCTATTCAGAGCTCGAGATTGTATTTTGTTGGTACAGCGCACTACAGGATCAACACCAGAAGGCAATTTTAAGTCCAGAGGACATGGAGCTTCTCGATGGATAGTAACAGTGATACTTAAAAACTTTTATTCTCAAATCATTTTCAAGCAATGTAACAAAACTTTTTGTCCTGCCAATTCTGCAAGGCGCTCCATCTGTGCAAACACTATCTAAGTTTGCTCAATCTACTTTGTAAACTTCAATTACATTTAAAAGTTCCATAAAAATGTCCTCGCTTGTAGCTAAAATTAGTTCTAGCAAACCAAGAAGTTCTGCTGTGATAAAATGGGGGAAGACTTCTCATGAACTTTTTATGTTATTGTCTTGCAAATAAAGTCTTATTCTGATGAAAAGGAGCTAATCAAAAACAGTTTGTTAAAATTTACCCAAAATGTAGATGATAAAAAAGTCAATTATGTTCGATAAAATTGCTTTGTCTCAAAATACCGTCGTATGTCTTACAAATGACGTAATTGTTTTAGAAGCCACTATGCTGTTCTTTGAAATGTTGGTCCCAATTAAATTGTTTTGGAGTTGTAACACAACTACTATACATCTAACAAACAGGCTTGAGAGTATTTTACTGATTAACCAAAATTAGTTCTTTCCGAGCAATATTAAAATCATGAATTTTTTTGTCATTTTCATATTTTCTGAAATATCCATTCTATCTTTTCATATTTCGACGTCAAAGGATTGCTCGTGGGTATAAGAAAAATAAAAAAAAAAAAAAAAAAAAAAAAAAAAATTAATAATGACTCGTGGCATCAGAATTCAGAAAAGTTTCCGCAACGTTAAGCATCTTGCTCTAATGTTTAAAATCAAGTTAGCCACTGAAACAAAGTTTCTGACTCGCTTTCGCATTTCTCGCAAAAGCAAGCAATTTCGTCCCGTGACAGAGCTGCCTAACGCATCATTCTACGGGTGTCAGGCAATGCCGTTCTTTATTCAGTAGCATATGTTTAGAGTTTTATCCAGATTTTGACAAAGTTACTGAAGAGTTTTTAATTTTTGAAGAAGTCTTCGCCATGTTACTTTTAGGACTTCACTGTGTCATACTTTGGCACGCGTGCCATCGGTTGGCCATTCCTGATTTATATTATTTATATGTTTTGTACATATATCATAAAATATACTTATTAAAGGTAAGTATATGCTTATCTAATTCAATAATCAAATAGAATAAAATTAAAATGTTTCATATTCATAGCATATGAGAACAAAACTTAAACATACGTTTCAATTTTTATTAACACTTTTTGCAGTAAAATGTTATGTTTGTGAAAAAAATTCACATTAAATACACTGATATTCATTTATACGAGTTGCATATAATGTGTTAATAATTTTTAATTTTAAGTTATAAGCAAAGTGTTGCGTTAAAATTTAACCAAATTTCACACATGGTGGCCTAAATTGCTTGTTACGACCCGCATATTAAAGCTATTAGGAGAAATTGTTTCTGTGTGGCAATACTCAAATGTTGTTTTTAGGCAGAGAGTTCGAATTATTTTGGCAGTTTTTACATTTGCTTTCCATTTTCATTTGCACAATACATACATGAACGCTTGAAACTGTGAAAGTATAAGGGGATCTTGCTGTATCATGCCGTAGTGAAAAGGTACCAAGCAGTTTAAAGAGGACCTTCATATATATTCTCCTGGAGTTTGAAAGCTATTCGTCTTCGAAAGACTCGTTTGCAGTATTAACTCAGCAGTTTTGGACTATTGATTAGAAGTGAAATCCTAACAGGTGCAAGAGGGAAATTTACGTTGGATTCTATACTTATCACGAGAACAGCATACGGATCAGCAAGGTAAGAACTTTTCCTCTTCTGCTCCACGGGTAATTATATTAATACCTAAGGGGAGCGCACAATAATTTTCATTTGCATGTAGACATTTGTTGTTTCTAAGTGCCCCCTCATGGCAAAGTGTGAATGTATAAGGGAATCTTGCCACCTCATGGAATAGTAAGATGGTTTTGAAGTAGCTTAGTGATGACATCCAAAATGTTTTCATTGATTGCGACCAACAATAATGAAATAAAATGTATAAACTTATTCATTGTAAAAAGTAATATATGCATTCAATGAAATGCATTTACAATTAATTTTACTTCCTTTTTAAATTTAATTAGCATGAATTTTACTTCAAATATTTTTTAGATCTAATTAGTGTTCAATAGTAAGAATACCAACAAAGTAAGGAATATAATAAATAGTTCCTCACTAAATACAAAAGTCTTAATGGCTATAAACTAATTAAATAGACGTAATGAAGAAGCGCATAAAATATACGAGCATATTGACAATATTACGTATTTAATATTAAAAGTAATTGTTTTAAATATACGAGATAATCAGAACATTAAATTAACAAAAGTACATTCATAACATCTAGTATATATCCCCTCCTTTCTTCCATTTTTAGTATATAAGAATCACTAATTAACACTGTCAAATGTGTCTAGAGTTTCACAATGATGAAATAATTAGGTTATTTTAATCAGATCAATGAAAAATCAATATTTGATATCCAACATACTTTATCCGTGTCAATAGTTTCTATATACGCATCTGATCTAAAGTTTAAAGTAATAATTCAATCTTTGCCTAAAATAACCAGTAGTCTTCTAGTTCTTTGAAGATTTGTAGACAAGGGTTCAAATCCTTCAAACTTTGTAGGTCAGAAACTTATCTGTGTACACTCCTAAGCTTACTCATCACAGACCTGATACAGATGTTTCACTTGATAACTTTAGTTACAAATTTTTATCACTCACTGAATTACCATTTACAGTTTTAAAATATTCACTCCTAATATAAACATTTCCTCCATTCTATTAAATTTACTTCTTTAATTCTACCATTATTTACTTCAGTCACGTTTAAATTGTTGGAAGGAATTTTAAATTTAAGCAACATAACAATTAGTACCGGAAGTATTATTTGAAGTGAAAATAGAGTGAGATCATGCCGAGTGCCAATGAAATATTAATGCCTGATTAAAAAGCTCTAATGCTTTGAATTGAATTGCCATATTTTTCAACTGATCCATGTGAAGAGCGATATACCATCTAAAACAATACAGTTAGGCAAGCTTGTTAATCCAAGTTAACAAATGATTCTCATTTTTTTTCCACCATGTCAATCCCAAAAATTATTAATATTTTGGAAAAAAAAAAACAATAAAATTAAAACTCAATCAAAAATTCTATGTAAAGTTTTGCAAAGAACAGAATAAGCCACTCAAGGTGTGTGTTTTTATATTAATTATTAAATTACACGTTATTATTAAAAATTTAATAATAATTATTTTTATAATTATTATTAATTTTTTTAATAATTATTTAGTTAAGTATAAGAACTAAAGTAAGGGATGAAATATAGAGAGAGGGACAATAGCAAGCTTTTCCGAAATTAAATTAAATGAAACAATAAATTATTATATTAATTTATTTAAGCTAAATATAATTAAAATTGAAGCTAAAGATAAAAAATTGAAAAGGAATCTGGTACGCCAAAATTGATCCACCTAAAGCAATATGTAAGGTGTTATGTATATGTTAGGTGGCTAAGAATAATCATTTCACTCAGGCCTTCATCCTTCTGGGGTAGGTATACCAGTACTAAGTTCACTAGGGAAGTTAATTAATCGGGCTAAGTAATCGGCAAAAGAAGTAGTTAGAGTTAGCGCCCCGTGTCCAAAGGCTACAGAAATGGGTAACAGACGTATTAGGCTCCAGACGCTTGATTAGACGTATTAGGTCAGACTCTAAACTTTATCTCAAAATAAAATAAAATCCAGAAATGAATTTCCTGCAGTTTTATTTTAATGAAAAACTTAGTAACTGAAAAATAGCATAAATTTACGAAAAATATATTTACGAAGAAGTTAAAAATTGGCTCCTAATTTTACACTTCAAACAATGCTGAATAATTAAAGGTATTTTTTAAATTCATTCTGCCATGTAATCACAGTTTTGAATGTATCTAAAGCATTATATAACGGTTTATTTGTGAGTTTAGTTTATCACACTGTTCCTAGATTTAAATTCTGTATATAAGTAAAAGATATAGTTTTATGTATATGTTATTTTTTCCACCTCGACAGAATCAAGAATTTGTCCTTCTAAGATTTCATTACGCTCGTTGTCATAGCAACGATACTTCTATCGGGACAATATTTACCTAACGAGAATTGATTAGTTTTTCGTGCTTATGTTTCACACGTATCAATATGTGATAAAATGTATACAAAATTGAGACAATATAAAACATTGATGAAAAATTGATTATATATTTATTTTTTCTCCGTCTTTTCTTCAATAGATTCTCGACTTTCTTAAGTATTCTTACGATTTCTTATATTCTGTAATTATGCCATAAAATGCTAAAAGAATTTACTTATGAAGAGGTATCGTAAGGTTTTAATTATTGTTCAGAACCAACCGAGATATTACAATTAAATTTATTCTGTTCATTTATTGATCCTTATGTACATAACATTGTAAATTACTGCTATTCAGATGTGTTTGGTTTCAGAACTACTTAGAATGAATACAGTATCATACAATTTTAATTATTATGACTAGGTATCGTAATTTTTTAATTATTACCAGAAATAATCGAGAAAAAAATTAAATTTTATTTATTATTTTAATACTTTTCTACACATTCACAATCCAGAGTTAAAGGTCATAAACTCACGGTTGTTGTTTTCATCAAATAGTGGGTTCAAGCCTTGATGCCACAAAAGACCCGCGGTGCAGCAGGGGCTGATGCACGTTAAATCTGTTGCGGCTCTAAATCCTCCTATTAGCGTAGTGTATCGTTATGTCTTACACTTTATCACTGTATATCTTACTCTTTATTATAAACATATTATTAACTTGTTTTTTACTTTTGAATTTCAAAATTATGTAGTATATTCGGTTCTTTGTTCCATCGTTTACTGTTATACTTTATTTTAAACACATTGTTAGATTTCTTTTACTTTTAAATTTCAGAATTACGCAGTATTTTTTTTTTGTTCTTCATTCCAACGTGTACTGTTATATTTTATTCTTTGTTGTAAATACATTTTTAGCTTGTTTTACTTTGGATGTTCAAAATTATATAATACCTTTTGTTCCTTGTTCCAACATGTACTGTTTTAGCTTACCCCTTATTGTTGTAAAAAATATCATTTTGCCTATAAATGCTGAATGTGGGAGTTATTGTCTCCTGGAGGCTGCGGTTTCTAGCTATAAACTCTTGGGTAAGCTCAGTTCCTTTAGGAATTCTACCAATAGCCCTGATGTTGCTTCTTAATGTGACATTAATTAAAAATCATAAAATGAATTAATATGATGGTGGCTCAAAATTACAAATCATATTAACTATTTACATTAGAATCTTGCTTTCAGCAGAAATAGGCACCTGCAAATTATTCAATAAACAAACACTCAAAAACAACAACAAAGCAGAAGTTAACAAACAAAATGGAGCTATTAATAGGAATCTAATATATTTTTGTAACACATAAATCAAAAAATTTAACATTACTATTCAATCATTCCCTGTAAACACTAATTACATTTGTAATTGCTAATGAATTCACACTTATAAGCATTGATGTCTCGAAACAATTTGCAGGTATACAACGACCATCAAAAAAGCAATCATTTAAACAAATTACCCTGCGAAAAAGAAATATATTGTTTTAAAAATTTATTTTAATATCGAGTCGCACTTTAAATTTCAAATTAAACTATTATTTCCTTATGTAAAATTTTTTAGAATATCAATTTTGTACTAAATTTAGCTTTTCAATTGCCTCCATTTTATAATTCAGCTTATGTTTGTCACATTATGACCTTGGGGGACTCACAGCCAAAAATTTAACCAATCAAACCATCTATTTCGTAATAACATTATTTAACAAATGTAAACATATATTTTTGGAACCAGCGACAGTAAACTGGTAAATATTCTTTACAAAATTCCATATAGTTTGAATATTTTTTAATCGTTTGCTTCATTAATAATTGAAAATACACTTAAGTAAATAAAGTGCTTAAGAGAATTCAATGAAAATAATCTTTAAGAAAATAAAACAAGATGGATCCCTCAGCATTCTAAAGAGCTGTTTTCAAAATTGTTCCTTAGGTTTTGAGACTTACCAAGCTGGAGTGGAAGTATAGATTGATTGTGTAGTAAAGTCATATTTAATTGTAACACGGTAGCTATTGACGACGAACCTCGTGATTTTGAACTTCTATGACATTGGACTATTCGCCGTTTTCTCTTCACTAACATCTGAGACGTTTGTAACTTGATTTGCATATCATTGCAGCTCCTTGCTAACCAACTGAAACATGATTAGGTAAATTAGATGATTTAGAAGTGTAGTAAATTGAATTAAAGATAGAATGATATTTTAGTAAGAAATAATTAAATGGAAAGGAAGGGACACAGAGGAAAACAGCAACCTGATAGGTGTTTGTAAACCGGATTTAATAATCGTAATTAATCATTTAGATTGAAGAGACTCCTAGTTCGAGTAATAAGAGTTGAATCGTTTAATAATCGAGAAGTGTGGGAATTGGAACGAGTGATTTGCCAAGACTGTATTATTAGAATATAAAATATGTTGATTGATCGATTGGTTTTCATAACGTCGCCCTACAAACAACACGAGGGTTATTGGCGACGGATATTTCAATTACTAACCTCGGTCAAATAACGAGGACAGTAACGAGAGCTGGAACCATTCTCTCTAAACTTCCTCACCTTGCCAATATAAAGTAGTATTAATTGATTTAAGATGGATTCGAGAGAGACATGCAATCTTACAAATTCCCTGACAGATAATAAAGTATAAAGTCCTTCTCTTAAATATTTTCAATTCATTGACTAGTTAATTAAACTTTAAGAGGGCTGTAGTGTTAAATATTAACGGAAATATGGTATAAATTGTTGAATGACTAAGTATGAATTCCACTTTCTTAATTTCCTCACCATCCTAAAGTGAAGCCATTGATCTTTGATTCATTTTAACCAATACCATTCTTTCTACAGAGCTGATAGTTAAAAGAAGCCCTGAGACTCAATCATAACATACACAGGACTGAAACGACTCTGGCCGTGAAATGGAAGGATTACTATGTCACCTTGGCTGTCACGGAGGGAGAAATAGTATAGTTTTGAAACTATATTCTTCAGTATTGTTTTAACAAATTATTTACATGCATCTTTTTAGTTTCTTAATATATTTCGCATAATGAACTCATCTATATTTACACCAAATACTAAAATAAATAAATAAAAATTAAAAACATTCTCTCAAATAATTATTAAAAATAATATTTTTTGGATATTTGTAATAGTAGTAAGCCTTAAAAACCACTAAATTAAATTTCTTATCCAGGAAATTGCTTTGCGGGTGAATATCACAATATCGCAAATTGAGTAGAAAACTTTGCGGAAATCATTTAGTACATCTTTAATTGAAGTTCATGTTCTAATTATTTACGCTGAAAATTTCATAAGTTAATTAAATCTAGAAAATCGCATTATTTCACAACTATTTTCATACTACAATGCTTTCAAAGCAATTATAGTCTGTATCTCATTACGCATATTACTATAATTTCTAAGTGGTTCTCCTTTAATATAATTAGATTTATTTTTACTTTTCATTTTAATAAAATTGCAAAATATAACAATAAGTTTTTCAGAACGCTATTTGAAATTTAATAAACCCATAAACTTCTGTTTTATTATTTAAATTTAATCCCTTTTCTTTGAGGAAAAATATTGACTCTCAACACATTTTCATGATACAATAACTTTTGTTAGATTTAGAAGAAGATCACTGATTAAATATTACTCCAAATTCTTTCAAAACAGATTAGAAATAAAGATTTTGTCAAATCGGATTATATTTAGTTGTCAACATAAGTGTTCCAATAAATGGTAAAATTTAATTAGTTATATATATATATGTTGGTTCTTATTATCATGTTTTCTTAATTTGTTGTTATATATGTGTATATATATATATATATTGATAAAACTTATAATTTTGAAATGAATTATAAGTTTAATCAAAATTTTATTAAACTAGGACTAGTTCTATGAAAAAAATGAATATTACATTATTTCTCGGAATTATTGTTGTTAGTATTGTTTACATGCAAAGATGTCATTAAATTATGAACTTCCGTCTCTCTGGAATATAGGTTACAACCCCTCCTTAGAACAGAATTGCTCTCTGCCTATTTTTCGAGAATAAATTTACCCTCTTTCCTCCTTTTCAGGAAAAAGAAAATTACTCTTGTTCTTGAAATCTATAACGCATTTGTAAGTTTTCAGACCTAAAATAAATCTTAAAAATACTTCGAAAAGTACAAAAAAAAGAAAGTAATTTTGAAGTAACATTTTTCTTTCCACTGTTTCGAATACTTACTATTCCATAACGGTGGAATCAATAATCTAGCTTTTAAAAGAAAAGAAAAAGGAATCTCCATATATTAGCATTAAGATAACAGTACAGTTTTGAAGAAAATATTTTGAATTAACCTAAGTTTTGCCTACAAGTGCATATTTTGTAATCTCACGGGGCTTCAAAATAATGAAAATACCCAAGAAACCTTTTTTAAGTGTATATGTGTATATTTTTACAATCGAAAGGGGGATTTTATACAAACATGAGCAAATTTAAGACTTTTTGTAAAACTTGGTAACATGAAAGAAAATAATTATCCTGATATTTTTTAAATTGAACAATACAGAATATAATCCGATATAGAGAACAGATAATTATTTTGATAAATGGCCCTTACGTAGTAAGCTATGGTAGGTCGAGTTCTGAACATTGAAATTTTCTTTAAAAATCATTTGTTATTTCCACTTTATTGCAATATAAAAAAATTTTCCACGCAACAAAAAAAATCTCAAAAATAATATAATATTTGTGTAAGTATTTGAATAAATGTATAAAAAATTTCAGGTTCATTCATGCTTAAAATGTTGAGATAGTGTGATATAAAATAATGATATATATATATATATATATATACATAAAACTTGGTTTTCATAGCTCACAACTTTCATAGTTTTCAAATTTCTTTCCGATTAGAGAAATATATGATCAGGTGATATATTAAAACAGCATTAAAAGTTTGCATTTGATATTTAATACAAAAAATCAATGTTTTTACAAGCAAAAATTGTGTTTTGAAGGAGTACTGTCACCTTAAGCTCAGAAATTTATGGTGATTTTTCAATGGGAGCATTAATCTTGCCATGAACTACCCTAGCTGTCAAATATAAGCCTTGTGGATCGAGTCGGAACATAGTCATACGCACTGTGGTATTCCCAATGATGTACTGCGTTTGTTGCGACTCGTTCTTGTGTTCGTTAAAGAAGTATTGAGAATAAAGCTATAATGCATAAATACCTAATTTTAATATTGATTGACTTTAGTTATGGATCTCTAAGTCTTAAGATGCGATTACATGACGAAAATAACTGTTTATTTAGAAGATGATAGCTCTGTCTTTCTAATCATAAAACTGTGGACATCGATATTTGATTCAATTTAAAAAGCACAGTATCTATAAAATTCAACAACTTCAATATTATGGATACTATAAGTGGCATGAAAAATGTATCGAGTAGTACATATTAAACATCGTTCTCCATAAAAATTGCGTGGATAAGCATCTGAAAATACCAAATATTAAATACATAAAAAGCAATAATCTGTAGACATAGTTTTCTTATTAATGTTTTGTACTTTTTACTGACTTTTTTTCAAAATGTTTAAGTATAGCGTGTTCCTCCTCCCCACCGATACTTTTAATTTCATTTTACAGAATTTCATTGAATAACGGAGAAAATTATTCAAGAAATCTTGTATAGAGAGTACATGATATACAAGGTATTGAATAATATAGTGCATTATATAGCCGATCTCAAACATGAGTTCAGGAGAGAAAATTGAAAGTTTCCACTTATTGAAATTGTACCAAATTTGTCCAATAAATAAGAAGTCTGATTTTTTTCAGCAAAAAGAAAAGTTTGCACATCATTTATCTTTTATGTAAATATGATGTAATACGGAGAACCAATATCTGTAGTCTCTGAGCCATTGGATGGTGCAAATCTCGCTCAAAAAGTGTTTAGTGGATGGGTCAAGTTTGAAAAGGGCTTGAAATATTCAGCAGCATCACACATTTTTAGTAACAAATATACTACGTAAACTTTTGATATGATCCAATAAACTTATAAAGACAAAATAATGTCTAGAACAAGTGTTTTTGAATGGCACAAAAAAGATGCCAAAGAAGAAGTAGAAGCTCTTGTCTTTGATTCGAAAGATGTGGTCCGCAAGTAGTTGGGCTTGTGGGACCAAAAGTGAACAGTAAATTTTATGCAGAAGTACTCGAATGCCTAAAGATTACGGTTCATCAAGTACGAGGAAAAAACGCAGACACCTAATTGCTCAATCAGGGCAATGTCAGTAGTTATGTGTCGAAAAATGCAAGGAAAGTGCAACTGAACACAACGTCGCAATAGTGTCCTACTTGTATTTCTTTGTGAAACCATCGGTTATGTGTTTCTTAAAGAAAATGTATTACACGTATCGGAGATCTTACTAGAAATAATTACTCTAGAGATGATTTGGCTTAAAATTAGATAAAAATATTGATAGTCGTAATAATAATATCAATATTATTTACAAGAATTAAAAGAAAATATTATATCAGTTAATGTATAGACTAATACATTTGCTTATATATATATATATATATATATATATATTTATATATATATATAGTTTAAAATTATTATATATTTTAGCAAGAAGTAATTAATGCATGTCATAATTTAAACAATTTTTTAATAATTTCTGTAATTAACTTAATTAAGTACAAATATTTGCATATTTTGCTATAGATATTATGATACCCGTAGAAATTATTACATCTTTGGAAAAAAATATGAAAGAAAATATTTTTAATATATGCGTATTTATTTGTTTTATACAGTTTATAAAAATATATGCATTCTTCCATAAGCAAAACATTTAAATTCGATATAGAAGATGTAATTTAAATTTAGTTTATTGTACCTCAAAACATCTAATATTAGTGTGTGTAACTTATAATTTTACATCACAAAAATAAATTAAAATAAATATTAAAGAAAGAAAAGATGATATTTTTTTATCCTTGTGTATTTATAATTCCAAAAAAATTGATATGTTTAAAAATTCATACGTTTGTATCACTTTATAAACTGCTCACATTGGATTTTATAATTTAGCATGACAGTGGTTCTCAACCGTTTTCGACTCTGGTATCCTGTTTGTACTAAAGCCTTCTCATGGCACCCTACCCTAAGTTAAATCATGATTAATTAGTAAGAGACGAAAATAAATAAAAAAATGCGTTACCAATCCATTAACCACTTAAAAACGCGTATAATGAAATATTTTTCTCTTACTTTTATCTGATCATAAAATTAACTTCTAAGTCATTCTTATTTATTATTATTATTTTCGAAACATATTAAATTAAGATTTAAGTTTGAATTTCCTTGTTTTCAGTACAGTATATCAGCAAAGATGATTTTAGTCAAATTAACCTATCATTTTTTTCCAATTGATAAAAGTAGAACACATAAAATGCATTGAATTACCGCAATATGTATATCATATATATGAAAATGAGAAAATTATTTCTTTAATGTATACATTTAAAATTTTAATTTAATATTTGATATATCAATGGATTTCTAAATCACTCAGCGATTTTATGAAAGATATTTATGAATAGTTTTCCTTTGATTCTCATGAAAAATTAATTTTTATTTATTTCTGCTTTCCTAAGATTTAAATGCCTACGCTCTTCATTTGTATAAATTTGTAAAAATAACATGCTAAATTTTTTCAAATTCAATTGATTTATAAAATTTAACCACGATAGCGAAGTAGTCATTGTTGCGAATTCATTTCCGGCTTTGTAACTTCAAAACGTATTGTGAAGGCTGATGAAGAGGCCGGTTCCACCAAAGACCCGCCTTTCAGTGGAGCTGATGCGAGTTAAATCTATATGAACTCCATGTCTTAGAGTTATATGGTGCAGAATTTAAATTAAAAGAATTATAACTCTTGTGTCGTCATCATTACGCGTCTGTATGAGGATCATTACCTATAATCTTCCTGTGACATCTAAATGCAAAGTTAATAAGCCGAAAAACAGCAAATTATTGAAGTAAGAAAAATATGTTCTAGTATGTGTATTAAATATATTAAGAAAAATCGCACGAGCAATGTTAAGAAGAAAATAAAAACGGCATTTCTAGGGATTTGGCGACGGCGAACTTTTGGCAGGATTATTGGCGAGATTTGGCTAAAAATAGATGTTTCTGGAAAGTTCCATCATCGAAGCTCGAGGACCAGTATTAAGCGAGATAGCCTAGAACCTTCTAGAACTTTGGCGAAACTCTTTAGATTTTCACGTCAAGCCAGGTATAAATACCACTAGCCAACTCAAGACTCATCTACTCCGGATTCAACCACCAGCCAATAGGAATACAGTACAGCAACAGTCAACCAATCACAGCACACCATCTCGATTTCTACCTTACAGAGAGACTATTAGCCAAAAGCAGACATTTCTTCACTTAAGAACTCTGATACGAGCTTGAAGGCCGCTAGCGCGGCTCGAGGATAACGCAACTTGCGTGCGTGCGAGAAACAAGTAGTAGTGAAGAAGACGAGCAGTAGTGAAGACGGTCATTTTCTTATTGCTCTTCAAGAGCATCATAGCAGCTGTTATTTGTATGAGACATTAGAGACTTCTGCATTTGGAAGCTGCTTCCTGTGAAATTAGCTGAATTAGATCTGTGTAATTGTGATATCTACAGCTGGAATTTCCTGCTTCCTGAAGAAATTGCGACGAATAAAAGTCTTGTGATTTTTAAAGAGATTGTTTCATCGACTCTCAATCAACACGAACCCCGAAGTGCGGTACAATACAATACCGTACTATATTCAAGCATTGAATGACTTAGAGAGGGTCCAGCTTTGCACTTAACAGCAAACAAATATGTTGAAATATTCGACATATGTACAGCTTACGCAATTTCTCATTAGTCTTAAATTTTCAGACTAAAAGGAATTAAATAAAAAGTGAGCAAACAATAAAATAAGATTTTTTTTTAATTGAACTGATTTGAAAAGATAAAGAAACAAAACGTATAAATATATTTGTTTAAATGTAAAATAATATGTGGTGAATAAAAGCTTTATATATGAGTGTGAGTTAGTGCTTCTTTTGGTCTCATATATAAATGGATAACTGTAGTACTTAATTTATCGGTAATTATCTAGTTATCTTAGTTAGGCACCTGAAATAAATATAAATTACATGTAACATTTAAACAATTATTTTATACCTTTTGTACATTTATAAATAAGAGCGTGATTTGAAAATATTTTACCCTAATTACAACAATATTTTTTTTAAAAGCATTAGGAATTAATCAAAACAATTAACGTTACTAGGACTTTCTGTATGGTACAAATCAGAGAATTTTGCCATGTTATTAGTTTTAATAGCATTTATTAAAATATTTACTCGAGAAATTTAAATAATATGATATATGGATCAATTTAGGTTTGTTCCCCTATTTGCATGTACAAATTGAGATTTATGCTATAAAATAAAGAAATCCTTAATACATTAGCTGTTGTACTTTTATGGCATAATTATAATGTATTCTAGGCGACGCAACATTAGAAATATTAGTATAAGTTTCTTCTTAAGATGCATTTCGTTTTTTTGGAAACATCAAACACATGTCTAAACATATAATATTTTAGCTTGAAATAATGGTTGATGTCATGTAATATATAAATCTCCTAATGATTCTAATTATTAAAAAAAGAAATAATATAGTTTTTTTCCTTGAAATATTTCTTTTTTTTCTGATATAAACCTCTATTTTATCACTTTGTTCAAAATAATTACTTTCCTATTGAATAGAAGGAGTTATGTAAGCATAATCTGTATTTATGTGATTAGTTACAAGTTTTGAGATGGTGACTAAGTTCTGCATTCTAATTATAAAAGTATAATTCAATATCTTACTGTGCAAAATTAAGTTTAAGAAAATAGAATGAATTCTGTATAGTAATTTCGGGTTTTTAAATTAATATTATGTAAAAATTTGTTCTTAGTTTTTTTTTCCATCAAGCTAAATTTTTTTTAAAAAAATTATGTATGCTCGTAGAAGCTAAGTCATTAAGAAATACAGATATTTATTCTCAAAATTTAAATACCAGGACATAAACACACACGCACAAAAATGATTTTTTATGTATTTTTATTCTTCTTTTTTAACAAAATAACTCATATCACTTTCAGAGTATTCCTTTTTATATTTAATTCATTTGTCTAATCAACGATTTCGTAGTTGAAAACTTGTTTTATGCTTATCTTCAGCAAAGATTCACAGCTCCAACCTTGAATTTTTCTTCGTCATTTCTACTTCGTCAAATTAAAGTTCTTTCATGGCCTTCTTATTCCCTGGAAACAAAATGACAGTACACGGATCCAGGCGAGGTGAATAAGAATGGTGAGGCTATAGAATAATGGCGTTTTTGGCTCACTGAGAGGGCCATTTTTTTCTGGTCAGTCTGAGCCTGAAACACCTTTTGGGCAGTGAGTCTTCTCATTCCCAAATATTCTGTTAAAACTTGAGTTCGTAATATACTTGAACTTGACTTGAACTTCGGACTTGAGTTCGTCCTCAAATGATATACAAGCATTTCTTAAACAAGAAAAAATTAAGCATTAAGTATTTCCCAAAACAACATATCTGTATGCTGTTTTCATTATTACAACAGCTTCCATGACGTCTTGCTTCAGAAGAAAGCGAAACTTCTAAGCCACACGTTGTTCATGTAAATCTATCACCGTATAAAAGTGAGGATAGAGAAAAAATATTTGTGACAAAAAATCGTCAGGGGCAGATAAATCATACTCAGAGTTACGATTCATTCCCTTAGAAGGAAAAAATGTATGCTACGTCCAGTACAGCCATATAATTGCAAAAGTAAACAATATTACAAAAATAAATATTAAGTTCCATTTCCAAATAAATATAGAATTGTAACATATGAATTATTTTAGATTTTAAATATTTTGGAACTCTTATATGTAAAACATCCCGCATAAAAAGCTTCACAAAAATATAGATTCAAAATCACAATACCAGTGGAGATAGCCTTAATAGTTGTTTTGTAATTATTAGTTCTTAGCAGTTCAAGATGTTTTGAAAATGGAAACATTTTGATGAGCAACATGTTTATTTTTCAATCTAATCTTACCTTGAAAATATTTTTAATATATGAACAATCCAATAAAGTAATTAAGTTAAGGTCTTAATATTAAAACTAACCGAGGAAAACTTTATTAAGAGACTATAACAGAAATTAAAAATGTTAGAAGCCTCGAAGATTTATTGTTTGTTAAAAAGAATGAATATACCTTTCTCAAATGGCATGTGAATATTTCTATAACTAATTTTCAATTCCGAAAGAAATATAAATCACAATATATACTTATAGCGCGTCACTATACTTCTGCACTAAAAAAGCGTGCGGTGCATAAAAAAAACCTTGATTTCTACAGAAATTCTTCCTTGGAACTTTTAAATAATTTTTAATCAATATTTTAGAACTTATTTATTGACATAAAAATCAAAACGTACGAGTATTTCTATTTTAAAGTTAGATAATTATTTATGGTAGTTTTCTCTATTTACAATGAGAATTATGAAAGTTATTTTAAGGTTATCTCATTTTTTATAACATAAAGTTACAATTAATGCGTCAAATAAAAGAATTTTATTTTTACATTTGAACTTGGTTTTTTCTACTTCGCTTGTAATCAGTACCTAAATACTAAATCTGTATCAAATTGGTAACTTATTTACGTATGAAATATCCCTTTAACTAATTTTGTATAAGAATATAGAAATATCAATCATTTGTATATATCATAAATAGTTAAAAAATAATTTGCACAATATCCTTTATGAAATTACACACATTCTAAGGTACAAATTATGATTAGTAAAAAAAAATATAATACAGTTTGCAGAGTTGCTTGTATATATAATTATATCTATAACATTTTATTGTATGACAGCTAGTAATTAATAATACGTATTTCTGCAAAGTATATGTTTGTAAGAGGTAGTAATAATACATGTAATGTGCAAAAATATGTGTATATTTAACAAATTGTCAGAAAATAATGTTAATAGCAGTAAGTATATAATAATAATATGTATATTAAAAAAGAAACATATACATATAATTAGTAAATTTCCAGAAACACTAATAAAAAAGGGAATAGATCCTTCAAATACTCTTTATATATATATATATATATATATATATATATATGTGTGTATAGTTCTTTTTGTGCATTTCGGAATAAAACAAATGCTCAAAAAGTTGTTAATTATAACATTAAATAGAAATTTAATTAGTGGTAAATAAAAGAATTATCTAATGAAACAGAGAATTACTTTATTAATTAAATTAATCCACATTATCATTGTTTTTCATTAGGATTGTTCAGTATAACTGAATATTATACTGAATTTAATTATACTAATACAAACTATATATATATATATATATTTATATATTGTAACCAGTGGCTATATTTAATGTCATTTATTAACATAACAATTGCTAGATGGCGTTTCGAGACAGAGAACTTCTACTGCATCCCTTCGGTTGTAGAACAGAAGCAGTTGTGTCATATAATCAGCTCCTAGATATCTAAAGGTGCACAATAGACCAGGAACTCCTCTTAATGCTGTTTTTTTGGAACACATGAAGTTGTAAATAATTTTAGTAACTAGAAGAGTTCCTATATACAGGATATAAATCATATTAGCAAAGAGATGGATTATTTCTGCTTATTCAATAATTTTCGATTAATCAAAGTGGGCTATATAATGGCGCCCAAAGTGGGGCGTAACCCTAGCTGCCCGAGGAGACTGTTGAACCAGTGCTGTAACCCTAACGGCCCTGAAGAATTTGAATCAGCACTGTAAGCCTAATGACGCAGGAGATGAATAACTGGTACACCTTGCTATAATATTTGCATATCCACGTTCCTGCTAAAAATCTTTGGAAAGCGAAAGGCAAAGTGAATCATCCTGACTTCTATTGTCTGACGAGGGGAAATGAGCAAACCTATTTCCTGTCTAGAGTTTTCAAGTTTTTTTTTTTTTTTTTTTGAGCGAGGATGTGTCAAGAAATTTCGGTATGAACTCCTCTGTAGTGTTTAGTTTTGATAGTGCCAAAAACTCGCGGCGGCTATTCCGCTACAGCGTTATTGACTATGTCAGAACACACAACATACATCCACACTAAATTTATCATTCCACATTGATATTCATTTTATTTATTATTTTGCTTGATATTTTATAGAGTAATTTTATATTGAATTTTTTAGCGTTAAACATTGATAATTATTTCGCATATTGTTTTATTACTTTTATTGCATTGAATGTTTTGTATCACTAAACACTGATAACTTTTAATTTTTCTTTATATTATTTTATTATTGGAATTAATGTTCCTTGTTCGGTATTTTGAGTATGTTATTAGGTTATTTGCCCATTTAAATTTAATTATTTTCTGAGGTGTCCAGATTTATAAGATTTAAAGACTAGCCATATCATGAAGTGTGAGATATATTTAAAAGTGTTTTTCCATACCAATAAGAGCTTTGGTGGACAATCGGGCCATAACCTCAGATACTTTTTTCTTTGCTTCTTAAAATTTTTCAATTTTAACATTTCTGGGAAAAAGGTAAAAAAGCTGATCTCATTATGCTTGCAATTGAGTTAAATGAAATTGAGTCTAGTGGGGAAGAACTAAAGATAATTGAGCAAAAAGCAGAAAATGTTAGCAAGTGATACCTGCAAAGATGACCCAGAGTTTTCGAAAAATATCTTTGAAGGCATAGTATCAAATAAGACAGGTGAAGAGAAAGAACAAAAAGATCAAGCACTGCGTGAATTTGAGCTGCAGAAAATATGACTGCAAATTGAGACCTAGAGAGTTGCAAGTTCACAAACTCTTCCCAAACAAGGATTGAGTTAAAAATGTTTTACCAACATTTAATCCTGAAGTTGATAACATGGACTTGGATTACATGGACTCCTAACTTTATTTGAAGGTCAATTCAATCTTCTGGATCTTAATGAAGATCTGTGGATCCTCTGCCTCAATAGTGGCCTACCCAATTTATATAGTAACCTCCCTCATTACCCGTGTGCCTAAGGAAAAATGTAAGGAATACTCCGACATTCGAGGATTGCTTCTTCAACGGTTCAAGTTAACCGCTGAAAAATTTCGGGAACTGTTCTCACGACCCAGAAAATTCCCAAATGGGACCTGGAAGGACTACTATTTTGAAATTCAAATCTATTTTGAAGGTTGGCTCAATGAGCTTAAAATTGATACACTTGAAGGTTTGCAGAATTTGATGATTGCTGATCAAATGAAAAAGAGATCCTCATCAGAGTGAACGGAACATTACCTTGATATTGGGAAGAACTTACCTGACCAGAAATATTGGCAGACAAGCTAAAGGCTTTTGACAACTTTAGGTGCTCCCTACTTTATGGATGAAGGAGACATAGGAAGGAAAGTGAAACCCTACATGATGGAAATCAGGTAACATGCAGGAAATCTGAACGACATCCAAAAAGGGAACATTTACAAGTTAATCCAAATGAGAGATACCTTTTCAAATATTATGGCTGTGGAAGACTAGAGATGATGAATCTAGGTGCCCTACCTGAAATCTCAACCCCTCACATAGAACTGACGTAGAAACAAACCATGTTAATGCTTATGCTGCTGAGACTAGAAATCCTCGTTTGACCCTAATCGACATAATTTTCTGTGGGAAAAAAAGGATATGCATGTGTAGAAATAAGATCTTCACATTCAATTATCGGGGGAAAGATGTACCTGGTGTTCAAGGATAAGGGACTTATTTACCAGGAAACCATATTAGCAATGAGCTTAGTTGATGGTCAACAGACTACAAATGAGGCCTTCATAACCCAAGTAGTGGTAGAGATTGAGGGAAGATCAGTCCTGTCAAGGTTCATCATTCTCCCAAAGGCAAAAGGAAATCGAACTTTCCTAAGAACAGACTTCCTTAGCTCTGCTGGTCTGGTTATGGATGTAGAGAATGCTTGTTGGTACTTCTGGGATAACCCTACTCCCAAGTATCCATTTAGTGAAGAATTGGACACCTCGTCCATAGCTGAGAAGATATCCAATAACACCTGTCAATTAAGAGAGGGGAAAGGTGAAAGATTAATCTCTGTCATAAAGGAGAAACTTTACCTCATGTTAGAATCCCACGAAATATCTTTGAACCATGAGGAGAAGCAACATCTATTTTGAAGCAGAGGGATACTGGAAAGTTTTACTGAGAAAAAAGGGAAAGGATACCACAAAATATTAGCCTGGATAACATGTCTTTGTAGCATCGCATCCACTGAGAAACGCTTCACAAGGATGAATTACTAAGCTAATGCCACACAGCGATGTGCCCATCCTGATTTTAACACATAGGTCAGCTTCATCATACGAGATTGCTTTAATTGATAATCCGGGAGTACGTCGCGGATTTTATCACATATCCGTTTTACCTCCTTGTAACAATTACAAGTTAAACCCCATCATTCCCCTTCGTAAACTTGGCCGTCCATCAAAGGTCCCACAGACTTTTGGTTCCCCCTCGGGACTCCATCGGAACCAGAGGTGGATGATGTAACTAATGGCTATATTTAATATTATTGTAACAATTGCTATATGACGCCACCAGACAGAGAACTTATACTTCTTTCCTGTGGTGGAAGAACGGAAGCTAATGTGTGATTTAATCGGCTGCTGGATATCTGAATGCACACCATTGCGTGAGAACCCCTCGTAATGCTGTTTTTTTGTATATATGTTGTAACATATGAAGGTGTAAATAATGTTAGTAACTAGAAGTGTTCCTATGAGCAGGAAAAAGTCATATTAGCCCTGAGATGGATTATTTCTGCTTATTCAATAATTAAATTAATTTTATATTGTATTTAATATTTAAACTGCTCAATTTGTTACATACAGTGATTTTTTTTAAAAAAAAATTAAAAAGAATATTTTTGTTTTTAAACTGTAAGAAAATTAATCCGATTAATTATTTGTCGAAATTGTTACAAAAAGTAATATGATTTTTATTTTAAAAAATTAATTTTAACTATACATTTTGAATGTAATTTTATAAATATATATAGGTTTTACTTTCAAGAAATTTATATTTAGTTTTAAGTATTTCTTATGCATTTTAAAGCTCAGATATATCAATTGGATGTATATAATTCAAAATAATCTACATTTAAAGTGATAGCGTTAATTAATGAAAGGAAAATAAAAATTTTATTATAAGTAGAAAAACTTGTTAATTTGCTTAGAGAAACTCGACTTCTTAGGTAAATTTTAAACTGTTTGAGTTATTTATTTATTTAATTCCGGGTGCTCATTTTTTCTAATTAATGAACGAAATAAATCTCATCATTTAAAAAACAGTTTTTTATATTTGTCTCTAATTATATGGAGCTGAAATGTCAATTGCTACTTTCTCACGCACACAAAATAAAACTTATTTAATTTTATAACTCATTCACAAGAATCAGGTCTATAATTCAAATAATTTTTAGTCAATAACGCTATGTGTATCATAAGCGTCGACATATTCGTCATTGCATTATGTTCACTTCCTTTTATCTAAGAAAATATAGATAGGCAATGTTTTTATATATTCTACATGAAAAATATAAAATTTTCGCAAGCAATTTAATTTAATGCTTTAGTATGAATGATATTTATTACATTTTTATTCTATCATAAAATATATGGAATTACTGAAAGTAAATCATATATTTCATAATGCACTTTTTCGCTCTTAATGCAAAAATTCAGTTCAGGAAACTTAAAGTCATTTTTAAAACAGAATTTCAAAATTTTGTAAGGAAATTAAAAATATGACAATATGATGAGATCAGATAATTATAATGTAGGAACACATGATAATTTTTAATAATCATTGAACACCATTACACAGCATATTTTGTATAGTTTTACAGTATACAAAATACACAGTATAGTTTTATAGTATACACAGCATGGTATAGTTTTTTAGAAATACTGATTTTAAAAATTCTTTAATTTTTTTTATGTATTCCTTGTGATATCCTATTATAGATTTATCGTAGAGAATATTTAGATGTTAATATTTTATTTATTTTAATCAATATAAAAAATCGAGCACAGATAGCTTCCACTGAAACTCGTTTTGAATGTCCCGGCTATTGCACTCTATTTACGAGTTACTTATAGGTATAATCCCTATTCCCTTACATTCTATCATGGTACTGAGTGGAGAAATATCCGATTTAACAATTTCCTACGTTGCTCCTGACTTCCTGGAAATGTTGAAATTAGCGTGAGGAAGAAATAGATCTGATACTTGGAAAATAAGTACAGCTTGATAATTGTTGAGTAAGAAATAAACATGAAGTATCAAAGAAAATGTAATGCGGTTTTGATGAAACTCTTAGATAATGACTTTTAAATAACATGGGATTCGCGGAACTTCACTTAACTAATGTCTGTGACTCTTTTTGGATTTATATTTAAGTTTCTAGGCTCTTTCCAACCAAATTAAATGTGGTTACATTAATTAAGTAAGCATTATAGAAGTTGAGTAAATATATATAATCAAGTCGTATAAAAGTGATTGATAATTTGAGACATATAGATATATAGATAAAGTTATCATATATCTATATATCTCAAATGATATATCTATATTGAATTTGATATATAGATAAAGATATATATCTATATATCAAATTCAAAGATATATAGATATATATCTTTGAATTTGGCATGTTTGAATTTGTCTATTGGCATGTTGGTTTTAGTCGGATCGTATTCCTGTGACTATATTATTTGATATATTACAGATAATAATCATTATTAATAATCGTATCAAAGCACTTTCAGCTGGCAGAGAACATTTTTCTTATTATAGAAATAATAAATGCTATTTTGAAACGATTAACGAGATTCATCAACTGTTGAATTAAGACAATTTTAATTTCTTTGTTCATAAACTTCAGTTGAAATGTGGGTTTGAGATTAGATTAACATTTAATAAGACAAAAGGATGGGAGAATAGTATTATGCCATATGATTTCTACAGTGTTCGTAACTGATTAGAGTCCACAAGCTTGTTGTGATTTAAAACATGATTTTAATTGTGACAGCGAGTAAAATTGATTGAAAGAAATAAATTAGAGAATATTTACACTCGATGTTAACAAAGCTATATAACAACTCTGAACAGCTACTGTTAAATATTTAATGAAGTTACAACATTTTTGTTCAAATTAAATTTAAAATAACACATTCATGTTTATGATATATTAAAGTTATTCTATGTGATGAACCAGAAATACGAATGATATCCAGATGATAACAAATTCATTCCAAACTTTTTTTCAGAATGTTTGGTTTGACAATTTGCATGGCTATTTAGGCTTAAAGCTCATAAATGTTCACCAGTAGTGGCTGAAAAATACTTTTTTTCTTCTTTTAACTAGCCCCCAAAGAAAAATAGGAGGTTAAATATAGGTTCCTTGAAAATCACTGATTAAGAGAAAGGTTGTCATTTGCTCTGAAATCAATACACCGTATTACTCCCCTGAATATTGTTTGTGTTTCCAGTGGTCATATTGAACATTTTTATAATTTAATAAACTTTAATGTGTTACTTTTAATTGTGTTCATCCAAATAGGTTGTAACTTCTTAAAGTTTGTAATAAATAGGTGGCACGTTTTGCTATGAACTTTGTTACAGCTTGTCAAACACTTCCTTGACCAGCCAGATCTCTCTCCAATTGAGCTTGTCTCGAATATGATAGGAAGGCGACTGCATCTACCAGGATATGTTGATGACCTACCCCGAAAATTGGAGCAAATTTGGCAAGAAATACCGCAGACCATCAGGGAACTTTATCGCTCTATGCCACGTCGTGTGGCAACTTGCATCCAAGTTAGAGGTGGGTCAACACCTTATTGAGCTCGTTACTTTGTAACTATATAACTCTGAAATAAATCCTTCAATTTTCCTAAAATTTTAATCATTTTCTATTCTGTACATACATTTTATAGCCGCTAAATTTTGTTTCCATCGAACAACTCCTTCTTGGTGCGTCGTTTTCATTTGTTATAGAGTGTATTTTTGAATATTATGCAATGTTATACTTTCAGCAACTTATTGATATTTTTACGCTATTCTTGCTTTAAATTAAAGCAAATTACTGATAATGTAAATATGTTTTTAAAGATTTTTCGTTTCGTTTAGTATATATATATACATTGATATAAATAATTAAATAATATTTATTTTTCTCTCTGTTTTCTTTGGTTAATATTTTGGTATTTATTTTATAATTTATTTTTTTTTACATTCACTTTCTTATATGCCAAATTGGTCTTTCAGTATTTAGTAAACTTTTGTAATTAAGGGATTTTTCATATTTTATATATAAAAAATCTATTGGGGAATGTTGGGTCCATAACTCATATTAAAACTGCAAACCTGTCTTACGAGGAAAAATTTTTATGGTATCTAGTAGTTGAATTCCACTCTGAGTAACGGAAAAGAAGTCAAGCAAGCCCCTGTTGTCCCTTCTGATTAAGTTTTCTCTTGCCTGTGCAACAACACATCTCTTGATCATCATTGCCAAGTATTGAGCGTATGAAATTTTCTAATGAGAGCAGAAACACTGAGTATTCAAGCTGATTGGTTTATTAACCCTAGAAAACTACCCTTTGAAACACTGACAGAAACGATACCCATTAGTCTCCAAGATTAAATGAACTTCGGCTTGCTGAAAACATATCTTAAAAGATTAGAAGAAAAAAATATTACTTGCTTATTATTTCATTACTCTGGATCTTAAAGTAAGGAAAAATTAATAATTTATTTATTTTCAAGCAATCTTAATACATGTTTGAGTGATGTTCACCGCACATGGCTCTAGATCACTTTAGACAAAATTTGCGTATCATTCGGCCTCAAATTATATGGGTAAAATGCACAAATTTTCCTTTTATTACATTAAGATTGTTCAGCAGGTAGAATTTCTTTCTCCAGATTTAAAATTTCCCCATATAATTGTCCTTGTTGATCGAGGAAAAATTTGTTTGTTCAGACGTTTCTTCATCCCAGTTGAAAGAAGATCATCACTTAATTTTTTTGCGAAAGCTTTTGTTGTCAAAGCTTTTTTGGCTTTTCTAGCCATATTATGTGTATGTAGTACATGGACATTCACTAAACTAATAATAACCCCTTCGAGACCAACGTCTCGTCTGAGCGACGTAACATTTCTACTCTCACCAGCCCAGCGTAGCTTCCATGTGAGGAGCTCCGATTAACACGGTGGGCCCAGCGTCGCGTTAGCGTAATTGGGTAACGGAACGTTTAATTTGTATTTTTAAATGCTGTTAGATGATGACACCTAATTGCAGCATTTTTCACATCAGTCGAATTTTGCATCATTTGGCCTTTTTATAAGGGTATTAGATTCTGTTCTGCGTTGTGTTTATATTTGATAGATTTATTGGTGTAAACAAACTGAGAATCGTAGCTCTTTAAAAGTGTACGTGGTAGTTACAGGGACGCCGGTAGAATATACAGTAGAATTTTTTAATTGGACTTTTTTATATACAGATTATTATTCCTCAATATTTTTTTATTTCAAATGTATAGTATATGTAACTTTTTTTCGTGTGTATAGTATTTGTTTTCGTGTGCATAATTAAATTCCAGTATTTTGTATATTTAATTAATTTTCATTAATGTTATTGTATTTATATTAATACACATTAAGTAGTAATTCATATTAGTATTAACTTTATATTAATTAACATATAACTTGTAAAATTGCAGTCATTCTATTAAATGCTAATTTTATAGGAATTTTTTTTATATAAGATTAGGCTTAACTGCTTTAAATGCTCAAACCGATAGTGACGCTCCGTTTCCGAGCATTCATTTCATTCCCGGCATGTCGGTCCTCAAGGGGTTAATCATTCCATGAAATACACAAAGAGGCAACCGATTAATTTTTAATTCATGGCAGGTTGTTACACATCTGATCTAATGTATCTGTGGCCCCTTTTATTTCCGGTTTTTTTTACTTTCTTGATTAACATTTGGTTTGTCATGGAATGTAGACAGTAAAATAGCACATTTATTTAGTTTTGTTTTATATACAATACATTAAAGTCGCAACCCTTTTAGAACGTAGCGGTTGGAGCTCAGGAGAAACTTCTCTTTTTTCCCCTAAGAGGTCCCTTCGATGTTTAAGTCAATTGGCTTCATCAAATTTTTTCAACTAAGAGTATTGAAGTAATCCAATTATCTATCGCAATATTTCTATTAGTCTCTTGAAAGCACCTTATTAATTCTTAAAGTTGTGAAGAGAAGATGCAAGATGCGAAGTGAGATGCAAGAGGATTACTTTCGTTCAAATAAGGTATTGCGTTAACCATACAATTTGTTCCTACATCGTACATCATTACTATTTCGCAAAACATCTCGTAGCTGGCAAGAAAAAAAAAAGAAAATAGAAGAAATACAAAGTACAAAGGATAAACATGACACCATGAACCTTCGAAAGGTTGGGGAATGCATTCATTTACCATTATGACTTCTGCAACGATACACGCGGTCTTCACTATAGGCAGGTAGTTGGAGTAAACTTCTGATGCCATTAACAATGCTTGTGTAAGACAATTTTCAATATTTTACTGTTTTTAACAGTTTACGTTTCAATTTCGACATATCAACTTACACTTTTTTTCCTACTCAGAGTGGAAATTGATCTTACACAACGGAACAAATATTGTGCATTTTGATAAGTGCAATCACTTCTCTTATTTTGTAAAAATCCTTTTCTAACACCCTGTATTTTAAACTTTAAATTTAGTTGGTACTCTCTCTCTTTCTCACTCTTTCTCTCTCTCTCTATATATATGTATGTATATATACATATATAGGTATGTATATATATATGTATATATATATGTATGTATATATACATATATAGGTATGTATATATATATGTATATATATATGTATGTATATATACATATATAGGTATGTATATATATATGTATATATATATATGTATGTATATATACATATATAGGTATGTATATATATATGTATATATATATGTATGTATATATACATATATAGGTATGTATATATATGCAATACCGAAAGTCACAATAAGCTCTTCACCGAAAGTTTACGCCTTCAGTTCCAGTGATTACGTCAATAGCCGAATTGTCGTGTTTCATTCCGGTAATACGTCGTGGGAATATTGTGATTTTGCCTCTGCTTTCATCAATTGTTATTGACAATTCTGCACTCCGCCTGTGCTCTGTTCAATCAAACAGCGAACAGCATGCGGCCTTTGAAAATCAGCCTTTCAGTGACGCTACAGACGTCAATTGCTTAAAAAAATATGTGTCTTCGTTGGTTTTTTTTCAGTTAATGAATATATGCTCCAGTACATGCCGATTGATCACAGCGGTATCAAACTTCCGCTTGTTTCATTTCACCGAACCACCATGCGGGAAAGTTTCAGTTATTATAAATCAAGAAACGTTAAATTTTGAATAGAAAAATATCGAAGTTAGCAATATTAACTTTCCATATGTACCACCTTTGTCTGTCATTACTCACCAGAATTATCAGGTTGTTCATGAAAAAATTATTTCATCAAAATGACGAGCTGTTGGTCGTCGGTCGAAAACTATTATGAATCAAATACTTTGTCTCAAAGCGCTGTCAATTGACAAAAAGATCAACAGATGTCTCTATGGTGGTTTTATAACTTTTTAAAGGAGGTATAAAAATTATATGCTGTAGATGAGTTATTTGGTCCAGTTCTGGTCGTCATCGTTATAACGGAACTCAACATCGGTTGCGTGAACTCCGAGCGAATTGAAGCACGCGCCATGTTCGGCGCCACAAATATGCCAAACCTTCATAATGATATCGCCGCAGAGAGTAGAGTTATCGTATTACAGAGACAAAGCGTGAGCTGGCGATGGATGACATTAGAGCAGACCAACCGCATGAAAGAATCGACGCGGCCAACACTGGGCGTCGGCGCAGGAGTCGCACCAGAGTTCGAAAGATTGCATCCACCATGAATATGTCGTTTCACCCTGAGCAGCGCAAAACCGACATCGCATCGGCATACGTTTGAACACAGACGCCAGAAGCCGTCAAGTAGTTCCTTTCACCATGCTGGCTATTTCAGCGTTTCAGAGCGATCTCGACAGTTACGATGCCCGATCTTTACCATCATCTCGTCGGCTTTATTTAGTCCTTATCGACATTCGACTACAAAGGGCATTAACCTCTAAATGGCAAATTGCATTCATCAAATGGCCTGGAAACAGCAAATCATTATCAGTTGACCGGCATCGCCAGATTGTCGTTAGAGCCAGCCGGAGTTACCTACTTTTGAGAGAAAGTATAATTAGCCTTCGAGCAATTTTAAACTATCCTCTTTTTTTTTTTTGCAAAGTCAAAACATTAGTCGTTTTCAGAAACAACGACCGTTCACGGCTGATAAAATCAGAAGCACATCTACGCAATATTTTTTTGCGCTGACAAAGAGTCAAAAAAAATAAAATATTTTAGCAATTTTGAACAGATGTAGATTGGGAATATAATTTTCTTCGAGCCAAATGCCTGTCATAAATGCCTGAGGCATTGCTTCGTTTTGCATTATTGTGAGTTTCACTTTGAGGCTGCTTTATGTCAAAACATCGTTACACGGTTTAATTTGTTATTTAAATTACTGTTATTCATTTTAACTGTTTTACGAGTTATCATTTTGATCGAACACCTGCACCCATCAATCAGTGAGTCTGAATTTTCAACTTTATTCCATTTGAGGTTCAACTTGAACATGATTCATTTTGCGACGGTTTGCCATTTTTTTTTGAGCTGTTCTGTATCAAAATAGTTATTTGAAAGAATCTTTCAGTATAGAAATATCAAAAAACAGATGAAAAAAATTTAGTATTTCGTATATGGAGAATTATTTATGGGTCAAGAATACTGAAATATATTTTTAAAATAATATAACGTGTGGTCGATGGGTTAAATTCAGTTATATCAATTGTTCAATTGACCGATTGCAGAGATGAAACATAGTTCAGCCTTTTCACCAAGATGCCAAGAACTCAACAGCAAAATATATCAATTCAAAAAAACGCATTACTCGATGCTTATCGTTAATTAAACATCGATGATATTCGGTCCTGTATGATTTGATGTGCCTTTTCCTACTGACATATATGATAGCGTTACGTTAATATATACATACAGCGTTATACGCGTGCGTGCATATAAACTATGCTGAAACTTTAAAAACAAAATGGTTTATCGTAATCGTTTGTTCTGTTAAAGAATAAAGAACGTCGAAAGCTCATGTAACAAATGAGGACGTTATCAGAAGCGAAAATATACTTGATTGCCCAGCCATAAAGCAGCAATCGTTAAAATTCCCGAAGAAAACCGAAGACGCGAAGCCGCTAAAACTATATCAACGCAAGCGCCATCGATCACGACAGCATATCACAATCAGTCAATATGAACCGGCAATCATCAGTGAACGAGAGCCACCGCATAGCGTCGATGTCAATCTCAAGAAGTTCAGGATTGAACCACACTTCAAAGCGTAAATTGCTGACAAAGCTCGGTACTTCCGGGGAGTGGCGGTCGACTTCAGCATTTCTCAGGAAGCAACGCTCTTGTGGCGTCCCAACATTCTCACTATATTTGAACCGATTGGTCATTTCCTTAGTTTCGCTTGACTGACGAACAACCCCAATATGAACATAAACCACTTTCATTCGAATCAGCGTCAGGTATTACTCTTCACCGTTCCTGGGTGATCTCCTTTAGAATGATGCCGCTAAACACCTTCACGCAAAAGCGTACAAAGAAGCGGCTGAACTCCGACGAAAGGTGAGACAAAGAGTATTTGCGATATGAAGTTGCACAGACTTATCAAGCTGCCAGAAGCGATAGTTTCGCATCGTTGCACGAGTGAGATCAGCGGTAAGACCACGGGAGACAGCAAAGCCATCAAGGGCAAATATATTGTCAGACTGCATTGTTTTGTCGTAGCGAAACACCTGTCAATAACCACAGAAGTTACCAGAAGCTGCCATTTGTTCATGCATTTCAATTTGTTTCTTTCAACATTTACCACCCATACGCCAGGATCATTAATCAAAGAACGCCGCACGGCTGGAATATCCTCGTGCAGCCATGTTACCTGGTTCGAACCACATTGTCCCGAATTGCACCAACAGTTGTTGAATCCGTTGAACGCTTCCTTCGGTGCGGCCGAAGCGATTTTATTGATTTCTATATCAAGAGGTGCCAATAGTTGAAAGATTATTAGAAGATATTATCTGTATTTAATGAGAACAGATGATGCTGAGACATTCGGCGGAATGACAAATTTGAAAAAACGCAGTGCTCTTACTAATTCGGTTCTCAACTACCAAAAAACTTTACCATATATCTTAATCAATTATCAATCACTTTGGTACAACTCTGATTATATATATTTAAAGCCAGGTTCTTCCACAACAATGTATACTAATTGGCAAGTGGCTATAGAAGCTGAGCAACATATACCGTTACAAAAGTGATTGATAATTGAATCAGCATATATAGGTAAAAGTTTTCGGTGAAGCTGAGATTGCGTGAAGCTATTGCAGATTTTAAATTATGTCATTCATAGATATTGTAACCTTAAAGTTGTCTGGTCGAATTGCATGGTGGTTTTGAAGTCGATCGTATTCCTGTGATCGTATTCTTTACTACAGATACAATCATTATTAATAACGCAAGCACCCTTCAGCTGGTGAGGTTTACTTTTCTTTGTCAGAAATAATAAAATGCTATTTTTGAAACGTTTAACGAGATTCAGCAACCGTTACTCTGCAGACAATTTTAATTACTTTGTCTTGTTCATGAACTTCAGTTGAAATGTGGATTTCAGATTAGATTTTAATATTTCATGCAAGATTGGAGAATATACATATGCCATATGATTTGTGCTGTTCGTAACTGACAGTCCACAAGTTTGTTGTGATATAAAAAAATTTATGATTTTAATTGCATAGAGTAAAATTTAATTTAAAAGAAATAAATTAGAGAAGATGAGGTCAATGTTAACAAAACCATATAACAGCCTAATGTTAAATATTTAATGAAGTTAGACGCCTGCCCCGACCCAGGGCTTCATCTTATGCCATCACAGATTCCAATTATTAAACACTGACACACAAATAATTACAGCAGAATCACCAAATCTTTCAATAATTTATTAATATTTACCATGACAAATAAATCCGCTCTGGTGTTTCCGGGTAAGCTTTTCACTACCTAGTTCAACCCACCAATATTATTGATCTAACAGTATCAATTAATCCTTCCTCGACTGCAACTCAGACTTGGATCAACTGTGTTGAAAACACTCAAGAAATATCCTTCTAGCAGCAATCTTTTACTGACCCTCTATTGCAACTTGTTCCTCCTTCCTCTATCTATCACTTCTCAGCTTCACCCTCTCCCACAGCCTCTTTCAACCCACTTCACCCCTTCTCTTCAGATACTCTTGCTACTTCCAGCTTCCTAGCTGAGAGTTTCAACTCAAACCACTTCACTCATCTCCTAACTGCTTACATAATAACTTGATGTATCATACTTCATTTTTGGTTGGGCAAGAAGTTGTTTAGCGAAAAGCAACTCCCAATTAAAGTCCCTAAGGTTAGTAGTCATGAATAGCCCAATGTCACAAAGTTTACAACCTTCTTGTTCAAATTAAATCTTGTAAAGAAGTAAATTAATGTTTATGATATATTAAAGTTATTCAATGATCAACCAGAAATACGAATGATATCCAGATGAAAACAGAACTCATCTCAAATTTTTCAGAATGTTTGGTTTGACATTCTGAGGGCTATTTACTCTAAAAGTTCATAAATGCCACAGTAGTGGCTAAAAAATACTTTTTTCTTCTTTAACTTTCAAAGAAAAATAGAGGTTAAATATAGGTTCCTTTGGAAATCACTGATTAAGAGAAAGGTTGTCATTTGCTCTTGAAATCATCATGTACATTCCCAGAAAATCATTGTTTGTGTTTCCAGTGGTCATATTGAATGCAATTTTAATAAACTTTAATGTTACTTTTAAGTATGTTCCCATCCAAATAAGTTGTATCCTAAAGTTTGTAAACATATACATGTTGCTATGAACTCACAGCTTGTCAAACAAATTTCCTTTGATCCAGCCAGATCTCTCTCCAACCTGAGTGTTCTCGATATGATAGGAAGGCGATCACTCAGATATGTTGATGACCTATCCTGACAATTACAATTTGGCAAGAAATACCGACCATCAGGGAACTTATCACTTAGCTAAGTGTCGTGTGGCAGCTTGCATCCAAGTTAGAGGTAACAACACTTTATTGAGCTTCCGTTACTTGTAACTATATAACTCTGAAATAAATCCTTCCAATCTTCCTAAAATTTTAATCACTTTCTCATCTTACTTGATACATTTTATAAATACAACTTTGTTTCCATCGACCAACCCTTCTTGGTGTTTACTTGTTATAGAGTGTATTTTTAGTATGCAATGTTATACTTTCATAACTGAATATTGATATTTTATTATTCTTGCTTTTTAAATTAAAGCAAATACTGATAACCAAATTTGTTTTAAAGATTTTTCTTTTCGTTTATATACACACACACACACACACACACAC
>BMAW01013527.1:356755-370533 GCA_019974015.1 Nephila pilipes
ATATATATATATATATATATATATATATATATATATATGTATGTATGTATGTATGTATGTATTATGTAATAGGAAAAAATCATCATACAGTTGAATATGTCATTTAATTCGCCAATAAATGTAAGAAAATAAAATATTTGATTCCATCAGAAGTAATTATTACGTTTTTTTGGAGTAATATATTTTATATTTTCCCTATCAAAATTCTTATCTTAATTGAAAAACTGAACTATCGACATTCAAAAAAAGGTCCTATTTCGTTTTCGTTATCACTATACAATCAATTCTATCAATTGAACAAATTTTATACAATTATAATAACTAGATTCTTCCAATGTTACACGTTATAGTATTTTAAAAATATATTTCGAATAAATAGTAACCCTCATGAAAATTCTCCATATACAAGAGCTCTTTCAAGTTTTTTCATCTATTTTTTGGCTCTTTCATAAAGTCAAAGCGATACAATGAAAAGATTCTTCGAGACAAGGAATGCTCTATTTTGGTAGACACGCCTTTCCCAATGGAGACAAGTAAAGGAAAAATAATGACCACAAACGTCACCATGAATCATTGTTCAAGTTGGACCTCCGTGGACAAAGTTTCGAAGAATTTATTGGAATGTGAAAGTTATTCCATGTTTTTTGGACAATTATATAGTGCTCTAAAAATAAAGATCAATGCGGTTTTCAATGCGCAAAAGATAGGTGTTTCGAATCAAAAAAATGAAAATAATAATAAATAATTCTAGGAAAGTGTGTAGATAAAAAATATAAACGAAGTAATTTTTAATAAATATGAATTAAATACGTATACAAACATAAATTGATATAGGTTTTGACAAAAATATTTTAACTTCCGTAGCCTCTTGTAAAATTAAGAAAACTTCATTTACGAACACAATAATGTACACATAAATACACTAAAACAAAGAAAAACATGTTTTAATGCTATAAACTTATTTCATGTAAAATCTTATTTAATGAAAAAATTGTCAAGTACTTCCCAATCTACATTACATCATTCAAAATTCTTCATCATTTTTTTTTTTTTATTTTTTTGTAAGTTTTGTAATATTTAATGTACAAAAAAGGTATTACGTGATTAGTATATTACTTCTAAATAGCAACTAATATAGCATACTGGTTTTATCAATAATTGAATGAAAACGAGCAGTTCGTTTATTTCTGAAAACGAGCAAGTATTTTGAATTTATATAAAGGATGAATTTTAAAATTGCTCAAAGAATTAATTATACTCCTCAAAAGTAAAATTACAACTCCAATAAGTAATGCACGTAGTCATGCGAATTTCGGGAGCAATAGTAGTGAGGTGGATATGAAAATGATTAAAAGAAAGATAAAAAAAAATCATTATAAACCAATTTATTAAGTATCTAATGTGCCCATCTCGGGCAGCTATATAGGTCTTAATCTGGCGAGGTATTCTACCAATTAGCCTAAATAATGGTTGCCTGAGGTAACCGTTTCCAAGCCATATCCACTGATGTGCGTAGATCATCCACAATTTGCTCTATTGTTCCGAGGTTCATGCTCTTCCAATAAAATCCCAAATGTGTTCAATAGGATTCATATCTAGAAAATTTACCGGCTAGGGAAGGATGTCAAATCCAGTCAGGATGTTACGAATTCGTCGTGAGACAGGCGGCCTGCCATTGTCTTGCTGGTATATCGTGTTGGGTGAGCTCTGCAACAAGGGCAGAACAACAGGCTCCACAACATGAGTGACGTAGAGGTTCACTGTTAAACGGCCGTCTATGTGTACCAGAGGCGTCCTGTGATCAAACATTATGCCTGATGTTGGATCGGTCTGACGCTTGGCGAAATGGGTTGGTTCGAAGCGCTCTTCGGATCGCCGCCATACCCGTCGACAGCCGTCATTCCTCCAAAGACAGAAACGAGATTCATTTATGAACAATACCGGATGCAATCCTATGGTATATGAACGATGACGATAATACCACGCCAGGCATCTATCCCTGTGTTGCGTGGTTAAGGGTATCCTTGTCTACCAGTGCACGTAACTACTTCATGCAATTTGTTGCGTATGGTTTTGGTGGACACAGATCTACCTGCTCCTGGAGGCAAGGGGATGCGGATGTCATGTGGAGTAGAAAAACGGTCTCAAATAGTCAAATGCCAAATACGCTTGTCTCTGTGCTCTGACATGCTTCTATGCATACTACTTCCTCTGCAGCGTTTACGTAGACCTTCCAGAATCCATTGCGTGAGACAACGTTGGATGGTACTCACATTGTGCCGAACACGAGTTGCTATTGTACGCAGTGACAAACCTAGTTCATGGAGTTCCATAATACGGTCAAGTTCTCCGGTTGTAAACTGATAGTATTGAACTCGTTAAATAATGCATCTACAGCTATGAATTTTTTTATACCTGTTTTTAAAAAAAGTTATAAAATTACTATAGGGAATAACATTATCCTTGATATTTTGGTCATTTTTAAGGTATTATGTCCCAATGTTGACGAAATAGCTTTGTTATACAGAACAAAGTGAATATTTGATTCATAATAGTTTTCAGTTTAATATTGTGTGCTTGAGAATTGCTTCAGTTAAAATCTCATTTTGTGAAATGAAATTTTCATAATAGTTAAAATTACAATGTTACAATGAATTCCTAGTACTTTAAGGTAGGATAAAATTAATAAAAGATAATAAAAGATTATACTTATTTAAAGAAATTGTTTTGCTATGGAAAGTTAATAATATATACTTCAATTATTTTTCTATTTTAAAATTTGCTGTTTTCTTGGTTACCAATATTTTAAACTTTATATGTGTTATTATAGAAGTTCAGTTAAAGTAATAAATGACAAAGTTTACTGTCCTTTCAATATTTTGAAATTTTGCTAATAATCTAGTACATCAGCGCTATTTTAGACATATGTTACATTAATATCAAATTTGAAAAAAAAATAGCATAAAATGAAAACCTATATTTTTCATAAATTAATACATCTATGTATCTGAAAGAGTAATGGGAAATTTTCAAAAATACATACTGTGTATTTCTGATTAAGAACCAAACGTATAAGACAAGAGTGAATCTTTTTTAAGAATTTATCCAAATAACCATTAATTAAGCTTAAATTTTAAAAAAATCCTATAATATTCCAACATGTTACCAGGAAGGTAAAAATTTTGTCAAATAGGTGTAACTCATGTGTATGAAATATTTTTCATTCAGAAATTTATGAAATATAAAACTTCAGGCTTTGATGATGAGAAACTTTATTATGGTAACTCAATCTGAAGTTAGCACATTTTAAACTGTTGGTAGTTGACTTGTAAAGAATATGTTGTATCTTTATAAGTCTTTTTTTTCTTGTGGCTTTAAAAATATTTGTCATAATATTGTCGCTTCTGTCTTTTGTTATAACCTCCTTAGACCTCATTAAGGTCTAAGTATGCAGTCAGTCTCAAATCCAACTGAAAAGATGTCAGTAAAAAAAGACGACACAGTTTATTTAACTATCTACCCAAAGTATGTAAGATCTCTCTCTCTCTCGAATCCCTCTTAACCCACTTTAATCTTACCTTATAATTAAACAACAAAGACTTAGCTTACCAACTCCCTCGTGACGTTAAAGACACTTCTCCCTTAAGGTACAATAGTTTCCCATTTTTTAATCAGGAGTCACTTCTTACCGATTTTACTACAGAAGATTAATTACAGTAAGTTACTTCAATTGATTTACAAACATCTATCAGTTTCTCATTATCATCTGTCTCCCTTTCTATTCAGCTCTATTTCTGTCAGTTCTATTTCATTTATATATCACTATCTATCATTTAATTAACTTACCTTTTAAATTCATATAATTTATCCAATCACATTTCATTTGGCTGGCAAGGAGTTGTCATTTTACGCAATTCCTTAGGTAGTGAAAAGAAAACAATGATTACTCCAACGTTGAAAGAAAAAGGAAATAGAAAACCCTCTTAAGCTAATATCAAAATACCAGTGCCAGCGAATGCTGAAAATTCTAACAACAATACGGTTCTTTAGCATTTCTTCTAAAATCAAAAATAAGTTTGAAAGTGAGAAAAAAACTCGTTTTAATAGGAAGAATGATAATTCGGTTTAGAATTATTTCCTTTTTTAATGTTATGATACATAAAATAGATAAACACATTCTATGTTTGGTGATTTATAGCTTGTTTGTGGTTAACGAATAATTAAGATTTTTGCGAGCTAGATGATTCTTATGATTATTATAATTTATCTATGAAAATCTAATTCTCATAAATTATCTAATCTCTTCTCATAATTTATCTAAGAAAAGTTTTCCATCTGTATTCCCTGTTTATGTAAAGAAATATACAATATATCTATATTTACACTTTTTTTAAACAAACTAACCCGCGTTGAAAATCTTTTAATAATCATAATTACACATACAGCGTTCATCAGAAATATGAAATGTATATTTGTGAATAATAGAAGTTTGCTATGAATTAGGAAGTATTTTCTGAAAAATATTAAGTTATGTGGTTGTAACAATTTTTAAAAGAGTTTATTTTTTCTATAAGGTTGCACGTTAATAATTAAATAAACTTACTTTGATTACAAAAGTATATTTTCTTATTTCAAGGAAAAAAACTATTATTTGTGTCTCCTTTCTAGGTGCTTCATTTTTCATGTATATCTAATCTTATTTCCCTATTTTGATGGTTCGCGACAATGATGAATCTGAAGCTACCCGTATATTTCCTTCAGTGTCAGAAATAGATGCAATTACAACGAGCTTAACGGTTGGGCGGGTTCTGGACAGATTAAAGATCGTCCATCACCGACGAAACAGCGCTAGGTCGCCAACTAATTAAGTCCACATAAATTATCGCGCCGATTCGAATTCATTTTGTCCTTTTTAATCAGGAATAGCTCGGAATTAAAGTGTTGTCCTTTTAGGCCTCTAGCACTAGATTATTCTGGTGTGACGGTAGCTCCTGAAGAGGAAAACAGCCATCATGAAAGATTCTAATCAGTAAAGCGATTCGATGAGGGGAAAGCATTTTTAATGTTGTCTGTAGTTAGTAATAGCTTTGTTTATTGAATGTTAAGTTTCACAGCAGAGTTTTGGGAGCTCGAGTTTTCAAAATCACGCATTTAATCTGCTTTTAAATTTCCTTCTGGAAATAATGTATATAAAAGTCATGAAACATTTCTCCAAATTGTTTTAAACTTGACATTTTCGAAAAAAAGAGATTAAAAAAAAATTTCTAAGAATTTGAACTTTATTACTCATGAAACATGTTATTCTATAAAACAATCAAATCGATGATATGAAAACCAGAAAACCCTTTAAAAATTTAAAAATTGAAAGTCAAGTCCAATTTCAGACATTTAGAAGCAGAATGGTTTTACAAATTCAACATCTGACCTGAACTGTCTGCGAAATATTAAAATACATACTCCTGACTTAATCTATATTTCAGTACCTTCAAAGATGAACAAATAAATTGTTTTTTTTCCTAGCTAAGCAATTTATGACACACATCTCATAGCTTTATGAAATATTTGTGCCTGGATCGACAAGGAAAGGGAACTGTCAGTCAAAGAAATTGTAATCCGGAACCGTTTTTGATGTTCCTGGTGTGTTTTGGTAACAGCAGGATTTTTACACTGTCTTGTACGTCTCCAAACGTATCTACTGTGGTAATCACTAAACAGTTGGAATCTTAGATTCTTGTGATGGGTCAAATCTTTTAGCATTACTGATCATATTTGTAAGGCATTACGACGAGCTTTTCCGTTGGCTAATCACTCTGGCTACTTTTCTAAGGTACCTTGCCTCGTGTAAGAGTAGCGAATTACGTAAATTAGCGTAATATATAAGGTGTGCATTGATTCGGAAAATAGATAGATATTTTAGGGGTATTAGAATGACGTTATTGTAATTGCTTATTAACAACGCACTAAGAAACTTCGAACTCTTATTGGTAATGGACATCTTAATTTTAAACCTCTGTCAAGTAAAGAGTACGATACCTCAGCTGTGGTATCTCTCACTCTAACTGTCACATTACGTCAACGGGAGGGTTCGGGACTTCGAACAAATTTCACGAGCATCGGACCTGCTAAACAATGAAGGTATTATAAAGAGAAGATAAATAAGGAATTAGCTAGTTTAAAAATCACACAATATAATTACCATAAATTATGTGGCGTAATCTAAAAGTATATACATAACCCGAATCATACGATATCAAATCTCGAATGTAGATGGATCCAGTTAAATGTATCCTAAGATTTGGATTTTTGAGGCTATATAGAATTTTATAATATTTGATTAATTATAATATATGATTAAGAACGCAAAAAAGTAAAAATTTTACTTTAGTATTTTATTTTGATAATGTCATTTCAAAATCTAAATAAACTGATTAATATTTATGGAATTGATATTTAATGAGTGATTATGTATCTCTGTCTTTAATAAGGACGCTTAATGGAAACGGGTTGTCTTCAATTACACATGAAAAGGAATAACAATAGTGATAGATTTTGATAGAACAAATATAAACATAGTTTACAGATTGAGGTAATTTAAAATTTTTAGTTCTTGAAATTGTTTATAAAAATTTATAATTTTTGTTGAAAAATTTATAATTTTTTGTTTCTACAAATTTATAATTTTTGTTTCTACAAATTTATAATTTTTGTTTCTACAAATTTATAATTTCTGTTTCTACAAATTTATAATTTTTGTTTCTACAAATTTATAATTTTTGTTTACAGTAACTCCAGTGCACTTTTCAAAGCCTACTCAGTTTTGCTATCTATCAATTACCGCAGCCTTTCAATTATCGTATTCTTTCTATCTTCTCCAATTCAACTCTCTACCACTTTTATACGGGTTTTGTTTATATCTACTTACTACACGTCTAAAGTTTACCTAATTTACAAATTGATATTTCATATGCTTAAAAAGGAGCTGGAACTTAAATATATAGCCAGAAGAAGCCAACCATGTTATTTAAGCGTATATATGTAAATAGTCTATGTTATAAGTTAGGGTAGATTATTTTAAGAGATAAATTTGTTGTCAAAAGGGTAAAAGATATCAAAATGCCTTGATGATCATTTCACAATATCTGCAGCAAAAGTCGAACATATTTCTAAATCTAAGAATTCACAATCATATATCACTCTATTTATTTACATTATATTTTGTAGATGTATAAAAAAAGATTTGAGTAATGAACAATATCATACAAGAACTATAAAATTCAAATTAATATATTTCCTATATGTATTTTTAGCAATACAGTAGAACCAAGATAAGCTGGATCCTGTTAACTAGGATCACCGAATAACCCGGAATTGTCTGAAAGGAAAATTATTAATTTTTTAAATATTAGAAGAGAGCTGCCTATTTTCTCAATAACATTTGTCTAATGTTGATCAATCAAAAATTATAAGTCACAAGAAGGCAGAAATTCCAAGAAGGCTGAAATTCCAAGAAGGCGTCCGTATTTTGGAATGCATATGGTATTTTGTTTATCGATTACCTATAAAGAGGCATGACAGTCGATACCGATCGGTACATGGCCCAAATGGATCGTTTGAACCAGGAAATTTTAGAAACGGATCCATATGGAAAGAAAGAAAGTGCTCTTTCACCAAAACAATGCACCATATCAACAGGTCTTGAGCTACGATGGTAAAATTGCACGAGTTACTCTTCGAATTGCTTCCTTGCCCACCCTGTTCTCCATACTTGGCCCTCAGTGACTATTACCTGTTCGCAGACCTAAAACAAATAATCGCCGAACAAATATTTGGTTCGAATGAGAAGGTGATCGCCAAAACAAACGCCCATTTTGAGGCCAAAGATAAATCGTTCTTCAAGAAATGTATCGAAATGCTAGAGAAGCACTGAAATGATTTTATCGCTCTTCAGGGAGACTATGTTAATGAATAAAATATAATTTAACTGAAAAGTTATGTTTTATTCTTTATACCGGGAACTTATCAGCCGATATGTTAAGTATGATTTATACTCGATTTTTTTCAATTTACAGAATTGTGATTCTTTCATAACGTTGCGCTAGGTAGTAACACGAGGGATATTTTTTCGAACATAAAGGTGATTTTCTCTAAATATGTTTCATTTTACTTAAATTTTCCCATTCTTCATATAAATGGATACCGACCATTTTGTCTCACTTATTGACTGTAGCTCAATTCTTTTCAAAATATTTGGTATAAAAAGAAAAAAGAAGAAAATTCATATGGAACATAATTAATATTTTTTCAAAGTTTTCTGTATCTGGAAAATAAAACTTTATTTTTAATACTCATAATAAAATGAAAATATTTTTAAAATGCTAATATAATTAATTTGATTATGAATAAGGGTATCAGTACTTTATTTTTCTTCAAGCCAATTTCAGTCTCCATATTCGGCTTGGCAAATTATAGATGTTTGCATTTCGTATCCTTATGTTAAAGAAATATTCTGAATAAATCATCCGATTCCAAAATGTTATATTTTCAGAAGTAAACGAAACAGAATGATAAGTAATATATAAACTGATTGGGAAAAAAAATTGCAGTAATTCTAACTAGTGTTCGATATAACATGCTTTAGTTACACGTTTTATGTCATTTCGATATGTAATTTCTTGCCAAACACGTTGTAAAGTGTCAGTAGTAATTGATTGTACAACAGCAGAAATCCGTTGTTTAAATTCACATAAAATTTTAGTTAATATTGGCCCATATACTTTATCTTTTACAAGCTCTCAAAGGAAGAAACCGCATGGAGACTTATGAAGTGATTTTGCTAGCAAGCTGCAGCATTCATTTACGTGATATTATTATTCGAAAAAAACGGAGCAAAGAATTTCATAGAAAAAAGGAGCATAAAATTTTGTTTTTAAATTGCGAAACTCTTCCTAGGAATCATACTAAAGGATTACATTTATTTACGATACTATGAGTCGATCCTAAATATTTGAGTGGTTTTTAAGATTTCAAACTGGAAGAAACTTACTTACCTAAAGACAATTAAAGATCAGATAGTCGATTTTCGAGTTGAAATGATGAAAATGTTAAATATGCACACCAGAATTTCAACAAGATTCCATTGTTATTGGGACATTCTACAAATATGTTTTGGATTCTCTTTTGAGGCACAATTTATTGGATAGTTGAAATGAATGTCTTTCGCACAAAAATAATCGTTTTTCAAATCGATCCTTGTGCAGCATATGTTGGTTAGAAGACACATTGTAATCATCAATTAGCTCCTGTACTCACCATATCTGTTCCTTGGATATTTTTGATTTTTTCCAGGGCTGTCTGCGGATAGGGAAAACTGAAGCCACCAATGTGACATCGGAACTTAATTGTCTTAGAGTACACTTCAAAAAAGTAAGTGTTGTAGTTAATACTCAATAATCAATAGTGTTAAAGTGTCAATAGAGATGGCATTTCAAAAAATGTTTACGGACCTGTACTTAAACTCCATGTGTTGTACGAAATTATGAGAGAATATGTAAAACATTAATATCAAATGTAAGTATATGCATTGAGTGCGTTGCATTATGCATTGCATGTTTGAGTTATAGTGACTGTCGGAAATCCGTTCTGGATTTTTTTGAATGCATTGTGTGTTATTTCGAAATGACTATTGATAATATTTTTCGATTTTTGAGCCTCACGCCGAAGAGGAAATATGTTTTCTGATGACATTTTTATAAGTGAAGGATACGTTATAATTTGGAAAAGCGATTAGTACTTGAGATACAATTTCATTTAAGGATACTTTCTTCTTTTCACAGGTTATTTACTAAGTTAGTAAATTGTAAGGAATGAGAAATTAGAATGGAATAATTCATTGTATTATTTTCTATGCATCATTTTCCCTTTTCCTAAAAAGTCTCTATGACCTCCTCTGCATCCTCAGAAAATTATCTGGCAAACCTTTGCAACCGAAGTGATGTCTTAGGTTTTCTTTGAAACTAACTCAAAGAAAGAAACATATTATTTTAAATCTTTCCCTTTCTTCTGGTGCATAGTGATGTATTAAGTTCTCATCAATTGTGGCAACTCGATACAAAATAATAACTCGCCATTGCACCAATTAAATTTTGATTTGGTGACAAATGACTATCAAATAAAAACTAACCTATTAATCATTGTCAATTTTCTTTCGAAGCTGTTTAACAAATGGGTGAACAAAATCATGATCAGTAATGGATAGAAAAACAACCTTCTCTTAAATATCATTCAGAATGTTTCTCTCATTTGGAACTTCGTTGAAAAATATATACCTAGTTAATACAGTAACCGAAATTCGATGGTATTTAAATGAGAGTGTGTATACGTTTTCCTCTTCAAGGTCGGAAAACGCTGAAACTCCACTTACATCTGAGCTGTCGATTTTCAAATTGCAATCCCTTAACTCGGTTTGCTAAATAATGCGAAATTATTTTTAAAGGGCAAATTACACTGTGAGAAATATTTTTAAATAAGTATTTCTGAGAAAAATGTTTTTTTATTCGTGTACGTATAAACGGTATAAATTGTATAAATATAATATTTTACGTTAAAATTTTAGATGAGAAGTAAATTAAAACAAAACCTACTGATATGAAGCTCATTAACTATCAGTGGCTCAAAATCCGAGTGTATCTTTTTTTACAGCAACAATTATAAAAATAATATTATGTTACTCTTTATTTAAAATAATTTTAATTTTAAAAGAACAATGTTTTCACGCTCAACACTCATACATATCGTAGTATATTCATTTAAAAAAATAATTAAGTATCAGAAAAAAATTTGAAAAGAAATATGTACTTAAGTTGTAAATAATGCAGAACTTTGAACAAAACTACAATGTATTTCCTCTACTGTCTCTTAAATTTTTTAGTAAACTGGAAGAGAAAGAGTGAAGCTTAGCTTTTTGTAGCTAAGAATGATCTATTTCTGTAGACATGTCTCGTTTCCCCGAGGTAACAAGTAAAGGTAAAAGAATGACCTAGACTGTAACTGTGAATCAATATTGAAAATGCACCTCTGAGAAGGAAGATTCTAAAAATTTATCGGAATGTAAAAGTTATTCTATGTTGCTGATACAACTATTATTTTCTATCGAAATAAAGATCTATGATGTTGGCAATACATAAGATATAAAGTTGGTCTTTGTTCCCCTTGGATTTCAAGATTAAAAGAGCTCTAATGTAAGGAACGTAGTTTGTTCAATACCTTTTTATGTTACCATTATGAAACAGAACTGCTTGATTTCGACATTGAATAACATTCATCATATAAGAAAAGACACCGATGGTAATTTAAACATCATTCATAAAGAAAAATGAGGTATGTTATGCAAAGAACCTCACATTCTTAAATTAAAAGTAATATATGTGATATTTTAACATCGATAAATTTGTATATTTATAATGATAAAATCATGTTTATAAACGTAAATATTTTTGCATGAAATAATCCGTATATATATATTTACAATTAAAAATCATGTACTTACCTTTCGGTACATAATTTGTATAAATTATAATACTCTATTATACTTCAGTTTTTATTAGAAAAAATGCCTTCACTGCGCAGAAAATAGCCTTATTTTATGGTGTGGAAACTATCGGCCCTGTAAATGCAGAACACTTGGATTTAAATGTATAAGAATCTGAAGAAAACTAATTTTTAAAATAAGCACAAATATTCAAATTTTCTCTCTGGCGTATGTCGTTTGCTCACAATTTTAAAATTCAATTTGCTACCTATATAATTATAAAACTATCGTAAATAATATCGGTAGAATATCATAAAAACACTTTGAAAAGTTTAAATAGCAAAAAAAAAAAAAAAAAATAGTGCTTCAATTCAATATTCCCACAGTCATTGAACACAACAATGTAAAACCTGTAATCAATATCGCATGAAGTACATAACTTAATGAAAAGCACAGTCACTCACATTATAAACACTACTCTATTCTTTCATCCTAAAGAATTCTAGATTTGCCTCAGACAGTCTGGTTTTGTCTCCAAGTTCACCACAACATATTCCGTATATTTTGAGGCACATTCTTCGTTTGCTTGCAAACCATTTTTCTTGCCATTTTCCGGTGGATGAGAATAAATTTCAAATTTTCTATAATAATATAAAACTCTCCTCCTATACTTTTCACAATACAATATGTTAATCATTATATATATTTCCCCCCAATTTTACAAGCTTTTTAAAAAAAAATATTAGAAAATAATTGAAAAGTTCAGTTAAGGAATGAAAAAGTAAAAGACAACATTATGAGACATTTTATATGTTTCGATTTCCCATTTGATTAAAACTCTGAAGTGCAATATTTCATGCTATTTCTCCCAACAGTTACGGAAATATTTTGGATCAAAATTATGGTCGGAAATCGAGAAACCTTAATGGGTCGGAAACTGATACATTTTATTTGATTATCGATCATCTTATCTTTTTTTTTTTAGAAACTGAAAAAATATTGTAGTATTTTAAAGCTAAAGATTGAACTTTGCTGTTTTCCCTGCGGAACAACTATTACTCAGAAAAAGACTACTGTGCAATACTTTGGTAAGTTTTTGCTTCTTCGCCAACATATTTTGTAGCTAAATGTCACTGCCAAATATGGCAACAAAATGATTTGCCCCAAGGTGAAAGGTGTAGGATCTAGAAGTAGGTACTGTAGGACGTTATTTATAGCATATATATATATATATATATATGAGCAACTGTGTCTATAAGTTTTGTTTGTATCAATTAAGTAGACTTTTTTTTTGGTTAATGCGATATTATAATTTGAATTACAGTGTTCAGTGAATGTAGTAACTTTGAATTGGTGCTATTATGTATTTTAATATTCTTATGCGTTAATTGTTCCTGTTGAAAGGAAGTATAGTGCATTTGCTAGATATTCTAAAAATAAGTTAGGATTTGCATGTAAAAAACCTGTATTCAATTGGAAGAACTTTTTTTGCATTCGAATGACGACTAATGACATAAAATTGTAAATTGCATGTGTGAAATAATCTATTGTAAGGCTTCTAACGTATTTTACCAAATATTTGTAAAACTAATGATTGTATTCAAGGGAATTTAAAATATTGGGTATTTAGATTTGTTCCCCTTCTACCATTCTACAAATTAATATTGCATATATTATAAGATTCTCCATGTAACGAGTTAACTTTGCTTATTAGTTTAATCAATTAATTCAATGAAATTATATTTTATTTCCATTTTAATAGTCAAAAATGATATGAATTTTTTCTGACATTGCAACGTAATTGTTTTATGATTGCACATATCAATATTTATAATGGCACGCTATTGTAATCATATAAGAGTATACCGTGTCATAAAAATGACCGAAATTCCTAAAGCAATTTGAAATTTTTATTTTGAATGCAGGATATTTCTAATTGCATATGTTGTACTTTTACAGTCACAGTTACTTTATTTTAAAGCTTTTTCCTAAACACAATGTCAAAACATTTCATCGCATTTCACAATTTTAAAGGATTTTCCTCAGTAATTTAGTTTTACTGAAGATCATGTTGTTAATAAAAGCAATGGTGGTTTTTTTTTCTTTTTTTTGTAATCAATAACTTTGAAATTTTTACTGGTGATTTTGTATAATTTTTTAATAATTATTTGAATGGAATAAATATCTAGATAAATAATTACTTTTAAATAAACATTCACAAAATTAAAAAAAAAAAAAAAAAAAAATAAAA
>BMAW01013527.1:370933-381498 GCA_019974015.1 Nephila pilipes
ATATATATATATATATATATGAGCAACTGTGTCTATAAGTTTTGTTTGTATCAATTAAGTAGACTTTTTTTTTGGTTAATGCGATATTATAATTTGAATTACAGTGTTCAGTGAATGTAGTAACTTTGAATTGGTGCTATTATGTATTTTAATATTCTTATGCGTTAATTGTTCCTGTTGAAAGGAAGTATAGTGCATTTGCTAGATATTCTAAAAATAAATTAGGATTTGCATGTAAAAAACCTGTATTCAATTGGAAGAACTTTTTTTGCATTCGAATGACGACTAACGACATAAACTTGTAAATTGCATGTGTGAAATAATCTATTGTAAGGCTTCTAACGTATTTTACCAAATATTTGTAAAACTAATGATTGTATTCAAGGGAATTTAAAATATTGGGTATTTAGATTTGTTCCCCTTCTACCATTCTACAAATTAATATTGCATATAATATTAGAAGATTCTCCATGTAACGCTTTAGGTTACTTTATTAACTTTGCTTATTAGTTTAATCAATTAATTCAATGAAATTATATTTTATTTCCATTTTAATAGTCAAAAATGATATGAATTTTTTCTGGCTCTTAATCTGATTATTTTCTGGAATTTTTTCTGACATTGCAACGTAATTGTTTTATGATTGCACATATCAATATTTATAATGACACGCTATTGTAATCATATAAGAGTATACCGTATCATAAAAATGTCCGAAATTCCTAAAGCAATTTGAAATTTTTATTTTGAATGCAGGATATTTCTAATTGCATATGTTGTACTTTTACAGTCACAGTTACTTTATTTTAAAGCTTTTTCCTAAACACAATGTCAAAACATTTCATCGCATTTCACAATTTTAAAGGATTTTCCTCAGTAATTTAGTTTTACTGAAGATCATGTTGTTAATAAAAGCAATGGTGGTTTTTTTTTCTTTTTTTTGTAATCAATAACTTTGAAATTTTTACTGGTGATTTTGTATAATTTTTTAATAATTATTTGAATGGAATAAATATCTAGATAAATAATTACTTTTAAATAAACATTCACAAAATTAAAAAAAAAAAAAAAAAAACATTAAAGTTTTTTTTTTTTTACTATTTTTCCTTGCCACTTGTAGAAAATCTGGTTTTTCCACTGGTTTATTATCTGTAGACTTATTCCAGACATTCAAAAATTTCATTGTTGAATATATAAGTCCACATATAAACTTTTGAGTAATTTCAGGAAAGTTTTTAATTCATAGAACAATGGAATATACTTCTAAGTTCTTTAATTTAATTATTCACTAGGGTTATTTCCCTGTCTGAAAATGCAATTACTTTGGAAACGGTATTGAGAATTTCTTGAAATTCATTAAGCCATTCCACATTTTTTGTGACATATTACTTTCGAATATTTCACTTAATTAAACAGTGTATTTCCAAATATTCTCAAACATTTATATCACAATTCCTGTTTATAGAAGGCTAAATAAATTACTTTGAAGCTTTTTCATTATATAAAAAAACTTTTAAAGATTTTTTTATTGCATAGAGTAAATAAACAGATACATGATAAACTAAATATACAAAATCCAATTAAAATAAACAAACAAATTAAACTTCAGTTTAAAAAAATTCTTAAAATGAAGATATTTAAAATATCTTTTGGAATTTACCATTGATTTATTGTAAAAATTATGGAGTATTACACACAAACACACACACACACATATATATATATATGTAAACGAGATATAAATAGAACATTTTATAAAGAAAAAACGGATTAAAATATCTAATATAAAAGCAAAAACAAGTTCAAGAAAGTATTTGAGAAAGAACGTGTAGGATGTTCAATTTTTGTGCAGTTGTTTCTTCATGGGAAAGTATTTCTGAAAATCGGTTCTTCCTTCAGAGGACGCGTGTAATAGCAGAAAATGCCAGGCTCTGGTCAACAGAGGCATTCCAGCATACAGATGATTTTTCCAGGGACATAATACCCTGACTGACTGTCTAAATTACAGTACAGAAAAGGGCAAAATCGTACACACGGCAATATCAGCTGAAATATTACTGAATGTGTCCACAATGCTCCGGCTATGGCGAAGATGTTTGGATCAAGGAAATGTGGCATGTTTCAGGGGGATCCCTGCAGCCAAAGTGATGTCAGCACGCGAGGATCGACACATCCACCGACAAGTGGTGGTTATGGTTGGTTTCTAGTGGCATGCCTTAATGGCGTCTGTTAAGAAGACTGACATTAACCCCGCATCAAAGACACCAAAGTCTGCACTTGTCCCGGGTTTGAGCGATGTAGATAATGGGTAGGCCTAAGATCATGCCTTCAGATATGTCACCCTTTTTCTCCAATGATAGACGCTCCATATGAGTGTGGCGTCGATGTGGAAGCGGGTCCAATCCGGAAGCAAATGTGGAATGCCACTTCGCATAACAACGTTGTATCCTGGTTTGGGACTCAACTGCGTACGATTCCAGGTTACCTCTAATTATATTCAGGGCACTGTGACGGCCCAACGATATGTGGATGATTTACTGTGGCCAGTCATAGTCCCCTAACTTCACTGAGTGCAAAATGCTCTTTTTCAGCAGGATGATGCCTCACCGCACACGATGGCATCAGTCAAAGTGCTCCGCAAGGTGAACAGATGCTTCCCTGGCGATCGATTCCTCCTAATACCTTACCATTTGAATACATTCTGAAGGCGGTTGAATGCCTTTTACAGACCTTCTATTGCAGCTTTCAGAAGACGAACTGTGGCAAATTGTTGACAAGGAATGGAAATAATTCTTTGGATGTCATCCTCCATACTCTCATTGATTCTTTGTCTAAACGTGTTGCTTCTTCTATCGTGGTCCACACTGGTCCTAATACCTACTATATATATATATATATATAAAGATTGAAATAAATAGAAAGGAAGTAATTACAGATTATAGGTTATACTTACCGATTGAGATTATTACCTATGAGCCATGATAATATAATAAAAATGGGAATTGCTCTATTAATCTCATTTTATAAGACATGGCTTTAAGAGTTAAGACAACTAAATATTTTGTCTTCCTATTTTCCATCGGTAAGTACAACCTATAATAAATAGAAAGGAAGTAATTACAGATGATAGGATATACTTACCGATGGAGATTATTACCTACGATCCAGGATAATGTAATAAAAATGTGATTTGCTCTATTAATCTCATTTTATATGATATATCTTTGATAGTTGAGATAACTAAATATTTTGACTTCTTATTTTTTCCAGTTACAGACGAATTTGGAATTCCATTGCTTGTATGTTGAGTGGATTAGTTATAAAATAAATGATAAAAGTTTTCTGTATCACTTTATCAACGTTTGAATAATACTTTTATTTTGATAGCTCACGATATTTTTCTGTATTAAGTCTAATAATAAGATTATTAAATTACGTGGTTCTTATTTATAAGTCATTTTTTTTCGCTTTTAACTGTTTTAAAATTGTAGAATAATAAGAAAATTACACCTGTTAGCAATTGATCAAAGAAAAATAATCATTAGATTCGCAACTGAGTGTATCTATGTCGTCAAGCACTCATACGAAATCTTATAAACGTGAGAAACAAAGTGTGATAAATTGACTGTGAATTGAAAAGTATTTATAAAACTTTTCTTGACTATGCATTATTGATAATAACGTAATAATGTGGTGAATTATATTAAATTATTCCTTTAAAATTGCTTAAAGATTCATTAAAGGATTAATAGCACGAATTTTATTACATGTATAAAAAAATATATATTGTGTACAAGCTCTACATAATTTTGAAATATATATTTTGCGACTAACATTCCTTAGAAGAAAATATTTGAATAACTACAATTAAACCATTTCATAATAAAATATATAGGAAATTTATTTTTGTTAAAATGTATAAGGTGATACGGAATTAATCTTCTCAATTCATATGCTTCTTCAGCTCTTTTGGGTTACTTCCCTATTTTTATATTTCCAGACGCATACGATATGTGTGTGTATTAGTGAGGGTGCCAGGAATGGGTAGTAATTACAAAGGGTTAAATAGTTGAGATACTTTAGGGCAGATAGGAGACCATTTATCGCTGTCCGAACAGCGTCGGGTCGCCAACTAATTAAGTCAAAATAAATCCTGGTTCCCGATTCATATTCAATTTATCCTTTTTAATCAGGAGAAATTTCAAATTAAATTTTTGTCCGTTTACACTTGGAGACGAGCTGTCCTAGTGGGAGGTTAATACTGGCAGTCGAGAGCAGCTGTGATGAAAGATATTAATCACTAAGAAAGTAGATTTAGGGACTTATTTTTGTGTTTCATGCATTCTATGATAATATATCACATATCAATGTTATATGCATTCTGTGTTATAAAAAGATAATTTTATCTTGTGTTTTTAGTGAATCATTATTGCAACTCTCTTTTTAACATAGTTTAAGTACTGATGAATAATCTGTAATCAACATTAAAATAATATGTACAGAAATAAAGCTGTTGGTATATTTCAGTACAGAAGTAAAAACAGAAGTTTAAAAATTTGCTGTGATGTGAGGTTGAGCTATTCGCAATTTTCTCCTCAGTAACCTAGGGGACTTTATATTAATTTGAATTGTAAAAAAAGTACAATTTTTGCTCAGTTAAGATTAAACGTGATTAAGCAAATTAGATTAAGTTATAAATGTAGTGATTAAGAGATAAAGATATATTAATGAAATATATCAAAAGGAAAATGAAAGGAGATTTGTAAAATCGATTTGCTAACAGAGATTTGTAATTGGGATTGAAGCTTTAATTATAGTTTTCTGGATTCAAACAACCTTATTTGAATTATTAAAATAATAACCAGATGTTTATAGGAAGTTATTGAATCATACGAATGAATTGGTAAACTAAAAGTCTATTGATAAATCAAATTTTAGAATCAATAAGTTAATTGAAATTTGAGAATGAGCGACTTTAGCTATCCATCAGTGACGATCAATAAGACATTTTGGTTTCATCTTAAGTGTCTATAATTAGAGTCACTAAATAACACTTTGCATCTATGATATAGACCAAGATGAGAGCAATGAAGGGTAGTCGATACAAAGTAAGTTTAACTTTAATTATATTTATATATAAAAATTCTAAAAGTAGCAATTTATATTACAAGTGATTGGAACATGAGAGAAAGTATTTACTTTCGATATTGTTGATTGGTCAACCACTTTCAAATGTAGAAAACTTCCACTCATTTAACAAGTATACACTCTTGGAATAAATTGAAATTTTATTCACTGAATTTCATAAATAAATACAATACATTTACTTTTATCAGAAAAAAAATTGACATACATATGAATCCACAATAGCACTAATTCAAATCTCACACGAAAGAATGCAGCTCTTCGAAATCAGTAATTATAATCACATGCTCTAACTAAAACGCTCGCACACATGCAAGTTGGGCTTACTTCGAGCATCTAGGCCACATCAACGGTTTTCAAGCTCATATGAGAGTTCGTTTTTGGTAGCTTAGTTGCTGATGAATTTTTAATCTTTGTGAAAGGAAGATGAGAAGATGAAATTATAATAGTCGATATTTATAAGGAACTGGTATGCTATTGGTTGTTACACATTAATCACATTAATACCAGGAATCAAGTCTTGGAAGAGAATTCTTTGATTGTTGTCCGGAGGAGAAGGTGTTAAGAAGTTGAATTTACATTGGTTGTTGAGAAATGAAGGGGAGTGTTCCTTAAGTCTGCCCCTGAAGTGTTCTATGTAGTGGAAGGAGAACAGGAGGTGCGAAGCTCACGCAGGTTATATGGACGCTTATGCAAATAAATGTAAGTGATTTTAAAATACATTTCAAGGAAAAGTGAGAGAAAATCAAACCTTCTTAGAAGTAGAATTCAAAGACAAAAATATTATAAGTGGGCTATTTTTTGGGCTAAAAATACTTTGAGTTTGGCTAAGAGGTATAATAACTGAAACTTACAAACTCTCACGTATATACTCATTCTAAAGACTTTTACATAGGTCTTGAAGCATCTAGTTTTGTCTATAAATTTGGGGACATTCATTGATCATATTTGTCTCCATGATGTTGTCAAGTTCACTCCTACCTATTCAGCATCATTTACTGGAGTATTCTGTCCTTATCTACAGGATTTGATTTATTTCCGATTAACTTATTCTTTCAGGATGAAAGAGGATAAAATCCAAATTTCACGTAATGATATTATTGAATGATTTTTTCGGTTTAAATTTAATGTATTGATATCACTGCTAGAATAACTATATATCATATCATCTATATATCATATTTCATTCAGTGCTTACATTATGAATTTATAAGATTCTTGGCTGCTGTCATCAAAGTATTATTAAGAAACATGCAGCGTTTTAATTTGGCTATCTATGAATAAAAAAGTAATAATAAAATACTTTTAATTGTGTATCTATACTCTGAGAGATAAAATCTATGTTGCGAAAAAATTAGAAAATATTTCTCCGTTTCAGTTTATCTTTCTGTTTATCTGTTTATTCATTTCTGATAACTAGGAAGTAACTTTAGCGTAAGTGTGTTTGGTTAAACATTTATTTTATTCTTTTTGTTTTAATTTTGTTCATCATTGTTTTGCTTAAGGTAGATTAAACTAAATTGTTAATAACTGCCTTTTATGACCTAGCTCATTCCACATCTCGATCTAATATGCTAGTCAGAAACTATTAAAATCCTATTGAACACGCACAGAAACAAGAACGATTTCTTTTTATTTATTACTAATGTCGAATATCACTTGTTGCTCTCTCTAGAATTCCAACCTAAATCACAATCTTAATTTATGAATTAAATAAGAAAAGTATCTTACTAGGTCATTCGTTCGAATTCAACAACTCTCTTCAACAGTAACTATGTAACTTAATATCATATAGAACTCTGTTCGGTTCCCAAAACTTACAGAAGTAATACAATCTGAAAAACTATTCTCTGATAGCAAGATATTATCCTCTATATCCCTTCTTTTTTCATTAACTTTATTTCATTAATTTATTAAAAACATTTAAGAGAAGTTTAAATGACAGAAAACATACAAGAGAGTAGTGAACTTAATCAGCTAACTCAATTGTAAAGAGGAAACAAGTCAGAAGTGGAGGAGAGAACCAAGTAACTTCTCGGCGGTTCATCTCTCTCCCTGGTTGCTTTCCCATCCTACCTTAAATAGTGGTAGTAGAAGGATTTAATATTACTTCGGCTTCAGTCCACTTCAGCTGGCTTGTTTCACCAGAATGACCAGCTCATTCTGATAGTGTGATAACAAGATTTCCGAATAGCAATGTGATAACAAGCCTAAAAGGCGAATAATCATAAGTCGTCACTTGAAAAACCTTTCCTCAGAGTTAAATATAGTGAGGTATGCATAAAATCTTAAATAACCTACAGTGGGTAATCTTTATTTGCTTACAGTAACCTACCTTTGTATTTATAAATCTTTTGGTAATATTACAATTTTTTGTATTTTGTAAAATTATTATAATAATTTTTGCTATGGTTTCTCTTTTGGCGGTAATTTTTGAGGGTAGGTTACTTGCAGTTTTTAAAGCGGTTAAGAATGATGAAATTATGGTCTTACATACACTTAACTTTATATTCCTTTCTATAATTATTTATAAAATTTGTATTTTTGTTTATTGTGTTTCCGTATGCTATTTAGTCTTAGTGATACACGCATTATATATATATATATATATATGTGTACATACATATACAAATACAACATATACCAATCTAAGAATATCCAACACTAAATCAATGTTATAAATAGATTAACAAAATTAAATAAGTCATTATAAAAATAATAATATTCAAAAAAAATTAAAAAGTTAACACATTTATTAAACAATCTAAAATTTAAAACCTAAGAAACAAACAAAAAAAAAACAATATATTCAAGAACTAAAATATTTTTCAGAGAAAATCAAAAGAAAGAAAAGCAAAACTTGTATAAATAGAAATAACGTAATTGAACTGCTCAATACTTTGGAATGGAATAATGTGTGTTTAAACTGGAGAATAAAGATTTAACCATTCCATTTCAATGAATTACATAATTAAGAAACTTGGTAAGGATCCGAAAATCAGCAAATTCAGAAAAACAAACATAGAATGAAGTTAAACATAATAATCATTTTCAAATTAACTGTAAATAAGCAAATTATCCTTAACTTAACATCAAAATTATTTTTAAATGAATGAAAAATCTAATTAAGCAGAATAATATTAATTAAATCAACAATTAATAAAAAAATAAGCGTTCTAAAGCAAAATGTTATATAAATTTTATTCTATAATACCTTATGATAAATAATATTTAAACTCTTTAATGATTACAAAAACAAAATCAGAAGATATTTACTATCTAGTCATGTAAAAACTTAAGCAAATTGTCAAAAATTAAAATATTCATTGCTTTTGCCGCAAAGCGTAAAAGCACCTCATATACAAACTCAAGCGTTCTCAGGTAAGTGTAGCCGTTCTCAGTCTACTAATAAATTTCGTTCTTCAAGTATATATTGCCTTCCCAATTTGACCTGCTTCAAAATATCTATGTGACATTATTAACTGAATTTTAAAAACACATAAGACACCACTCAAATTTCGTACGTATGCTTGACTGCTGTACAACATTAAAAAAATCACTGCCGAAGTAAAAACTAATTGATTGAATTAAATGAAACCACATACCATTAAATTGAATAAATATTGTAATTAGTAAAATATTGTATTTAAAATAACCGAAAATTATATTTGCTTAAAATTACTTACCGAACAACAAAATAAAGAAAATATATTAAATGCAATATTTCAACAAAATTTTTAAAAAATTAAAACTAACTAATAAATCACATCTTTAAAAAAATTAAAGTTGATCGAAAACAAAATTAAAGATCAACCATATCATTTAAATTAAAAAACCTGTTTAATAAAAAAAAATAAAATATTTTATAAAAATAAGAAATTAAATATTTATATAATAAGAGAAAAATAGAGAAAGAAGGAGAAATATGCAGTGAAGAATAAAATATATTAAAAATGTTTTATACACACACACATATACACTGCTGGTCACACAAAATGCAACACTCAGAAGGACCAGAGATATCACAGCCAAATTTATTTGGCAGATAACATGTTGAACAAAGATGAAACGATTAAAATTACAGCCTCTTGTGAAGTGAGGATGATGACAAAATCAGTAGTTAGTGTAGCCGCCATTGTTGACTATAACCGCTGCCACACGCCTCGGCATAGAATCAAAGAGGCTTTGGATGTATCCTTGGGCTACAGCGGTCCATGCGGCTTCCATATATTGCCAAAATTGATCTGGTATAGCAGCGGGTGGTGTATTCCGGGCCAGTCGTTGTTCAAGCATGGGCCACACATTTTCGATTGGTGTTAGATCGGGAGAACAAGCAGGCCAAGGAAGCAATTCAATCTGATGGGTAAAGAAGAACTCTTGAACATTGCGTGCCACGTGTGGTCACGCATTATCCTGTTGGATGATGACAAGCGCTGAAGGTATGGGAAGACCACGGGTTCCAACACATCAGAGATGTAGCGCTGGCTGTTCAGTGTACCTGTAATGCGTACCAGAGGGGTGCGGGAATGAAATTCAATACCACCCAAAACCATGAAACCGGGTGCAGGACCAGTGTGGTGATGCATAACGCAACATTTCAGCAGCCTCTCACCACGGTGTCTCCAAACTCGAATCCGACCATCGTGATGTTGCAGGCAGAAGCGGTATTCGTCAGTAAACACAATGTCGTTCCATTCCGTTGTCCATCTCCGCCATTCATCACTCCATTGGCGGCACAAATGCCTGTTGTTTCGAGTAAGGGGTAAACGAAGCAATGAATGCCTTGAGGACATTCCACTCTGCTGCAAACGATGTTGAATGGTACGAGCGGACACTGAATGATGCGTAGTAGAATGAATCTGTTGTGCTATGGTTCGTGATGTGGCTGTGCGATCCATCACTGCCATGCGCACAATCTGTCTGTTATCACGGGCAGTGATGCAACGAGGTGGGTGCAATCGGCCTCGTCGGTCCGTTGTTCCCTCCTGCATCCAGCGATCACAGATCTGCAACACAGTTGCTTGGTTTCGTCCAACACGTTGACCGAATTCTCTGAAGGATAATCCGCAATCCCTATAGGCTACTATTCTTCCTCTGTTGAATTCAGAAACTTTGTCAAAAAGACGCTCGATGTCTAACACTAGGCATAGGTAAAAAGGTTACGCAAAAAAAAACGCACGAAAAAACAATTGCCTTACTTCAAAACGCCAATCGATTCTCCCCTTATATAGCACTTGCGAATGGTGCTACGGTCGCCCGTGATGTGTGTCTGCGCTGCAATGCTAATAATTTGCATACCTCATCGTCGCAAACGCATGATATAAATTTCACATGGTTTGCATGCTTCCTTCAGAGTGTTGCATTTTGTGTGGCCAGCAGTGTATATATATATATATATATATATATATATATATATAAAA
>BMAW01013527.1:386984-479513 GCA_019974015.1 Nephila pilipes
CAACAACTAACTTTAACATCATTTAGAGTGATTGATGAAAAAATGTATTGATAATATATGAAATATCTATTGTGAAAAATTGGTGAATCAATATTTTTCAAGGTTCATCCAGAAATTTAGTTTTTGCTAAAACGTTCATTAAGAGGTCTAACGAAATTGTTTATTTCTAACCCTATTGGCACAATAGCATAACATTTTCATTAGTTAAAATGGGAATGCTCTCCGATGGAAAAAAAATTGTTTCTGGGCCTATTCATAAAACAAATTAAATATTTTTGATACATATTTCTTTCAGAAATTTAAAAACATTGCCTCTACGAGAGACTAAAATTGAAGAAAATTCAAATTAAAGCTTATAAGTTTGTAAATAAACAAAGTAAGTCTGTAAAATAAGAGTAACGCAGCTCTTTATATATTAGTAATATCTTACTGTTTTGTATATTTTTAAACAGTTATAGTAGGTAGGTAAGTAAATTGAATCATAAATTCTAACAAATAAGTTATTGTTCTGTAACGTCGCATTGAGTAGCAACATGAGGTTCTCGTAATTTTAAATCTCGATCACATGACGAGAACGACATCCTGAGGTGGCATCTCCCTCTCTTTAAACTTCCACACAACGCCAGTAGGAGGGTGTAATTCCCCTTTCAGATTTGACATATATCAGCCCCGTAACACAGCGAGTCCTAAGTGGCATCAAGGCCCGAACCCACATCACGACAAAAACAACGTTGGCAGCGAATCTGCATCCATGACCATTAAGCTACCACAGACACTACTTACATATTAAAATAAAATTAAATAAGCTATCTATATTGCCTTATTACAACTGGTTCTTGTTTATAAATCATAGCAATGACTTATGTTAATGCTCGTGTGTGTTGCGTTAGATAAGTAGTAAACCTTCATTCACAAAAAGAAACCGTATTAAGAAACAAACATTCGTACACTAATCTAATTTAAAACAGTACCCTTCTTTTAAAAATCCTGCTAGTGTAGGAATCTCGGCCAGAGGCATTTCACCTTTGCGGAGGTGAACCCAACAGACTAAGGATTAATCAGAATTTAATTACACAATAAGCAAGATGATTGGATATTACGCATTCTAATACCAGTTTATTAGAAACATTTAAAAGGAGTTTAATTAGAGGACAAACATAAGCTGATGGCGTGATGGCTAATGAAACAAAGAAGAAAGTACAAAATAGAAGCGTGGACCGGACAACTTAAATGTGGTTCCTATATCTTCGCTTGCTTTCCAGTGCTACCTTATAATAGTGGTTAGCAGGAGAAATTGAGTTCACTTCGACTTCAAACCATTTCAGCTGGCTTGCCTTACCAGAATGGCCGGCTTGTTCTCATAGTGATAGAGTGATGACTGACTTGAGCACATAGCGATTGTATGTTGCTGGAGGATGAAGACAACATTTGAGCTGGCTATCTATCCGATCTATAACATCCAAATATCCGACTTTGAACCCCGATAAATTTACCCTCTTTCCACTTTAATAGAATCGGGACGTGAAATAATGATTTAAAGAAAATTACGCCTGTAATGAGCTTGCTGCCATGACCACATTACTTCTGTTTAAAGTATCAAGTTTCAAAAATGCTTTAAAATATAGTTAATAAAAGAAATACTAAATTGATTTACTGTGTAATAGCGTTTGCATTAAAGACAGGAGAAATTTCTGATTTCGCAAGCATATTACATAAACGAAAGAACTTGATAAACAATGTAGCAACAAAAATAAAAATTCACATTTTTTTAAATGCACTGTTAAAATATACAAATACATACTTGATATTTTGTTTTTCGTTTTTTTTTTTAATAGTTTTTTTTTTACTTTTCTATATCTCTTTAAAATTAAAACGAAAACTATTGGGAATATAAAAGAATTATAATGAAAGTTTAATTTATTTTAGCTCCCCATTATGAATAAGTTTGATTCCGTTAACGAAGCGTTAATCCTCCGGAATTTCTATTATCTTCTTCAAATCTTTATTATTTAATCTGAATGCAAAAAAGTGCATTTGGAAGAAGACATATTAATGAAGATTTCTGAGGAGGTACGTTTTTCCTTCAATAAATAGAAGTAACCTCTATTTTAAAGAATCATTTGTGTTTTCTAGTCAGTAAAAATATTCTAAAATGTTTTCAAAAATTGGAGAGAAAAATAATTTCACAGAATATTTTATTGTTTTTTGCTGTTTCGGATGCAATTTGTTGCATTCAAATAGATGAAATAGGACAGATTTGTAGCTGGTAATAGGAATTCCAAGGATTAATGTTATATTCACGAAATCAAAGAGGCCGTTAGACGAGAGTCTCTTAAAGTGTAAAATTTATATATTTTAATAACACATTTAAATTTTTAGTAACTAAACGTTGTCCGTATCACACATAATAAAATGTTTTCAGAAGCACTAAGATGAAATTCTTTCGGCTCTTTTAAGGCAAATTTTTTAACATTTAACACTATACTTAGACATTAAAGGTTATTTCTGAATATATAATGAAGTTTTTCAGGAATACATACAAATAATTTCAACTCTAATTAATGCCAAGTTGCTGATTTGCGGTTTCGAGACCTAATACCACTAATAACCTATTGTGTACTTGGAATGACTCTCATTAAATCTTTCGAGACTCCAAATCCTCATGTTGGAATAGTATGTTATGCAAGTTGGAGAAGGGAAGAAAGCTCATGTGTCGTCTTCATCACTGGATTGCGATTCAAAGCAATGAGTCCTGTTGCCAAAACCTCTGATATTGCTCCTTTGAATCCTTAGAAAAAATAATCATTAATTAAGTTAGTTCCTAACAAATAAACATCAGTTAAGTTCTCATAAAACGAAAATAAGTTAATGTATTAGAACATGCTTTAAGTAAGGCATGCAATATGTTATTGGGACAAATCACGGACAACTTACTTTGTGATGTTGGGAGATTCGCGATTTTCTCTTCATTGACCTCAAGAACTTTACAATAATTTGAATTGTATAAAATTGCAGCTTCTTCCCATCAAAAATAAAACATGATAATCTAAATTAAATAAAAAAAATAAATGAAGTGAAGTGAACTAGAAATAAGTATGTAAAAATTAAATAGAGTTGAAAGTAAAATGAAGAGATATTGAAGATACAATCCGTTGATAACTATTTGTAAGTTCTATTCAAGCATCGCAGTTAGCCTTTTGAGCTGATGGGAATCTTATATAAAGTGCTAAAATATGAATTGGCTGCTTTTGTGAAGAGAATGAATCAGAACGAGTGAACTAGTAAGCAAATATGTCATTAATTGTTCCTAATTTAAAAATGACGAGTTAAGTGTAATTCAAGAGAGAGTGACAATATCTATTCTTCAGTGATTTTGATTAAATTGTTTAATCTTCCACTAAGGAATCTTCAATTAGAATCTAATAATTATTGACCGTGTAGTTAAAAAGGAAAATGAAAGTAGAATTAAATAATGGTGAAAAGTTGTTGCAAGGTATGTAATATGTTATTGGGACAAACATTGAGAGCATATTTCTTACCTTTGAAACGGATTTCTACAATGCTACAGTAAAGTATGTAACTCGTATTGAGGTGAAAATTGAGAAAGTACTCTTCTTATGCGACTTCTCAATGATTTTAAAGCTATTTTAGGCGATTCGAATTTTCTCTAAAGCCCAACGAAACAATAATAAATAAAATGAAGCCTAACGCATTATGGCAACTAAATGTCTCTTAAAATCTTACATCTAAATATGTAAATCTTCACCCTACGAAAATATCTGATAACACCTAAGGGTGCATTCTACAGTAGTTTCTCTAATTACATTCCGTAACAGAAGCTGTTTGGTTGGTAAAATTGAGGTTAATTTTTGAAATGAGTTAACTGATAATTTACTCACACTAAGCAGTGACTTAAAAGACGAAAACTCCTTCAAAGCTTGCCTCCAGGTCCTTTAAGTATAAAATGCAACCTATTATCCATGAGAAGATTTGGAAATTCAAAATTATTATTTTCACCACAAGGTATTTCGCATTGAACTCAGAGGAATATCGATTCCACTGATTTTTAACCTAAGGGTACAGCTGTTGTAGAAGGATCAAATAAGTCGACACAGCATTTTTGGTAAAATTTATTTTGTCATGTGTCTGTAAGACAAAACGCAACTCTTTTTGAATCGATGGAAATAGACAATTTTTTGAAAATTTGAACATATTTTTATATTATTTTAGATCAATACGAACATTTCTCTGTTGAAAGGAAAAGTTTAAACTAAATATAAACTGAAAATCATTATATCTGTGTTTTATATAAATGGAATGACTATTATCTTATTTAAGAAAGAAGGAAAAATTAGGAAAATAAGAAACTTCTGCGTTTGAAAGAAATTTTTATCTTTTAATTTCAATGCACTTTTAACAATACTTGAAAAATTCAATAACCTTTGAAAACAAATAATTCATTTATGAATTCTATACGATTACTGAATTTCAATTTATTCTTGAACATATCAAACATTCATTAAGCATTACTAAAAATGTAAAAATAAATAAGTAATAAGCTATACCTGCATATGAAATATCCTGTCATTTGACTTATATAAGTAAAGAAGTATTATAATTTATCCTCTCTTGTTTTGAACGAAATGCTTGTATAAGGAAATATGGTTTGATTAAAATAAAACCTATTTAAGATCTTGAAACAAAATTAGCATATTTAAAACTCTAAGGGCTCTAAACATAATTTAAACTAACGTAGTGTTTAATTTAAGCTAACGAATACTTAAACTAATTTAAATTATTCATGTCAAACTTAAACTGCTATAAAATAGAATATCTTACAATTCTCTTAAACACAAATGTAACATACATGTGTTATAATTAAATATGTTAAAATATGTATATTAATTTGAAAAAGTTTTGAAAATAATGTATTATGAAACATTTTTAAAAAGTTTCTAATATTCTTTTTTTTTTTCATGTTTGTGTCCTTCATCCTGTGCAGAATCCGTAAAAAAATATTGCACATTTTAAAATTTTGTTGCTCTCGTTTAGTTTACATTGATGTGATAATTGATATATATGTATATATAATTAATTAATGTTGCCATGGAAGCAACGTGAGGGTTTTAGGAAATAGATCTCGTAATTTTCAACCTCTGTCAAGTGACAAGGATGACATCTCAGCTGGAATCCCTCTCTCCAAACTTTCCAATACTTTGATAATTATATGACGGAGATTCAAAAGATTGCCGATTCAGGAAAGAGGAATTGGAAAGGAGTTATTCACTGTAATATGTAGCGACTAATAATCACTAATCCTTTTTCTTAGAAATACATGCGTATGACGCATTCGTTTCATAAAATTTGTTATCATAACTTTTGTGGCTGCTAGACCATCTTCTTTTCCTTTTATTCAAATTCAGAGGCGGAAATCAATTATTCGTGTTTCAGGTGCATAATGATGAATCTCGATCCCATGTCAACGGTATCAACTCGATGCAAAATGATGGTGACATTTCGATGAATCAGTTATCAAAATTTGATTTGGCAAATAAGTCAGTTCCATGCTAATACTAACATACTGATCAGTGTCGAAACTATTTTGGCACTACTTAACATATGACATTATACATTGGAAACTCTAACTTTAGAAACATCATCCGCTTTTTAGTTGAGTACATATTCAACAGTTTCAAAAGCACATAAAGGGATAGACAGCTGAAATCCATTTAAGAGTTTTTTTTATTATTATTGAGCATAAAATACGCCATTAATTAAATTTGATTTCAGGTTCTTTGAGTGGTTGTCACAAAACATTGTTTTCATTTGACTTTGAAATCTTACTCTGAAAAAAGAAGGGAATGACATATTTTATATGTTTTATGTTTAAAATTTTGTTATTAAACAGTTTTTAATATTTGAAACTGGAAACTTCATTTAAAGGAATGTGTTTTGCACCATCGTGAGCAACCGTCAGTATTATGTTTCGATAACAACTGGAATATATTGTTATACGCTGCTATATAATCTGTGTTAATTATAAGAACTAAACAAAATATTAAGTAAACTTACAATAATCAATACATTAAATGAAACTAGTATTTGCCCTGTAATATCAACATAGAAAAAATTTGTATAAATTAATGTTTATATCACAAAGTTATTTGGACAAAGAAAGGCATTCACAAGAACTTTTAACGGCTCCCGTTCACAATATGTTAATCACTTTTTGAGATATCCTTGAATATTTATGTGATAATTTTTCTAACTCATGGAACAAAATTTTAAAAAGTGCATTAACATCTTTAGTAAAATATTTACTTTTTAAGCACAATTAATCATAAGAATCATAAGCTCGTTAATCATAAGAAATTTTACTTTTTAATATTTTTCAAAATGTTACATTTTTTGAAGTTATTTTAAAAGCGGTACAGTATTAATAAAAAATATCATACAGTGAATTATAAACAAAAATGTTTTTCTAACAATTTTTATGAATGATATTGTTTTAAATTTTTTTAAGTACGGTTACATATTTCTGGCCAGTGAATTACACTATACTTATTCATCGCATTATTTATTAGTGTTTCCCTTCAGGATTAATGAATGAATGGAGGCACAATAGAATATAATTACTCACATCTACATCAGAAAATGCTGATAAAAATAAATTAATTTGCGATAAAAAGTTTACCTTTACAATAAAACATTTTGTTCTTAATGTATTTTTTGTTTACCAAATAACACGGCTGTATGCAATAAAAATGTATATTCTGCATACGCCTTATTATATTGCTATAAGCAACAAGTTAAAAAGGAAAATAAATAAGAAAAACATTCCGGTGCAATTAAATTATACCATTTTAAAAATATGGTGTGCTTTAATGTGAAATATTTATTGTGAAGATTTACATTATTTTCAATTTCAAGGTTTAATAGAAAGAGAGAGAATTGAATTTAATCAAAATGTTGGCATATCAGTATTTTAAATAAATCATCAAAATATTCAATTGGGAGGAATAACGCCCAGCAGCTGCAGAAACATTTTAAACTTAAATTTATTTTAATAACATGAAGGAAAAAAAGAAAATGAAAGTACTTAATGTTGTACCACTCAGTATAAGCGTTACAGATAGGGTTAGTCATAAAAGATAAAGGGAGCTGCATTACATTGAAGTAGGGTAAGTTAAGTCAGAGGTGCCACCATCCCTCCCACATTCATATCCACACAATTTCAATACAAATAAACAAAAAAATAAATTTAAGAAAAAGTACATAATAAATTCAACTACGATATTAATATATTTAATAGAACAATTAGGAGAAAATACTAATACATGCCTTATATAATGAAGATTTTCAATCAGTACATTTTTAATTAACAGGTGAATTCAAAATATTGAGTACCTATATCAACGTAATTTTTAGCAAATCTCTACTTGTTTCTTTCTTTCAAATTCTTTAGATAACTCTTTCTTCAAATTCTTCAAATCTGTTGGGATTCCCAATTAACTCTCTAATATCTTTAAAATGCATTTTCTTTAATATTTATAAGTTGTGACTCTAGGATGGCAGTAATAAGCCTACCAATAAATAAGTGACCAGCAAACAAAGTCTCGGAATTGACAAATCCTGATGAAAAAGAAGTTAAGTATTATGAATGTAAAATAGTTTCTACTTTAGTAAGTAAAGTTATCAATTCCTCTAGAGTTAAATTTAAATTTCCAAGCTACGCGCTTTAAATAAAATTTAAAGGATTTTACGGACGACCGTCACCTAAATAATCCACCGAAACTAAGATACCTAGGAGGGAAGAAATACCACTCATATTTTCGACTTTAAAATAAAAAAAATATTAATATTTCATCAGGAGATTTAAGTAATCTATGCAACTTTTTTTAATACAATATCTGCCCTTACAAATCTTTTCCCATTATTCGAAAACATTTTGGAACTCTCACTTTGTCTTCCGTAAAACCATTTTAAATAAGTAATAAAATCCACAGAAGTAAGATCGGACACAAATTTCATAAATGTATATTTTATTAAGTACTCCTTTAAGCAGCTTTTAAAATAAAGAGTGCTTAATAAAAGGTCCACAGAAATCGACACCACAGATGTTGAAATGAATACAAATAGTTACTCTTTCCTTAGGCAAAATACCAATAATTTGATTCAATGAAATATTTTTGTATAAAATATATGCAATTATGAACAACCTTTACGTTCTAGATTTTTATCATTAACTAACCAATATTTATAGCCAATATACTACAGGGAGTAATTAAAATCAATTTGCAGATATTTATTATGAAAATATTTTATGAGCATTAAGTTACTATATGCTTCTTAGGTAGCATAGTAAGATATATTTTCATTAAATGACAAAGATGAATTTTGCATTATTTCTCCAATACGAATAATATTATTGTTATGCATAAAACAATTTATCAAAGCTAACTTACCGATTTGAAGTACAGGTTCAGATTTTTGTAAATTTTTAATTTCTTCAAAAAATTCAACTTCTTGTAAAAACCGCTAGACCTAGGAAACTAGACCTAGGCCTTTTCAAGATCATTAAAAGAGATAAAACCATTCACTGATTCTTCACATGATGACCTGAAATTCTTGCAAAATCTAAAAACAAATTTATAACTTTAATTATTTTACTTAAGTTACTGGTTGCAAAAGCAATCTTATTAATAAAGTCAAGTTTCTTTGAAAGAAATAGTTTTTGGAAAAAGTCTTTTTAAGTTATCTTTTGCATTTCATTGACATTGTTTTGAAAATGTTCAGCAACGTCAATCTGTGAAAGATTGGGGTTCTTCCCCCATAAATGACACATCAGCTGATCTGGAGCATTCACGCTCCAAGACAGATGGCCCGCTTCGTTGGTTTTACATGATATATACTACAAAACGGTTTTGTTAGATTTTGAGTTCTTGCTACTATGTTAGCCACAAAGGTTTTCAGAAAGTGCTTTTTTTTATAATTTAACTCAATCGTATAATCGGAAAACCAATTCCATTGTGACATGTCCATTTGCATTGCAGCCAAATTTTTGTTCTTGAACCGGAAAGTACGAAACAAGCAGAATACTCCAACCGTAGAATGGATAGGGACTTAAGAGATACCAACTCTTGACTAATTACACAAAAAGGCACCGTGTTTATCACCATTGATTGCCTATACAGATGTATCAATGAAAACAACATATCCCTTCTCAGAGACATTGGCAAATCCTTGGAGCAAATTTCTTCAGGATCTTCTGAATAAACAAATCTTGGAATTTTAAATTTTTTTCTAAGACTGGTAAGGAATGAACGAATGTAGACCATCCATTACTAACTATAGCAGGAAGCTGCTCATAACAGTTTAATGACAGGTCTCAAAAGATCATTTGGGTAGAAAAGGCATGCAATCTGAGAGACGACATAACTTTTAAAGAACACCAAATTGTTCGAGATATGTGCTTTGAAATAAAAGGTATTAAAAGATCTATTCCAAAAAATACCTAGAGTTTTAATAGTGTATTCTTCAGAAAATTGATCAAACAAATGATCAAGCAAATCACTGTATGAATGTGAGAAACACCATTTGTGCAGAGACATTCCTGCACATTCAAAGAGCTGCACAATTTTTGACTTAAGTATTTCTAGTTCCTTCAAATTGAAACACCCAGTTAAAATATCATCTAAATATCTAAATACACCTCTTGTGGAACGTTGTTAGCTGTGATGGGGAAATTATCTTTCTCAAAAATCGTAAGTTGTTTTAACACTCGCGCACAAATGTAACATGAAGGTGTTGTGCTTTACGTAACTGATTTTAATATATACATTTGGGCAGGTTGATTGGAATTCTTCTTATAGATCCTTTTTAGAAAATATCATTCCTCAAGATTTATTAAAGTCTGCCTAAACTTATGACTGATGCCACAGCTTGCATGATGGAAAACAAACCTTCTTGCGTTACACCACTCTTACTAAGAACATCATTCAGTAAAATATTTAGATAATAATTTTATAATCTGTTTAATAACACTCTTAAGGGTCGAGCCCAATTTACAGATCAAATATACTATGATGTGGAAGAAAAAAATCCAACGTCAGATATAATTTCGTGTAAATATTTAAACCTTCTTCCATGTAATATAACGATAGATACTATTCAATTAATTGTGTGTAAAGAACCTTTAATTTGGGATCACGGTCTAATTGTATCGAAAGGAGATCGGAGCGTTTGAACTCAATAGTCATATAATTATCTAAATTATGTATTTTTTTATATTTTGTTTGAATTGCAGAGGTACAGAATATCGGCTACACGATTTTCTAAATTATATTCTTTGGAAATGATTCTTGCTGAATTTAAATTCATCGCTACGTACAGGTTTCTCTACGAAAATATTTTCCATTTCCCCCCAGGAATGTACAAATTTATCCAAATTCGTACACCCTTAGAAGGAAATCAGACTTAGTTAGGAAAATTGTTCATTATGGTTTGTCATTATGAGACACAGCAACAATTAAACTGAATTTAGATTTAAATAACCTCGTGTTACAATTTGTTAACTGGTTTCGGTTGAGCAAAAAATGTCAAAAAATGCTCACTTTCGAATAGGCAAGAAATCTCTGATGGCTGATTACAGCTTTTTTCATCAAGAACATCCACCATTTATCACATTTCTATTGCAGTTTTAGATATTATTTCTTTAGCTGTAGGGCGAATTGTCATTTCACTTGCTTTCGAGTTCCCCCCTCCCATAATTATTGTAATCCAGCTCGTAAGTTCTTTTCGTTCAACAATTAGCCTCCTAGGGATAATTGTGAGCCAATATATGAATTAGGTTGGACAAATACATAAAAAAATTCTGCCTCTCGATCTGTAATTATTCCATCATAAGTTAAATTAAACAACAGAATCCTTGGTATTCAGATATTAATCAACATCTAAAATGTTAGAAAACAATTTGTATTATTTTTTCATTAATTTTGTTTTTATATTTAAAAAAAGGTAATATTTTATTTTTTTAGAATAGATGCATTTAGTATCATTTTTCCATATTCATCAACAATTAATCTCAATCCATTTTTATTCCCTGCAAATTAAAAAAAAAACAAAATCCTGGATTATTCTTACATTTACGAACATCAAAATTGAAGGAAAAAATTATTTTGGTATCTTATTTTCATAAATTTTGTTTCTATATCTATTTAAAAAAATTACCCTTTCAGGTTTATAGAATTAATACATTTAGTATAATTTGCATGTACTCGTTAACAAGTACTTTTTTTTCAAAATTATCAGCCTTGCCTATAAATATGAGAAGGATTATATATGTAAGGCAAATGTATACACGAAACTATTATTCAAAGTAATAATTTATGTGAACGTTATAAATTTGAAGTAATTTGTTGCAAATAATGTTATATCATTTTATATACATACATGGAAATGTAACTACTCCTTCAAAACTAAATGAAAGCAATTTAACTTAACTTTATGTAATGAGTATATGCAAAGTAGCACTTGCCGAAACTTCAAATTAGCTCTCTTATCCTTAGGTCTTAGAATTATCGAAAAATTTAGCAACTTTTACAATTTATGAATTTTATTTACTCATGTTCTACTGTCCCGAAAGTGACATCATATAATCAGCCTGTCACTGCTCTAAGGCTTGAATATTAAAGGCAAAATTATTTCCATTTATTATCCAGTGAGTGAAATGTTTTTAATTAAAGAGCTTAATTAACATAAGCTTCAAGATGGGACCTCTGGTAATGAAAATAAGCAATTTGACTTCGTAGATTTACGTTATAATGAAATCCTAATCTCATTTCGAAATGTAATTCTAATTTAAACTCGTTCGTTGTTTCCTTCTTGAAACTTGTTTATTATCACTTGTTTGTCTTAACTTAGAATTAATAGAATATGTGACTTTAAATAGCATACTATGAATATATGTGCCATTTACTTATTTGCCCTATCTCAGAAATTATTAAACAAAATTAAGTTTTAAATTATTTAACAAAATTAAATTTATCTAAACAAAATTAAGTTTTAAAATAATATATGTTATAGAACATTAACTATATATTTTCATTACTTATGATTTTCCTGTGTTGTAGTTTTATTTAAATGTATACATTACTTGGTTCAAAAATTTTTGAAGACCAAATTTACGCATGTTTTTTTTTTCAATTGTTTAGATTTTTATTTAAAAAATTAGTCTTAAATCCTTTTAATAATTTTTAAGAATTCAACTGTGTAAACTGAATTTTGATAACATCTATTCTTAATAAAAATATATAAAATTTCTCTTAAGTAAGAATTGAAAGCAGCCATGCATATCAGTTTTATGAAAGAATAACTTTTAAAAAGAGGGAAAACATTATTTTAATTTAAATTTCCTATTTGAGGGATTCTCAGATTTATGTATTTAAAGATTTTCGTCGCATAATTCAAGAATTTTCTTCATAAACGTTTTTTTAAATCGGTAATTTTCTGCAATGTATCCGATGTTATCTAATTGTAAAAGAATTCTACGTAATACATTATCTTGTAATAATATTCGCAGACATATTAATTTATTCATTAATTTATTGCAGAAGCAGTATTTCTGTCGATATCGTGGAATTCCTGAATGAAACTTATTAAAGTTATGAGGATGAAGCCATGTATAGTAAATAAATCCTATCTAATATTTAAAGGAAATATATAATCCATCATGTACATTAAAGATATTGAGTAAAAATAGTCAGACTTTATATACTTAAATTTAACTCATGCGGGTTCCATTTTTAATAATTTATAGAATAGTTTTTCTTGTAATATGAGATTTCCTAGGGATTTGATTCATAGTTAGAAAAATAAGTATCATTTTACTTTAAGATTTGCTTAAAATTTTAATGGGCAATTAAATTTAAATGGTTAACTAATGATACGGAGAACTCTTTTCTCATTTAAGACATTTCATTAAAAAGAAATTATTTTGAAATTTACACATTTATAATCAAACAACTAATCCAAAAAGAACGATCGTATAGCAGTAATGGAGGTTCCAATAGTTGATAAGAATAGACAAATAGAATTATGAACAATGATTCAAGTGAAGACTATGATTCGTTGCAATTTGATAGTTTATTTAAACAAACATGATGAAAGAAATTCAATTTAACAAACCTGGCAGAGGATGAGAAAGGCTTTACAACTGTTGTAGCTTAATAAATGTACTAAACTTAGAAAGTGTTTCGCTTGAGTATATTGTGAATGTGTCTGTGTTAGTGTGTGTGTTAGTCTTGAGTGTGGATGTGTACATTTAGGATTATGTCGAATACTCGACGAAATTCATATTTAAGTGTGTTACCAGGAGAGATGGAGAACAATCACAAAGAGGAAGTAAGCACCCATTAATCCTGAAATTGCAATAAATACTTCTAAAGATGAAAAGTCCAATGACCCTCTACAGGTCTTTCATGTGTTGAATTTAAGCTTTCAAATGGGTCTGTCCCAAATCAAAATACATTTTGTTTCATGATGAGTTGTAACTATGCGTATCACTAAATGTCAGATTCCTTAGAAAGAACTTTTAATTTATATGATAGAAAACAGTATACATAAATTCTTAAAAAAAATTCAATTTATATATTTCAATAATTGAGCCTCTCCAGGGGTTAAGATTACTTTTATACAGAAATTATAAAATTCATAAAATGTCATGAAAATTAGTATTTGAAAATTACCTTGTGCTATATAATAATTTTAAAAACTTCAATAGCTCTTGATTATGCACTTAACATTTAAAATATATATATAGCAAATTTATACCTTGGTTTTACCAAAACTAAATCTAGAAGTCCTATGTGCCGTTTTTACTTTGAGAAGAATAAAACTATATTTGAAATTCACGGAAAGTTGAGTGAAGAACTACGTATTTGTCTGTATCTTTAATTCATTTATATGAAAATTTAGACTTGAAGTACGCTAATATTATTAAAATGGGGGATGCGTGCGTGTTTTTTTTAACCTCCGATGAACCATGAAAAAAACAAAGGTACAGAACAATAATAATTTGTTACTAAAAGTTATGTACAAACATGGATGCTACTATACGTTTCGCTTTCCTTTTCAAGGAACGTTGTCACCAGTGATATGAGATGGATTTGTACTTCGTTTGGAAGCTCCATTCCTTTTCTTTTGAGTAAATGGCTCTTCTCAGCCGTCGTAAAATCTAACTATAAGCAGCTGCATTGATTGTAGTCCCTAATTACGTAAACTAAACAAGCAAGACACATTTTTGGTCCAAAACCCAGTGACCATAACCTCCTTGCTGTTAAAGATTTATTTAAGCAAATCTGTAATATCGTCCACTTTCATCATGAATGTCAGTTCATCCGTCTTTAAAATTGACTACACCATTTTCGTAAAACGTCATTGCTCAAGAAATGTTCTTGTATATTCGGCTCATTTTTGTTAAATTTCGAATGAATTATTCCCTTCTGCTCGAAGAAAGCAAATAACACTACGTTACTCGCACTTCGTTGAAACATGAATTATACTACCTATGTTTGCGAGTCTTCAGCTGAGCTTAAAATTGTGAAATTGTGTTGGTAATAATAAAGTTTATATTTCGAGAGATACGTAGTCGTTTACTATACATGTCTGGTTGTTCAGATGCTCCACTGAGGGTTGAAAAAAATCGACCCTCGTGTTTGTAATACTCAATCCATAAAAATCAACATGATGAACTTTGTCTACCTGTCATTAATAAATTCAACAGACCCGTTTTAAAGGTTAACTAAATTATAGATAAACTAACAAAATTAAATTGAAGAGTTGGAGAGAAGTACAACATAGTTTATTTAACTATCTGCACAGATAATGAATGCTTTCTCTTTTACAACCAATCTTAATATCGTCTTATACGTAAGCACTAAATTATTCCAATTTAGACATTACTTGCTTATAACAGAATTGACTCTCAAAAGTATAACCAGGAGTTATTTCGAACAAATTTAAATACAAACGATTAATTACAATGATGCACTCCAAATTACAAACATCTCTGAGCTTGCCGCTATCACCTGTCCTTCCTCTATTTCCTTTTAATTCTATTTCTCTTATATTTCATTGTTAGTAATTCTATTCATTACTCATCTTATTTTCCACTAATTTACTTGATCACATTTCACTTGGTTGGAAAGGAGTTGTAATTATATACAATTCAAATTACAAAAAGTCCCCGAGGTAGGTGAAGAGAATACCACCAATAGCACAAAGTCGCAAGCTTAGTTAGTAAAAATATGTTGATTTACAAGTAATTTATATTACGTATCTTATGGCCAATTAATTTTAAAATGCATTTAACTACCCTTTTAATTGTACATTTCTAATTTTAAAAATCATTATTTAAGTCTGAAGATAATTTTTTACCTCATCTTAGAGTAATTTTTCATTAAAATATACAGTCATAGCTTCCTCATATATATTTTGTGCTTTGCTGCATTTTAGTGTATGAGAATCATTGATAGTTTATTTAAAAAATAAAACATATTTCTCATGATTAAATTAAATCTGCTTTCATTTATAAATATAATTTTTCTCAAAGGTGTCTCAAGAATTTTCAACGAAACTCCTCTTTTTCACACGTCTTTCCAAAACGGTTCCATAAAAGCGTGACACTAGAAAACTACATGTATCATTATTTCCCGCTGTGTCACAGAAATACATGCAATTACAACGAATTCAACGGTCGGGTGGGTATTGAACAGACTAAAAGACCATCTATCACAAACGAATCTGCGCCAACTGATTGGTTCACATAAATTCTGGCTACAAATTGGAATTCATTTTATCCTTTTTTAATCAGGATGTGTCCGGAATTAAATTGTTGGCCTCGTTGACCTCCTGCACTAGATTGTCCTGGTGGGAAAGCAGCACTGCGTGAGGCTAGCAATTGTGATGAAAGATTATAATCAGCTCGAAATTCGATTTGGTAAAAGTATTTTCATTGTTATCTGCAATGAATAGTTAGCTGAGTGATCGATTATATATGGTTGTAGTAAAAAAGAGCTGATATTTTCTGTAATAACCTTCTAAATCAGTATTTATCATTTTTTTTCAGATTAATAGCTATAAGAAAGTTTTCAGTAATTCTATATATATTTGTACAATTATTTCAATTAAAGACTTGCAGAACAAATCAGAATTTTAGCATTTAATCAACAAGTATGAAATGTATTGTAAAGTCTTAATTATTACAAAGTAATAACTGAAACACTTAGAAAAATTTATTCCGTATATTAATTAATCATTATGTACATAATGTTGTAATTTACAGCTATTAATGATGGTTTGTTTGGTTTGAAAAAGTCGTAGAATGAAGTAAATTGCTGTAAGTAGATTTCAGCGTGCTGAGTTCTGTAACGTGACAGCCAAAGAAAGGCCAAGAAACGTTGAGAGAAACGTATAACTACGGTTCTTATGTAGAAAAAAGTCTATAAAATAATGAATAAAAATCAAGTTTCCATCTCAATTATTTTCTCTAATAGTTAAATTTAAAGATGCCTGAGATAATAACTGCATTTTCTCTATACTTCATTCTACAGCCTTCTGTCTTTGAATAGATCAACAGTGAATGCTGTAAATTGCATCTATAAGTAGATAGGGATCAAATAATATGCAAAATAAATTTTACTCAGATATCTGAATCATTACTAAGTAATATTTAAAATTTAACGATACATAATCAGCAATACTAAAAGCTGATGTTTTTTAAAATTAATTAGTTAGTATATAATATTTTCTTGCAATTATAGCCACCTGAATAATAAGAATTCAATACACATTAATGTAATTGTTCCAATCGGAAATTTTCAAAAATAAATCAGAATTTTACCACAGTAAAATTCTGATAAAACACCAAGCCCTACTACGAAAAGTAAATTGTGAATCAATGAAAGACTTACAAGCAATTGCATCTTAGATATAGTAAAATATTAATAGTAACTTACTATGACATATACACATTACTCAAAATATTTAACTTCCTTCATACAACACATAACTTGTAAGTAACAAAGAGGCCATTGTTTCAGTTAACCGCAAATTGTCATAAGTGACCACTTTTCAAAACTTAAAGTGTTTTTGCTAATATGTTTGATGCCTCGTTTCTCCAGTAATGAGCTTCATTTTCAAAAGTATGTCATAATGAATTTATACTAAATTTATTTCTTGGACTTAAATGATTCGCACATAATTTTTTTAAAAAAATTGTTGTATGCAATGCTTTCTAACGAGCACAATCCGCCGCTAAAATGTTAACATTTTAAAATTGTTATTAAAATTTTCAATAAAACATTAAAATATTTTAAATAATAAAATACTGAAGTGAGCAATAATATTATTTTCAGTTATTAAAATTACAGTAAACGATAAATTAGTAAATTGAATATATTTTGTGCCAAATTTAATTGTTGTCTAAAGAACTAATGTTTTTATATTATGTTTTATATTTCTACCCAATAAAAAACTGAGAATAAATTTATTATGACATATTTTTGAAATTTAAGTGCATTGAATGTAAAAATAGGCATCAAATGTATACACAATAACTACTAAGAAAAAAAAAAATGAGAGAATGTAGCTACTTGTCGTTGATTAAAATATTAGAACCTCTGATGCGGACAATTATTATTTTATTTAGTTAGCTATTGATGAATTGTCTTAAATCATATGTAATCAATAATTAAGTAATGACTGAAAATGATAGGGGAGTGACAGAAAAGCGTAGAAAATGCAAAGTGAATCTTGTTAATGATTAACATTCCTGAAGAGTTTGGTTTTTAAATTAATAGAAAAGTAAGGATATATTTTTTGGATAAAAATATTATCTAAATCACAGTTGATGTAGTAAAAATATTTAGTGTTTTGTTGAAATGTTTTTAGAATTAGAAAGTTCTTCAATTGCTTGCTGGATATCACTATTAAATTAATTGTGCGAAACAGACCCGCAATTCTGCAACAAATAATAAAGAAACATGAAAATAATAATCTCTAAGTGACTACAATCTGCAATAAAGAAAAATAAAAAAGAATAATTCCAAATGATGATGGACCTCCAGAAGGAGCGAAGACCGTAACATGGACGAGAATCGTTCGGAGTGATGAACAAATTTGCTTCAGTGGTCACTCAAATTTTTAACATATATACATATATTGCAAATTTCGAAAAGAAAACGAATGAAAAAAAATGGTCTCTGAGATGCACATTATGGGTACTTACAAATTATTTGTATCAAATTTTATACTTCTGTGTTTCGTAATATTTCCGTTGCATCGCCCAAGCGCCACACACACATACACTTTGTTTTTTTCGAAATTGTTGGTAATTTATTTTATTTAAATTTTTTTCGCGCATCTTACGAAGAAGTACTTAATTTCTATAGAAACAGTATTAACTACAGACACAGTTTCATCCTTGTTGAACATACTTTCAGTAAAAAGTTTACCGTTTATTAATGATCTATTTACATTTGGACTTAAAATTAAGTTTACTATTTATATATTGAAAATACATTGCCAATTGTATAGCATTATTTTCCCTCACTTGGATGGTAAATAAAATATTTTGAATGGCTCATTTAAATATTTTGAAAAACAGCATAGGCAACAAATTGAATGATGTCAGGGTAATGGCTGATTGATTGATTTCGATCTAAATACGATCCTTTGGATTGGTGATATTAATTAAATAACTGATATAGCTAATTGTAATGTATCAAATAAGAATGATGATGAAATTACTAGTTTCTACGAGGAATAAAAATAGCTATTTTATTAATTTTTTTTTAAATGGTAAAAATCTATTTTTAAAAACTTTTCTGACCAAAATTTCAGGATCCCTTACACACGAGGATTCCTAAGGTTGGAGGATTACTTAAAGCTCACTTCCCTTCAGCTGTCCTTGAGCATATTTCCTGGTTGCTACTTGATTCAAACAACTGAACTTTCAATTATTCAAAACAAAGTTCATATTTAAAATGAGGAGTAGTGAGCAAGATTAGAAAAGACGGATAGCTAGGGAAATTGATAGAATGCCTGGGGCAGAATAGTAATATACAGGGTATTACTCTAATGATGGCATTGATTCGATCTTGACTCGGAACCACATGTAATAGGAATCTTTTTTTATAAAAACTTAAAAATTATTGTGTCGAGTATGCGTTATGTGTTGCTAGAACAGGCATAGTAGACAGAGATTACTGATTGTTTTATTAGATATTTAGTTAAATCTTTATTCATGTGTTTATTTGAGAAATTGTTTTAACTTTAATTATAAACCTCAATTAATTGGACATTTAACATTGATGAAGCAAGTGAATATAAATTATGAATGATAAGCGAAGAATTTTCCACTCAAATCATAATGAACTCAAATGCTTTAAGAATACTCTAATCAATATTTACTTAAGCTTAGGCCACGCATTCTTAAAGATCATATACTTTATACTGATGCATATAAAGACAGACAAGGCTTTATTATTCCATTTGCTCAAAGTTGCGACTACATGAATTTAGACTCAACTGTCAACAGAAGTGTTATCAACTGCATAGTGTCTAGTCTAAATATAAATAGTGAAAAGGATAACAGTTAGAGACGTTGAGAATATCATTTCTGAATGAATATCGTTTGATGTAAAAGATCTACCAAGAACTCGTACCTAGAGTGTAATGCGATTTTAATGGACTGTCTAGCCATCACCTCTTTAAATGGTATAAAATTTTGAAAATTCCGGGATATATTCTGATTCAAAGATACATGTAATATGGAAAACCTGTTTATTATTGAGATAGTACCATAGAGTAGATCTAGTACATTTTTTTTTATAACATAGTTAGATCAGAGTAACGCTTAAAGTTTGGAACGATGAGCTCTTCGGGTCTTTCACTTTACTTGGCTTGAAATTTTTTTGAAATTTAAATAACGTGAAATAAAATCTCGACCCAATCAAATGAAACGTAATATACGCAAATTAGACGAAAACAACAAATGTAACAAATTGATTTGAAGATAGTGACATATAAGAGAAATGGAGTTGAAGGTGAGGGTAAATAACTCATAATGAGTCGAAGCTTACATGTTAAAAATTAAAGTGATTTGAAGTAGCTGATTCTCGGAAATTAAAATCGAATAGGAATGATGTCTCGGTAAAATAAGCTAAAAAAGGCATCAAACCTTCAATATTGGAGAAGTTGCGCACTCGGGAGGGGGTGAGTTGGTAAATTAGGACTTTAATAGTTAACTAAACTAGGTTTCAAGTGCACTGGGAAGAAGTGAATATAAAAAAAGTGAAATTTATTTTAATAATTGTTTAATAAAGTGATTTAATTCTTTTCTTAAGTCTCTTCATTAAATTATGAACTTATTGTTGCATGAAATGCTGTTTAAAATATTGAGAATGTCAAAAAAAAAAAAAAAAATGGAGCAGCATTAGTAACGTCGTACTTGGAAGTGATTATTGGTAGTGGACCTTGTAATTTTGAACTCCGATCAAATGATGTGGACGATACTTGAGCTCAACTTCTCCCACCCCAAATCTCCTCACCTGGCCAACTGGAGGATTTTGTATCTCAAAATATTCTATGTACTTTTACCCTCTTATGCAATAACATCATGGCTCGAACCCAAGACTCGATGGCAAAAAAAGCCTGCCGCGAATTCACAATCATTACCACTAAGTTACCACAGCCACTAGAGTAACTTGCCATAACTTGTTTTAACTATCATAGTATTATATTAATTTTTCTACTAAAAAGTGGGTTTTTTTTTATCTAAACATAAATATTCAATTGAATTGGCGTTCACTAATCGAATGTAATTTTGCAATTGCTTTATTTAGGTGACATATTTTGCCGCATATTTATACAGTCTACACAGGTTCAGATTGTACGTGATCACAACAAAAATCCAAGTTTCAAACCTTTAAAATTTCATCTTAAAGTGACACATTTTTGGTATCCCCGTTAAAGCTGTATCAACGCTCAATATCCGGCACAGCTGTTATACCGAAAGTGCCAGATTAAAAATCTATCTTGCTATACTTTTTAAAGAAGACTAGATATGATGAAGACTAGATATTTTCTAATCTTAAAAGTTTACATTTGCATTTAAACTGCTAACAAATCTCTTAAGTATAATAATAAACGCTCTTTAAATGTTTCAATTTCTTGCATGTTAAATGAAAGGTAAGGATATAAACTTAAAAAATTTTATTCATGTGTGTATGAAAGAAAAACATTTATTTTTTTTTTAAATTTTTAGCTTTAGACTTCTCTTTTTCTGAACACAATTTCGGCTTTCGTTACTGTTTTAAAACGTGCTTCTTACAAAGTAGAATTTTGCTACATATTTAAGATATCCATAATATTTGTTCTTGCATTATTAGCATTATCAGTTTAAATATGGATTTTCCTTGCGGTTAAATCAATTTTAGAAACAAGAGTAATCTGGATATGCTTTTAGTATGAGAATATGTTCCAAAATGAGGCAAAAAAATTCATATTTGAAACTATTGCCCGTACATATTTTTCTTGTATTTTGCTTTTAATTACGACTGATTTGATAAATATATTAAAGCAATCTTACAAAGATAAACAAGTGATGCAACTGATTTTTCAAATTTTCTTTGAACCAAACACTTCAAACAAACTATATTACATTTAATACTCGTATTGAATCAGGCAAATCAATTGACTTATAATAATGATTTACTTTAATCCTCGATTACTTTCATAAGTTGGTTTCTGTTTAAATACATCACAAAAGACCAGATAAAATTCATTTGAATAATCTTAGATGATGTTTTATCAGGGTAGATAAATAGAAGCTGATGGCCCGTATGTGTCCCGCATGATATAATCCTAAAACATCTGAAGAAAACAGACATATTATAATATTTAACCCTTGTTCTTTAAGTGAAATTTTTGATGAAATGGCATATCGCAATTAATGTATTGAATCAATCTCTTTTATCTTTGTACAATATTTAAACTTTTCGAGTCATATTAACATATTTAATGCATCTATTAAGACAAATACGACAGTATATTCTTTGCTTCAACTCTACTCTACTTGAGTGTAAATTTAAACAGTTTCTTAGTATCAGTTAGTGTAAAATATAACTGTTCCCTGCTTATGTTTTTCTCAATCTATTATTTTCTTTTATTTCTACTACAAATGGTTTTGAAGATATATATGTACAGCCATTTCCCTTCATGAAAGATATTTTCAACTCATTTGAGCAATGCATTACGTTTTAATTTGTAAGAACTTTTTTTTTTGAAAAAACAACTTCTTTCTTTAGAAAAAGAATTGCTTGAAATCTTAACTCAAAAGAAGAAAATCAATTCACAATTGTTTACCTTGGCTGAACTTACTAAAAAATACATTTTCTTCTACTCAGAGTATAAAGAAACATAAATGAACAGTTTCAGTTGGCTATATCTCCCACAGGGTGATTCTTGAAAAGAGTTATTTAGATTCCTGCTTCTTTAATTTGAGGATCATATACAGATCTTCGAACGAGTAACATTTTCCTTCGAATAACATAGAATAGGCCGCGAGCAACAATTTCCTTCGAATAGGCCTTGGTAGCCTAGTAGTCATGGTTTCGGATTCGTAGCCTGCAGTTTTAGTTCAGTCTCGGGTTCCAGCCCTGGCCACTAAAGATCCGCCTTGTAGCCTGGGCTGATGCACGCTAAATCTATCGGGGTCCAAATTCCCCCCATTGGTGTGGTGTGGAAGCAAGGAGAGAGAGGTGCCACAGGTCAGGTGTTGTCCTCGTCATTTGACCGAGGATCAAAATTACGAGGTCCGTCACCAATAGTCCTAGTATTGCTTCTAGTGTGACGTTAATGAAAACTAAACTAAAAAAAACTCGAACAATATATAACTTTATTGTTCTTTTGATGTGTGAAGTAGGATATACAAGCATTAGAATGTATAACTGGATGACAATAAAATGCATTGAACTTTTTGGAATATAATATATTTGAGAACTGCTATGGATAAAACTACATTGAGTGATTGTGTTTGTTTTATTAACGTTACACTGATTAGCGTTGGTCCTCATAATTTCAAACCAATATAAAATGATAAAAATGAATCCCGAGCTGGCAACTCCATCTCTATTCTTACCCACCATGTCCTCGGGAGGGATTGGCAACTCGAACATATTTGCATAAGCCTCACTATATGGAAAATCTTCAGTTGTATCAAGGCTGGAACCCATGACTCGAAAAAAAAAAAAACATTCTAGCAGCGAGTCTGCAAATATGACCACTAGGTCATCACAATCAAAAAATACATAATATTTCACATTCGTCAAATAGTTTGAAATAGTTTTTGGTATACTTCCTCCATCAAGAATGAAAAAAAAGAACTACACAATAACATACCGAGCAGTAATGAACATCTTGAAAGCTAAATTAATGCAATAAAATTCTTGTAGGAGTAAAATATAGATTTTATATGTGAAGAAATTTGATATAATTGTCTTTTAATTTTAAGACATTGATATGCATTATGAATAACTTAAAGGGAATTTTAAAAGTTAATTTATTTCATAGAATTCAAGTTACAATATCATTATTCTGTATTTATATACATTAAGGCATTTTTTAAACTTTTCATGAAAAATACACCACTGGCCATAAAAACACTTACACCAGAGAGAAATAATAATAACAAAATTATATTTATCAGCCTTTATATTATACCACAAATAACAAGTGAGTAAATTTTAAAGACATTTGTTTTTATAAATCCTGGGAAATCAATATCTAGAATAGCCCCTTCTGGCTTCAATAACTGCTCTTATACGTCTGGTTATTGATTTATACAGAGATTACATGATATGTACAGGTACCGCTGTCCATGCAGCTTCAACGCGATGCCATAATTTATCGACAGTAGTGACTGGCATATGGTGACGAGTCAATAATTCGGCAACCGTTGATCAGACGTTTTCTATTCCTAAAGGATCTGGAGAATATGCAGGGCAGAGGAATAGAACATATTCTCTATCATGAAGGTCCTTTCAAAACCAGCAATTTGTGGTAGTGCATTATCCTGCTGAAACGTAACGTATAGAAGATTTTGAAGAAAGGATAGAGTAATTGGCTTTGACTCACTAGAAATGTAACGTCCAATTTTCAAAGAGCCATCAATTTGAACAAGAGTTGACCGAGTCGTTTATCTAATAACAACCCATATCATCTCTCTAGGTGATAGATCAGTATGAAGATGTCGAATGCACTCTGGCAATGTGCGTTCTCCCCGAAGCTACCGAACGCGAACGAGCACATTTTGATGCTGTAAACAGTGCCTGGGTTCGTCTGGAAAGGCGAAGTCATACCATTGCTGCCTCCATGTTGGTCGTTGTTCACACCAATGAAGGCTCTCTTGTCTGTGATATAGAGTTGAAGGTAGTGGAAGCCATGATCACTTAGCTGACAGTCCCTGCTGCTCCTAACTTCATCAGATTGTTCGTACAGATACTGGTTGTCATACAAACTATCCCAATTCTTAACTAAGGGCTCGTGATGTGGATGTACGATCCGTTACATCCTTGTGGGCACTATTTGTGTCTTCTCACATGTTAGTGTTGGAGATCCATCACGGCTTTCCGTATGACCATCCTGAGCCATGCTACTGCTAACGTCATAGAACTGTTAGTGCACACACTTGTTGTCTTGAAAACCATCCCATGGTATATGGCGGGACTCTATGATCCACATTAAAGCAATGCAGGTAACATTTTTGTGGACTCGCCAGTTAGTAATAGCGTGTGTCGTTGAGAATCATCACGTTATTCCTCATGACCATCTTGAGCCCATCGGTTCCATATTCTGCAGAGAATCATGGAATCTCGACCAAGCGAGCTGCAATACTACGATAAACCGCAATCCTGATAGGTTACAGTTCCACCTATATTAAAGTCAGGAATGTACTGGTAAGCATTTCTCCTTCTTATATGAAACATTATAACAACTTTTCACCAGGCAACAACGTTCAATTGCTATTTCTGTACGAGAAACCGGCTGTACAAGTTCTTCCTTTAAACACATAGCATGTGTCTATTTGCTTTATTTGTATACTATATAATTTTCTTCCTGGGGTGTATATTTCACGTATTTAGCATATCTCCATCTTGGTGTATCATTTTTAATGACCAGTAAATTCTTCTTTTTGCGAGATGAAATTTATGCTAAATTATATTTAGTCAAGAGACTTAAAAGATGGAGTGTTGAACATTTAACATAATAAAGACAGGTAACCTTTCAGATAAAAATTTTGTTCGTAGAGCCACTAGCTAAAAATGGCATTCACCAAATATATACGATCTTTTTTTTTTTTTGCATTTTGACAAAGACAAAATTTTTGTAATATATTTTTATTATAATGAAAAAGACTAAAATATGATCTCATTCTTATTTACTTCTCTTTCACTTTTGATGATATGCTTTACTTTTTCATCTGATTATTATGTTATTTTTCATATTTGCTCTATTATGTTTACTTTACGTTTACGTCTCTTGCATTGGTAGAATACGTAAAGAAACTAAATATGCATTAATTAAAAACCACTTCAACATCATAAAGATAAAATGAGTATTTAACTGTTCAAACATTGATTTAAAGCATGAAAGTGATTTTCCGACATATACAATTACAATATTTTTGTCTTATTTAATATGTTTTAAAAACAGCAAAATCGACCAACAGTACAAAGAAATAAATGTATGCACGTCCTTTTTTTGCTTACAAAATCATTACTTACATATCCTTCTTTCCATGTTTACTTTCCATACGCGAAATCCTTATGGACTCGTTAATTTTACCTAACATTTAGAGATTTCAAATGATTTAGTTATTTAACAGTACTGATCTATTCTCAAAATAAAATATTGGAAAATTTACATTAAAAAAAGTTTGATATAATAAAATATCTGTAGTTTAAAGGGAGATATATCCTTTACCGATAAAAGATTATGAATATCTTATGAAGGTTTGAAGAAACATGAATGATTGTTAAAATTAATGTTTATTGAAGTGCTACGTTTCTAAGAAAATTCTGCCTTACATTTCTAATTATTTTGTTTAGTGAAAACGTAAGGGGGTAGAATAGTTGATTTATAAACATCGCTTAAAATGTATTCGCAGAAATCAAAGAAGAAGAATGTGAAATAAAAGTCGAATATTTTTCTAGAAAAGAAAACGCTAAAAAAGGAAACATGCAAAATACATAATTAAACGTAAAATATTTTTCGACAAGAAGTAACGTATACAAAGAATTTATGCACCTTCATAGGGAAAAATAATAAAATTGATAGATTTGAAAAATTATTCATAATAAGTATCAAAGTAATCATATAAGCAAAGTTATATTTATATCTTTGTATAGGTGTTTTTTCAATAAAAAAATGAATCAGAAAATTTAAAAGTTTATATTAAATTTATGAAGAAATTTTCAATTTTGTAAAATTATTTCCTTGAGAAAATTAAGAAATTAAAATAAAGCTTGGATTACTATTTCTTTAAAACTGAAAATTCATGTCTGCTGTCAATAAATTTTTTATTTGAATTATTCATAATTTGTAAATTAATACCAGGGAGGCGGCCAGGGACTTCTTCCTGATATTTAAAGAACTATTGAATATAGTAAGAAGTTGTAAATCGATTTTGTGTGAGTTCTACAGAGAAATAGTATACCAAACAGCATATTTCGTTTGTGTCTGGTGATATGATTAAGTTCTGCAGAGTTATCAAACCGAGGCAGTTGCTTGGGTAACAGGAAAAATAAAGTTCAAAATTCGATGCGGAGTGTTGTCATACTGTAAGTCATTTATTCGTCACTGCGTTTGTCATGAATTTGGCCATGGGAAAAGTGCTACTAAAGCATCTCAATCAATCTACTCTGTTATCGGGGGTGGAAAATGGATCGAAAAGCATTGCGAATTTACATTTCGGCGCTTTAAAAATGGCGAGTTAGATGTTAGCGATCTAGAATTTTGAGGCAGTCCACTGAAGACTAGGCATAAGGATTTTCAAGCACTGTTGAAAAAGATGCATTTCAAATACAAAATGAACTTACCAAACAATAAGGAGAATCACAAAAAAAAATTCCAATCGTTTGCGTGCAATGTAAAAGATTCAGAAGGTAGGAAGATAGATGCTATATACATTGAGCCTTAGGAAAAAAAGGATAATAGTATCTAGGAGTGCATTAATCTGCTAAAAAGGCAACACACAAAATCTTTATTTTGAAAAATGGTGACGGGAGACAAAAATTGGATAGGTTATGACAGTCCGAAACTCAAAATGCTTTAGATGAATCCCCGCGAAGCAACAACATAAACTTATAAAGGTGCTATTCACTATAAAAAGGATCTCCTATGCATATGGTGGGATATAAAGGGTGTTTTCTATTACGAACTTTTGGAGGCTAGTGCCAGTGAGATGAATGCTACAAGCAATAATTGCTGCTAATGATCTAGGAAATTTGTCGAAAACGCCCATTTACTAGCAAACGCTTAAGCTCTAGGAAATTTCTCCATTATAACGTAAGGCCTCATGTTGTAAAACCAGTCAAGGACACTTTAGGAACGCTTGCTGGGGAAGCTTTGGGATACCCGGCGTGTAATAGATGAGACAATCATTTGTCTCGGTCGATGTACGATGCCTTATCTTCCGTACACTTCTAGTCAGTGGGAAAATGGATTAAAAACTTCGTAGCTTCCAAAGACCAATTTCTCTACTTTTCTAGTAACTGTCATCTGCGTGACCAAGGTTGGAAAGTGATAGATAATGATGGAGAATATTTTGATGAATCAATGTTTTATTTTCAGATATCTATTATATATTCTCCGAAACACGCTTTAAAATATATTACAAGGCCTAATGTATTCGAAAAAGTTATTTAGTTAAAAGCCCTCGAAGTATAAATTTGTGGAGAGAAAGGATGATTCAAATTTTATTGTAATATAAATTGTATTATTAATGTTATGTTTCTGCTATATATGCCTTTTCATAAATATTTTGCTTTCCTTTTCTGATTACAAATAAAAAGAACTAAAAAGTGTAGATTTTTTTCTTCCGTAACAGATTAAAAGAAACATTTGTTAAGCAAGAAAAGTATTATATATATATATATATATATATATATATATATATATATATATGTGTGTGTGTGTGTGTGAGAGAGAGAGTATGTGTGTATGTATATGTGTATGTATGTGTGTAAGTATGTATACATAAAAAATTAATACTAAATATGTATTAATCTAATACGCTTAAGCTTAAAACTCAAATTTCACAACTTGGCAAGGGCAATCTAAGTATAATCTGTTAAAATAATTAAAAAGTTATATGCAGATTTATTCACCCTAAGTGCTCTTTTCTTATAATCATTATTAAATTACTCACTTAATAAAGAATTAAAGTAGACAGTCAGTAAAATACAGAGAAATGGACAATAGTAAACTTTTCCGATATTAAAACTAAAGCACACCAAAAATTATTAAATTGATTATATTTAAGCTAAATGTATTATTAAAACTGAAGCAAATGATAAAAAAATTAAAAAATGATTTGGTACGCCAAAACGCCCAACGTAAAAAACAATAGCTCCTTGGGTGACAAAAATTTGAAGTATAAGAAATTCTTCAGAATAGGTCTTCCCCTGCGACATTTATATTAGCCTTGCTCTACGAGTCATGCCGAGTAAATGATGATTTGTGAAAATTCGATTGAAACTAGGAATTTCTGTTGAATAATCAATGATATTAGCGGAGGATGCTCGGGGATCGTATTTATTCAAAAGGAGAGAAAATTACTTTTGGATTGATCTAAATTTTGCAAGAGCTTCACACAAATATTATGTAAGAAAAAGAATTTCACAGATCGGAAATTTCAGACTAATACATGAATTAACAAAATAAAACCCGCGGGGCCTTTTATAATTAAACCTTCATATTCTATACATATTTATAAAAAAATATTCTGGTTGTAATATTAAAATGTATTTCAAATATTTTGTATATTTTATTAAAGGGGAAACACGTCTGAGAAAAAAAGAACATTTTTGTTTAAACATATTTCACAAAAATCAAATGAAGAGTATCCTATATAAATTTGAATATATTAGATTTTCTGTTTTAATAAAGAAATTCTAATAATGAAGGAGTGTTTCTAATTTTCCTGTACAATCCTATGGAAGCAACTTTATCCCCGCAGTTAGATCGGAATATATTTGCTAAATTAAGATGAGTTCTTTAACACTAGAATTGCCGTATTTCTGGTATACCTAGAGCTACCGGAGAAGGTCATATTTAACCCATGGACTTCAGTCATGCTATTCTTAATTTTTATGATAATCCAAATGGAAAATAAAGCGTTTCATGATTAATACATTGATTTTTAATTAATTATTTAATAAACGCGCCTTCTAGAGTATTAAGTAACATGAAATTTAGTTAGCAGAAAATTATCTTAAAAAATAAATAATTTCTAATTGCAAAACAAGTACTTTAATATTTTGGCAGGCTGTATAAAATGAAATGTAAAAATTCCTCTGAAATAACTATATCTTAATTAATTTAATTCTCTTAATGTTCCTACAAATTAGTAAGATATTAAATCACAATAAAAACTAAGTATGCATGGTATTTTACTTACAGTATACTAATTTTTCTAGAAACAATTCTTACACAATACTATAATCTTTATTTCGTTTTACTGTGTGTAATCCACATTCAAATTTTGAACATTTTTTATACAGAGTTTTAGTTTATTGTCTGTGCATTGCTTTATTTGGGAAAGTGTTCGCTTGCTTGAAATTTCAGAGATAGTACGGGGAGGGATAACTTCTGCATCTTTTGCAATATATTTCTCTCTTAGCACCTATGCTAATTTTTGAATAGTCTCTTCTACTCAAACTAGAACGTTCTGTCTCTTTAAAAACTACTCATGCATTAATCGCCGTTATATCTATAATAAATAAAAAGAAAACATGCATAGGCCAACGCCTTCATGCAGATTCTATGGATTATTTTCTTGCCATCTGATCTACAATACATTTTGTACTTGTACGTTTTTGTACTTTCATTAGATTTTTGTGTTTTTTATATTGATAAGAAACAATAATAGTATTAATATGAGTCATAAAGGTTGTTGAATATAATTCTTCTTTTTGTTACTGTTTTGTTTTCTTCAAGAATTTTGGAACTTCTCTTTTTGCTGTATTGATTGATCCGACATAGGTCAAACCGTTTTCTGTGAGGCTTTCTACAATTTGTTGAGATGAAAAAAATGAAGATGTTATAACAATTCATTTGAAGGGGGAATGCTCTTTTTATATTTTTCTTAACAATTTTAAAGTTCCTTATTGTTTTATGAGTTTCTGAACTGGATTTACTTGGAATATTTTCATCAGCTCCCATCTGTCACTTAAACTAGATTCAGGTGATGAAATTATATGAACAGTTTCCTCAATATTTCTGTAGTCATTTATAACAAAACTTTTATTATCACCATATGCATTTTCTCGTAAAAAGAATCGTTTTTTGAACATTAACTTAGCAAATTCAAATCTTCTTCAATAGGAAGACCTCTTCTGGTGGATACTTTCAGAAAACGATTGCAAAACTGGAATGCCACTAATTTTTTTTTTACCTTCTGCTCAGTTTACAACATGAATAATGCTTTATTTACTTAGTTTCTTGAATGTAACTGAGATAAGAACATTCTACAACTTCCCAACACGTGTATACAGCAGTTTCCAATCCTAGAAGCTCATGCATCTGCCTATCAGGTTTATGCAAGATATGTGGATACACTCTCTTCTCATTCTTGTCCTTTTGCAAAAAGCAGGTGTAATACATCTCCTTATACAATTCTTTTGTAACTGAAAATTGTAGAGAAGAAATCCTGATTGAAATAAAAGAACTATATTCTTCGGATCAGCTATGACCCCCTATAATATTTCTAGGTATACAGACATATAAATAAAAAAATATTTGTTCCAGTTCAACTAAATTCGTTTTAAGATTTTAGATTGAATATTTAGGAAAAGTAAAAAAAAAAATTAGGAATTTTGTCACAGATGACTCGCCTCGATAATTCTAGTGATAATATTAAATAATAAATGAATTTGTATACCACATCTTCATAAAGGAAGACTTAAAAAACATATACGTACGTCATTTTTGTATTTATTGTTAATTAATATCCATATGATATTGTTCTAAGGAAACTGTTTCTAACATTTTTTGGCTCAAAAATATTATATGAATGAGATACTTTATATGGAGATAATAGATACATGGAGTATAAAATACTTTATTCACTGATGTATGTTTTATGCTAATCTATATCTACCTGCAAAATACTTTTTCCTCATAGAAAGTTGTTAAGTAGAAAACACATTGTAAAAAAACAAAAATCAAAGCTTATAATTTGGTTATTAAATTTAAATTCATCAGATGAGAATATTACATATGTTACATAAATTGTGAAAATTGATAATAGCTTTTTAAAAGTCGAGAAGATTGGTTTTTGAAAAAACGGAAAGGAGAAGGTTTTGTGCAATAAATACATACAATTTAAAATAGATCATATAATTTTAGAATGAACTAAAGATGAATTGTCATAAATGTATGATGTACTTTAAAATATATGGAAAAAGCCTCTTTAACTCTCACGTATTTTGAAGTCATGAAATTTGCTATGCTAGTAATTATGGTTTTAGGAATAACATGTTTGATGTAAAACAATTTGGTTCACATATTAGAAAAGACTCAATGAATATTGAGGTAAAAATATAGTAATTACTTTAATACAGTAATTCAAAATCAGCTATAAATAATTATTTGGTGGTAAGAAATTAACAGAGTTAATTAAATGCAAAAGTCAGTCGTAAAAGCTCTTCAAAGTCATAAAACAAACAATATATTTTAAAAAAGTACATTTAATAAATAGCAAAATATTTGCTTTTATAATATTCAGAAATTCACAATACTTCGAATTATTCGACGATCAACAAAAAAATATTACAATATATTGTGAAAAATAATTTGCGAAATAAGTAAATAAGAATTTTTCTATTATTCGATTTAAAATAGAACACTGATCAACTGAGTAAGAAAAATCAGCATCTTAATATATATAGACGAAGGAATGTTTAAGTTTTTATAATTTTTTACATGCAAACATACTTTGAATTAAAAGAAATATTTTGGAATTTTAAACATTACAAAGAGGAAGAAATTTTTGCTTGCTACTATTTTGCTCCTCAAACGAAAAGAAATAGCAGTAATAAATGCATTTATTCGCGCATTTTATCCACTTTCCTTAAAATAAATAAGATTTTACAATTATTCTATTAATTTTTATTATATTTGCAAAATGTTCTAATGCGATTATATTTTGAAATGCCATTAAATATATTAAAATTCTTCTTTTAATGTGATCCGAAAGTGCTAAGACTTAGAAACATTTTATAAAACTAAAAAAAATATTGCTCTAAATGTACTTAGTACAGGAAATTTTGTGATGCATCATTTCTAATTAGCATATTTGCAATTCTAAGAACCTGGTAAGTATTTATCTCCATGCGCTCTGCTTGTAATTTTAATTGATTTGCTTAATTAACTTAATTATTCTTCATCATTTTATAGAACGCTTAAAATAATTCATTTCTATCTACACAATCAAGAATAAATAACTTTATACATATTTTGTTCATTACAGTACCAAAGGAATTTAAGTAGACATTTTTTTTTTATTTCTTTAAGTATTCAATATCTTTATAAGCCATTTTAATCTCATCACTGGTCTTGTCATATAAAGTTTATTGTATTTACGCACGGAAAAGTAATATTATTTCATTCCACGCTATAAACAACGAAATGTTCAAGAAAATTTCTGCTCAAACATATCAAAATTCTCCGCTTAGGAATCTATCATTAATGTTTAATCTTGCTGAAGGCACAGTCTAAGCTTTTGCAACGATACTATCTAAAAGATCAACATATAAGAATGAATGAATGTTTTTCTGAAAAAAAAAATTGGGAACTTAAATCATTCTCAATTGAATCAATATTGACCGACTGAGAGCCACAGAAAAAACATCTCCCGAAGTGTTGGAAAAACTATGTCACTGAGGTGGAAGCTCAGGGCTTGAACACTAGATGACAGCTCAGTCTAGATTCTCGGGATGCATATAACCCCAATGTAACCTCGCCTCTGTGTGTCTAGGTAGGACACACAGAGGCAAGTGTCATAAATCCTAATTTGTGATATACCGGTTAAGGCATATGCGTCAAATAGACCCGCCATATCAAGGGGAGACAGCCGATGACGTCTATTAAAATCATACAAAAATTTGTACATTAGGGAAGCGGATTTATATCAATTGTAGTAATAGCTGGATAAACAAATTTCTCTGAAAATATCTTTTAGAAAGTACCTCTTTATATCATCAGGATGGTGCTGGAGGGGCAGTTTGTGGTGGTTACCTTCACATGAACAGATAAGAATAAGAAAGCGTAACCTGAGGACAATTCCTTATTGGCTTTCTTGTCTAAGGCATCAACAAATGAGACCGGAAAAGTTTTCTTTGGATCTTCAGTTTGTGTAGGTGGGAATCACCTATGCCTTCCAGTTCAACCGACATTTACTATAGAATTAAAAACAATCCCCTCAAAAATAGACAGAAACAATGGAAAAGTGTGGTATCATCTTATCTTTTACCCAAATTGTTACCTTACGTTAACTTGCATCACATTCTGAAGGTAAAGCCCGAAACCTTGACAAAATTACATATTATTAATTTTTTCAAATACTTTCTGTTTACATTTTTTAAGAAAAAAAACCTCGAAAAAAATTAACTATTCTCTAAAAAGATTCAAACTCTACTAATCTTCAGAATCAGCATTTGCTGAAATTCAGTTTTAATTTAAACCTCTGTATGAGCACCGTTTTTACCATCATTTTACGACGTTTTGTGCGTATATAGCTGATATTTTTAATTAGTTGTTATTGTTTTCTTAAACTTTTGTAATTCATCAAATTATTATCAAATCATATATGTTTACAAGCAGTTTGTGAGATTTCAGTACAATTTAAGGATAATAAAATGTAATTTGTAATAAAAGGCGTTTCTAAGCATTTATACATAATCTAGGATCTGGTAAAAAAAATGCAAGTATGAAATAATCAAATGTCGAAATATCCTCTTAGTATATGAATAATACTTACTTAATATATTTTACTTAAATTAAATTTTAAGAAAAATATATTTAAACTTATATTAAACATATCCTAGATGCTATATCATTTAATTTTTAACCCTTAAACTGAATGATAGATGTGAGAAGTCCAACAAATGTCAAAGAAATATCACATCGGCAACATATATATATTCAATTCCATATTAAATATTTATCGTAAATCCTAATTATTCATATATGCGTTGCAAATGAGTATAATCACTTTGCCCGCATATATTTCCCTATCTATGATTCTCTGTTTGAAGTGTCGAAAGACTCAAATGGAATTATCTCCCACGCTGCTTCTGACCTTTGAAGCGATGTTGAAATGAAGGTAGAGGAGAAATAGCGCAGAAATTCTTGGATGACAAGGAAAGGATAGGTTTGAAAAGGGAAGGAAAATATATCCTCGATTGCAGTAACCATATTTGATGAGATTTAAATGATATTATCTAAGACATAGGTTCCCGAATATTTTTTTCGCCCTACACCCTCTTCTACGGAAAAAATGCTCAGCACCCTTTAACAGGAAAATGACCTTTAACGACTTTCATGCATGAAATCAATAATATACATGTGAAATTTCAGCAATAAATATTTAAATATATCTCAAAATGTCTACAAAAAGAAGAAATCATGGATCTTTTTACTATTTCGAATGAATATTATTCTATGCAAATAAATATATAATCTAGCTTTGAAAAGAAAAGTAAGAACTTACATGTGATTAACATCAAACTTGGAATTTCGTGATGGCGCATTGGAGTGTGTCTTATTTTTGTTATGATCTTTCAAACCTTTATATTTAAAATTTGTTGAGCCAGACTACGCGAACAAACACTTTGAGTCACTAGGTGAGCTGTTACTCGTTATTGTACTTATCAAACATGCATTTGGAACAAATCTCGCGAGGTGATTCAAAAAAGATTAATAACGTCTTAACAGGTGATAAAACACACTCCTACAAACAATTTTCATCAACGAATACTTCATTTAAAATGAAACGTAAGCAAGTTATAGTGTTTTAAAGCAGTCTTTCCACATACGTTAAAACTGCATTTCTATTGTGACATATTGAAAGAAAGAGAGCAACATTCACGCAGTTGTCACCTGGGGAAAAAAAAGAAACTAAAAGAAAATTTATGTCAAACAGTAAATAAAAGAAGCTGAAAATAGCCTTGAAGTTTCTTCAGAGAGCAAAACGGTCTAACAGTTGTAACACACAGGATAATAGTGCTCTTTGAAAGTACTGAAGAATTAGACATGCATTTTATTTGGGGATCTGTGAACGGGAGTATCAAAGATACCACACATTTGTACAGTAAGCAGCTTCCTCAAATGCTATTGCACAGTTAGAAATCATTTGCAATCTAACATTGGAAGCTGTGCAAAACAGGTTATTTTCTCACTTTGAGTCTGACGCAGATCGTACAACGATTATTTGAACAGCATGTATGAAAGAAACAATTTTGGAGACGATGACAGATCAGCCAACTACAGGCTTATGAGCTATGGCTATAGCATTGGAGTGTAACAATCCACGCATATACGGTACGTCTCGCAAATATTGTTGTCTAGTCGTTTATTGCTCACAATTTGTATCATTATGTATTACATATTATTTTTTGTTATATTGTAATTGTTGAACTCATTATTTCTTCAGTTAAAAGCATAATATTAATGATTTTTTTTAAATGTCTCATAATAGCAAAAGAAATCAACTATTTATAAAAGTGATGATTCATAATTTTATCTAAATTTCTGTTATTAAATATTTATTTTCATGGAAATAAATATTTATCTTTTTCAATTCTCGCGAAATTCATAATTTAATTCTACTTTAATTCAAAGTTGACATATTTTCTTAAGATTATGAAAAACTACTTCATTTTTTGATATAACTTAAAAAAGAAATTGTTCTGTGCATTGCATATCAAAGAAACAGATTCTGCCACCATGATACTCTTTTTTATAACGCATTAAATAGATTTTGTTTTAAATCAATTAATTATAATAGGTATTTTCTTACAAAACCTCTTTGTTCAATAAAATGGAAAAAGGAATATCAAATTCGTTTGAGCCATGGAAACTAAGTTGAAGAGAGGTTCGAAAATCTCAAGGCAAAGAAATAAATACAGCACAAGTCATTAAATTTAGCATAATTTTATTCATTTTCATTCCTTTCTAAAAAGTTTTGATAACATATTATTTAAGTTAATTATATTATTTGAAATACAATTAAAATACTTAAATTGTAAATATGTTTTAATACAATCCAACATAAAAAAAATAGAATAAAGATATTGTGACATATTTTTGGCCATTGATTTCGATACTGATGAAAATATGTATCAAACATATACGTAAAAATACGATAAAATATTGAGAAGTAATCATTTTTACATCTTTTGTTGATTTAACACCACCTTTACATCTTTTGTTGATTTTACATTTTTTGTTGATTTTAAAACAACCACCTTTTTCAGTGCTAATTATTGAAGTAAATTTTTCATTTTTTTTTCTCTTGATTATAGTTTTTATTTTTTAACTTTTTTTTTCAATTCTGGAAGATGAAAAAGTTTACAGGAGTCAAATCTGGAGAAAATAAAATTCTTAGAATATTTATTAGGTCATTATGTGCTTTAAATTTTCCTTATTCTAAAGCAATGAGGTATCTCGTATTATCATGGTTGATGAACCCCACTATTATTTTCCTTTTTTCAGAGCAATTCTAACTTCATGTGATCTTAAGGTACTAGTATAACTTCGAAACCCTTTTTAAATTAACGTATATTTTGCATATAAATGCATATTTTTGTGACTTTATGTTGCTTCAAAATTAGAAACACAAAAAGAAAAATATATATTTGTACTGGGAAAAGGGCATTTTATTCAGTTATATGCAAAGAGTAAGACTTATCACAAAGCATGGAAATTCAAATGAAAACAAACATATTAATATTTTGTAAATTGAATAATACAGAATGTAATCTTCTCTAGAGCATACACTATTATTTCAAAAACACAGCTCTTCAGTGAGAAGATATGGTATTTGGAGTTCTGAACACTGAAATTTTCTTAAAAAGACATAGTAAATTTTATTTTATTGATATATATATATATATATATATATATATATATATATATATATAAACTTCTACTCAATATAAAATCTTGAGTATAACCAATTATGTGTATAGGTATGTAAAAACTTATAAATAAAATTTCTTTTTCATTTTTCATAACATGTTGAGATATTGTGTTTTGCAGTAATTAAAAATGTTTTTTAAGACTTTCCCATAAGAGAAATTCATGATCATGTAATATTGAAACATTACTCAAACGAATATTTAAGGATAAAAGATTAATTTTTATGATATCAAAATAAAAAAAAAATACATATCTTGACCAAAAATTATATTTGGAAGGAGCTCTCTTACCCTAACACAATACTCATTAATAACTGTTGTATTTGATAGTACAAATATCGGTTAATGATGTAATAGTCCATACAATGCAACTCTCGTGCATCTTTCTTAATAAAGACTTAACATAAACTACATGACCGTGGCTCTGATAGCTCTAGAGGGATTTCTATATATAATTATTGTATAACTAGGTTTTAACATCTCGATCAACTTATAATTTTTTTTTTAAATATATTTGATAAATTATGTAAAGATAATGTTCCACAAATATCAATAGACTATTCAACAATTGAATGATTTTCAATTTCATTCCTTTTGAGGCAGTTATTAAAAAAAATCAAAAATAAAATATGTATTACTTTATAGATTATATCACCAGATTTATGTTAGGAAAAAAAATAACTTTTTTATATTCGAAATTTTGTTAGAAATGATGGTTTGTAAGGAATAATTTTGAGCAGCTGATGCGCAAAATAAATTACTTAATTTGTGTAAAATATTTATAAATTTTGTAACACTTTACAAAAAAACGTCATAAAATTTAGCTTTTTTTATTTATAAAATGTCATGAAAGATAATTTTTTTCTTAAAAAGCATGACACAATTAAAGGCTTCTCCTGTAACTGATAATTCAACACAGCCATTTGAAAGAGTCATCGATTCTTTATCCCATTTGTTTCATTTCAAGATTTAAAAAAAAAGTATTAATTCTATCAAAAAACACCATTACCCTATCTTTACAATTTTTTGTCAATAAAATTTCAGTAAATAAATCAAAACACCTCACAAATGCCCTTTAGAAGAATTTTCAAAACACTTTAATACATGCTGAAATATTCAAACATATGTTTCAAATAAATTCCAAGACTTTCATAAAGAGAAAAGTAATATATGTTTTCTCTATAATTCCTGGTTCTCTTGAAAATCTAACAAGTCACAATGAAAAATATTTGAAACAAGGGAAGCTCCATTTTGGTAGACAAGTCTCTCTACGGAGGCAAACAAAGGAAAAAGAATGACCATAGCAGTCACTATGAATCACTACTGAGCTCAACCTTAGCGGTGGTAGCTACAAATAATTTATTGGATTGTAAAAGTTATTCCATGTTACTCTTGAAGCAAAGACATATGGGATCGGCAATAGACTGAAGGTAGGAGTTTGACTTTAAAACTTCTATTTCTTATTTATGTATAAGCCGGATGCATAGGGATTCTATATTTATTTTTTAAAACAGTTGTCACAGAATGAAATGTATAAGTAATTATTGAAACATATACGTTAACCATCAAGTTTTAAGTAAAGAGAAAAAAGCCTTTTTAAGCTGCTTTCCTGTAACGCTTTAAAAATGGCGATTGTTTCCTTTATCTCTGGCACATATAACATATAATGTATAATAGCATGAAGCAATATTTAAAGGTTGTATCAATATAAGTGTCATAAATACGAGGTAGTTTGTAACATATTATATAGATTTTATTCAAATATATATAAAAAAAATTCTACTATTTTTGTAAAATTAAGTAATATTTATTACACGTTACATTTTAATTTTAAATAAAATAACAATTTCTAAGAGAATTTAGTTTTCTCATAGCCAGTTGAAAAATTTTAGTAGCTTATAAATTTTTCTATATTACCCTTATTTTTTAAGCATTTTACAGTTCGTACAGTTAGTAATATAAAATATCCATTGTTATTTCTTAAAGATAGATATAATACGGGCTCGAATACTTCGATTAGTTAACAAAATAGTGAATTTTCTTAATTATGTTGCTTGATTATCCCGAACGCGAAAATAGATCTACTAATAATTAAAATAAGGGATTTGAGACCAAATTTTCTTATTATTTAAATCTTACTGATACATATCTCATTACATAAATTTACTTTTCTTAGTTTATTTTTGTCTTTCATTTTTAAACATATTGATTTTTATTATTTGTGCTGAGTTAAAAATTAAATATTTTCCCCAAAACTTTCTCAATTTGTAATCATATGAATTACATAGATTTGATGCTAACTTTTAAAATGTTTTTTTAAATTTATGCTAAATAATTTTCATTTGTCTTGAAGTTCTTTCTTATTTGAATTTAAAAGAAATCCGTAGATATATTTAAAAATGTATTGTAATTAAATATGGTCTTGATACTTAGGAATAGTATATTTTATTCAAATAAGTTAAATGTAAGATGATTTAAAAAATGTTTATGTATAAATGTCATAAATTGAAAACAAATCTAGGAAATTAAATTTTAAGCAAATGAGTTGTATATTGAACAATACAAATAATTTCAATAAAGCTCAAACTACATCATAAAAAATATCCTAGTCTAAGATGAGGATGCGAGATGCGGGATTTTTAAAGACTATATAAGTCTAAAGATCTTAAATACTTTTACTAAATAAGTAGATTTGGTTTATAAAAATATTAAAATGTTAATTGTTCGTTATTCAATTTATACGATATGAAACTGTATTAAATAATTGTCAGGTCACAAAAGCTTCAAAAATCCATTTTTTTTTGTACCTTTTACAAAATTTTAAAAGAAATTGATAATTCATATAAAATTCTGAAGATAAAAAGACTTAATCAACTATTGGATATTGGAAAGCTCAGGGAATTAATTGAATTATTTTTCACTTAGAATTTACCTTATATATTTATTAAATTAATATTTAAAGGGTTGTTTGTTATTCAAATTAATTACTAAACTTTTAATACAATTCATAATAGTTAGTCTCAGTTTTAAACTAATATGAAGATTGGTTATTTAAAAAAATAATTCTTTTATAAAATGAGTTTTTTAAAGATGATCTTAAATTTAAAGTCTTATATAGTATTTAAATCTGTTGTAGAATTTTAAAATAGGACATAGGATTTAAGAGATTTTGAAAATCTAAGTCTTATACATTTTCAAAATAGTAATTTAATAAAAAATAATTTATGTCAAATATAGCTCTTTTAATGGAACTATATACTTATTATACTTTTTTTTAAAAAAATCCACTTAATCCTTTCGGTATTTGCTGATTTTGGAGTTATTGATAGCTCAAGTATAATTTAATTTAATTTAATTAGCATTATATAGACTCGATGTTAATTATGAAAAATCCCGCAATTACTAACAATATTTCAAATGTTTAATACTTGTTAAATATCAAATATTAATAGGGTTTCAAAGGCATTCTCAAATCGAAAACTTAGATTTATTTTATTTTGCCGTTATTCAAATTCAATTTGTAAGCTTATAAAACTATGTTCTAAGGTATTTGTGCTCACCTTATTTTATAATTTAGAAGAAAAAAAATTTACATAATAGTTAAATGTTCATCAAATTGCAAAAATATAAATTAAAACAAATCGTAGCATGCTTTTTTGTAGAATTCTAAAGCACTTTTGAAGCATTTCCAGAAGTTTATAAATCACATGGGTATACTAGTTTCTTAAAATAAATCTGGTGATATTTTTTTTCTAAAATCTTGAGTTTAATAAAAGGTTTAAGGGTTAAGAGCAAATTGGTATTTTTTTACATTCATCTGTTGGATATTAAAGAAGTTTTCATGCGTAGTGAATTATTGAACTCTAATTGATAGTTAGTAGATTATAAAAAAAACTTTACATTAACATTTATGTATATTAATTTATCACATAAGTTGTATTAGCAATAAGAGAATTATTTTTGTTTGTAGAATAAGGTTTCAAACTAAGACTCCGCGACAGATGAGAGGTCTCTGTATCCAGATCGTGTCCAGCGATGTTTCACAAGAACCACGTATTTGAGTACTGATTCCTCTAAATACACGTCGTATAGCGGGGCGGGTGAACGTTAAATTTGTAGGGGCTCATATTCTGCTGGATGATGTTGGGTGTTATGAAAGTGAATTATAGTTTTGGATTTAAATTTACTACTTGAAAACTTCGAGGTCCATCATCAGTAGCCCTAGCGCTACTTTGAAATACATGACTTAAAAATCAGTTACTAGTTTGTAAATAGGACACTTTTTTAAATTCAGTTGCAATCAGAACTTTACTAACACTATAATTTTAACACTTACTAACACTATAATTTTAACACTTACAAACACTATAATTTTAACACTTACTAATACTATAATTTTAACACTTACTAACACTATAATTTTAACACTTACTAACACTATAACACTAGAACTTTACTATAATTTGAAACGATTTTTCATTTGAATTATTTCGTGGCAGTAATTATGAAGTTTAAAATAGTTATTTTACAATATTAAATTAAAACATGAAAAACATTTAATTAAAATTTTGTAATAAAATAACAAACCGATATTAATAATTGAAAAGAAATCGTTCCTTTAGTATACGCACATTTCACAAACAGTGAATGTGTGTACAGTAAAAGAAGTGAGTTTCTAAATAACGCGGCATAAACAAACTGTAACTCGGTTGTATTTTTTTTAACTTAGGACTAGAAATAGATTCAATAACAACTAGATAAAGTTTGGATAATTTTTGGTCTTGTTTAGGAATGTCTATCTTTGACGTAGCAGTGCCAAGACGCCAATTAATTTGTCTGATTATTGATCTGATTCAAATTCATTTTATCCTTATGGTATCCTTATCGAGAAGTATTTCGAATTTATTTATTGTCTTCATTAACACCATGATGAAAAATCAGTATTCGAAGAAACGAGTAAGATAAATAAAATATTACAAATGGCAAGAAATTTAATTTGAGCAAGCATATTCTTTGTAATTAGGGGGGAATGCATTTTTATTGAACAATATATCTAATTTTAGACATTAATGTTTTCTAATATTACACATCAGGTAAACATTTTTTTTTTGCTTTCATAATATATTTTTTTAATATTAAATGGAACTAACATAATTTTTCTTCTGAAGTTTCTGAACGAAATTAAAAGAATATTAGTGAATTAATTGGAACAATTAGAAAGAAAAGAATTAAGAAATGAAAACCATTCAAGTAAAAATATTGTAATTTATAAAATACAGATTACTATAAAATAACATGAAAAAGTCATAAATGTACTTAAATAAATGATAAAAACATTCAAGAATACACATTATGTATGATGATTTTATTTCAAAACATAAATAAAACCAGTAATAAAAGTTACAACCAATTTAAACAGAGACAATTTTATCCAAAAAAAACAGAATTCAAGAAAACAGAATTAAGAATTTTTTTAAAAAAATGAAGATAATGTAATTTAAGTACTGTCTCGAAATTTGGACTGAGAATATGTGCTTAAGCTACAGATATGGATCTATCCATCGCAACTTCATTAAATCCATTATAAATATAGGTGAAGAACGAGAATAATTAAAAATTTGAAAACCAAAGCTAGAAAAAAAATTATGAAGAAACAGATACAAAACATGGAAGCAAATACATTTTAACCATAATAAACAAACGGCAACATTAAATTTAATCTACATTTAGATATGAACATAAGAATATTAATTAAAATAGTCATAACTTTTTAAATTTTATAGCTTTTTATATATAAACGAAAAGCTATCAGTCATACGTCGAACTTCAAATAAAAGATTGGAATACTTAGAAACCTTTAAAAGATTTTGATGTATACAATACTTTACATAATAGTAATAAATCAGTAACATCAGAGAGAACATTAAATGTTCTTTCAAAACGGCCATTATACGTTGCGTTTACAAAATCAATGGAATCCAAATCTCAGTCGTTATAATCTGTATCAAATTGTTTTACATAATTCTCTAGGGAAATGATTTTTGGAATGTCGTTGGTGGAGCAGAGGCATCAAAGTAAAACTTTCATAACAACCTATTCAGATGCAAATAATCAGCAAGATATGCGAATGAAATGTAAGATATTTAATTTATTGAGCAAAATTTGGTTAATTGAGAAGTTATGTTTGAATAAATTTTCTTCAATTAGTTATTTAGTGGAAAACATTATTGCTTTAGTCCACAGATTGGCAGAGGTTTTGCAAATTTTAAATACTACGAAGAATTAACCAGTATATCTGGATGAAATTTCTACTGCATAGTAATTGACTCTGATGTACATGATGTTGTAAAATACAACTGTTAATAGGCATGTGTTTTTGGTTTCATGAATCAATAGATTGAAGTTGTTTTCCTAATGCATTGTAATTTTTAATTATTACTAAATTAATCAAGCTGATAGCATAATTTTTATTCATTATCCTAAAGACTTCACTATATTGGTACCATTCTGAGTTATACATTTCTCAGGCATTTCTAGACTATTCGCAGGTCATCATTGCAGAACCTAGCAGATTGAATACTAACTTCCCCATACTGAGGATTTCATCAATCTGTGGCTTCCTGAAGCAAAAAAAAATCAACATGGACCGCAGCTTTACTTTACACAATTAAGTGCATAAGAATTAAAATAATATGAACAATAAATTTATCCACATATCTAATTTATTTATATGTAATGATTCAACCTTAAAGATACCCCCTTGTATACTGCTTAAAGATATTAAAGTACGAAAGCGAATCATATATATATTTTAAAAAAATAATCATATTCAATCAAAAATATGATAGAAGGTAAGAAGTATAAATTCAGATCGCGAATTTTATATGTTTTAAATTAAGGTAAAAGAAATAATTTTTCAAGTCAAAAAATACAGAATTATTTTATTTCACGGTTCAAAAATGTATAAAATTTATATTGATCAGTTCTATAAACTAAAGCAGTATTGCGTAAACTTGCGAAATGAGGGAAAATAAAAATTCATTCTAGATTTTAGTTTTATATAATATAGTTTTAAAGTGCTTTTTTAAAGTAAATATACACAAATGATAAATATAGTCTTTGATTTACTCCTTCTTTATTAAAACATTTATTGCTTCAATCAAATCAAGTTTAATTTATCAATTAAATTTTATTTAATTATTTTATAAATTCGCTTAATTTTTAGATGTCCTCTTTCTGAAAATAAAAATTATACCTTAAGCTACTTTTGCAAATTTGTAACAGTCATTAAAATTGCTTTAAGCACAACTAACCATAAATACTCAATTAGTTTTACACTAATAATTATTCCATTATTCTTTATTTACAACTCATGGGAAAAGAAATGTGTTATTCAATTTTTGACTGTTTCTTGGTATTCTGCAGACGATGAAGTTGTCAGTTAAACCACGAATTTATTTTCCATGTTACTTTAAAAATACTCTTAATGACAGATACTGTATTTTTCGTTTAAATAGCAGTCGTAACAATGAATAACTAACAAAAAAATGTGAATAAAGTATAATTTTCAACAGTACAGTTTTAAAGAACATTTTCCTTTTATATTCGGATTCATATACAAATCTAATCCTTTATATTTAAAAATCTGTTTCAATTTTGTTCCAATCTGATTTAGAAACTAAGTTACAGTTCTTTTAATATTTAACATAACTCTCTGACTGGAAAGGTTCCAAAAAAGAAAATTTTCATTAGTACAAAAAAGAAATCTTAAAATGTTATGCATCAATTAACTTGAAATTTTATATCTTTTTTCAAATATCTATATACAGAATAGACTATTCTTGAGAATTTATAATGAGTAGAAGTTTTGTTTTTATATATGTGGGGAACGGTATCTTTAGATGGGTAAAGAAAGTCCGCTATTCTTTCTAGTTAAGTCTAGGGGTTGTGGTCTTATCGCCGGGTTCCATGGTCGTTCTCATTTACCTACTGACAAATAAAGCTATATTTTGAATTGTTATATTTATTTGAAATAGATGAAGTAATGGTATTTACTCGTGAATTTACAAAGACATTTCTATTTAGGAAGCTTGCACTTCAAATACTGATGATGGCAATGCAAACGCATTCTGGGGTTAGGAGTAGGACATTTCAACCGATCATATCAAAAACGAAGTTGTGGTCTAGCGCTGCTGAGGGAAGAAAGCTGATGGGCTGAGACAACTGACGAGGAAAATGAGGTAAATAGAGGAGAAGAGAGTCAGAGAGTGGTGTGCTCTGCTGGTTTGTTCTAATATTGAGGGCGCTGCCTGAGCAAACTCATGATGTCAATTCCTAGTTTCATCTATCGAGCAAATGAGAAACCAGTTTTACAATATTATTTAAAATGTAATTAATAAATTGATAATTAGCTGGAAATTCCTTCATACATATTGTAATAAATTTAAAAAAAATACAAAGCTTTTTATAGAAATTTAAGTATTCAGAACTTGGACTACCATATTTTTCAAGGTTAAGGCTATGCTATCGAAATAACAATCCATTCCCTAAAGATTATATTATGTACTATTCAATTTGCAAACTGTCAATATATTAATTCCCGTTTGTATTATAATGTTTAGTAGAAAGGTAAAATTTGTTTGCTTATATTTGAATAAAAAATCCTTTCAAAAGTACAAAATTTTCCTTGGGTGTTTTTCTAATTTTGAAGCCCCATAAGATCGTAAAATATGCCTTTATAGGCAAAATTTGCGTTAATTCAAAACCTTTCTTGTAAAGGGTGCTGTCATCTTAAGTTTTTCTTGCAATTACTTTTTTATCTTTATAAATATGAAACGTCTCCCTATCTTATTCAGACCCTGAGTTAAAATTGTTGGAATATCACATGATCATTGCATTTTGCAACAGGAAGTGTATGTACATCTACGAGATGGAAAAGAACTGAAATGCTTAGTTATGTTTTATTACCCAATACTTCGGGAAAAAATTATTTTTTATTTTCATATAGATACATATAAATTAAGACAAAATTTTTAAAATTAAAGATAACTATCTCTGGAAATATATTTTACATCACATATTTGCCATTTTGTTTCGTTTTGAAAAAAGAATAACAAAAAGGATTTTAAATTTCTTTTAACCTAGGAAATCTGGAGCTTTTGAAGCTGTTATCAGCTTAATGATAGTTTAAATATGTTTAAGTTTAATATGGTTTATCTTGTATTGCTTTTAACAAGGCTATAAACACATTTAAACAACTTCCGAATTCATAAATAAATACGACACGCAAAGATGTTAAGTCAAAAAGGCTTAGAAGTACCTGAGCTCTCGGAATGAAACAAAAATAGTTTTATAGAAAGAAAAGAGAGCGAACTTCATAAATATGGAGTGATTGGTAAAATTCTAAGTGTTTTCATGTAAACAGATTCGCTAAAATGCAATTTTAACATTTTCTCAAAAATGACATTTTTGCATTTTTCATTGGCACAAAAAGATAATATCTAAAAGTTTTATGTTGCAAATAAATTGAAATTTTGCATATCTACTTCGCAGTTGAAAAATATGTTTGATATGGATATAGAATATGATATATCTTTCATAATACTTAGAAATTATTTATTATTATTATTTTACATTGCTATAAATTGTATATTATAATGGCTTTTAACGGAAAAATCAATTTTTCAACATTTGAAATACTATAGTACCCATGGGTGTGTTTCATTGAAATATTCGTAAGGTAATAGCCTGCTCCATATAAAGAGTATCTATTTACATTATTCATCTTAAAAACAGTGAATACATCTATTTTTTCAGTTATTAATGTTTAGGGAAAAGGTCAAATTCTTTCTCTTGGTTCTTTTTCATTTAAATTGCGATGAAATGAGCAAACGAAATTTTAGGTTGTACTTTTTTTAATTCTAAAGCTTCATAAAAAAAAAAAAATTCATGAAAATTTTAAAAAAGCATAAAAATTCGTCGCTCCGAAATTGCATTATTAACTTAAACAAATATTCTTGAAAAGCATTTGCGGTGTATTTCGGCAAAGAAATATAATACTGAATTTCTTACTCCATTTATATAAACTAGTAATCTCAACTGACAAATTTAAACTGTACCCTGTTCTTTTACAGATATTTTAAAACAGGTAGAGATAAGAGAAGATGAAAGATCATCATCCTGGTAATCAATGTTTGATGAGATTTTAATGAGACTGTCAAAACGGTACATTTTTCAAAGATATGAACCCTTTAAATTCCAGTTTGCTCCTAAGCAAATGACAGCAGGATACGCAAAATTACGTAGTTGGTGTTAAGGTTTATTAGTAAGATTTAAACCATGAAAAAATTCAAAATCAGGGGAAATGTTAAATTTACTTTTTTCCTATATTTTGATCTTTTTAAGTCATGATAAAATATTTTAGAATTATCCGAGTAAACTTATCAAATTAGACAGCATACTTTTACAATTCTAAGATAATATTGAAATAAAATTTACGTTTGTTTTAGAATACACTGTCGTATAAAGAAATTGCTATATTTTTAAATTAATACTACTGTCATAAGTCAATATTATTTCTCGGTAATTTTCTAGATCATGGTTAATTAATGTTAAGTGCTCCAGGACATATTTAGACATATGCAGTTGATTCAGTTAAATTCATCATATACTAATTACAAATCTAGAATTTACACCATATTTTGTAAAAGAAAAACAGCAATAAAACCATATATTATCTGAAAAGTTTAATATAATTTCTCCGTTGTTTAAATTATATTATTTGTTAAGATACCACAATTTCTTTGAAATGATTTACTCATTTTTTAGTGGCATTCAAACTTCTGAAGTTACATTTAAATATCATTTTTTTCAAGATGATTTCTTATAAGTTATTTGTTTCAAATTCCTTTTCTTAGGATTTTATTAAAATAATTCACTCTATTGCCATAATAAGGTAAATAAAATTTTATGTATTTTGATTTAAGACTAGTGGCCTCGGACTTACGTTTGGCACTATATTTGTCGAATTATGGTATGGAGTCCTGACGCCTCTAAATATTCGCTGATACTGGGGCGAATGCACGTAATCTCATGTCGAGGTTCCGTATCCATCAATTTGTGTGGTGGAGAAATTTGGAGAAGGAGGTGCCAGCTGCAGTATTGTCTTTTTCACTTGACTGAAGCTCAGAATAACAAGGTCAGTCAAGGAAAAAAATTAATTTTTTGGGAATTTTTTTAATGAAGTTATATTTTTTAAGCATCACATCTTTTGATTACTCGAATGATTTATAATTAGAAAATATGATCTTTACCGGTCCGATTAAATAATTTAAGCAATTTAATTCAATATTGGAGTTACAAATAGAGAATTTAAAAAGAAAAAAAAATCATCTCTCACAATTAAAGTAAATTGTCAAATGTTGCATCAAATATATGATAAAAATATAACTGTTAATATATATTATTTATGCATATCTTAAGCTTTCACTAAAGATCGGTTCAATTATTTCATCTAAGAAGCATGTGTGATTACTGAAAAAAATTCAAATGCACAGTAGACATTGATAATTAATTTAATAATGAACTCGGTAATTACACTTAAATAGAAGAAAACTTAAATAAAAGTTAAGGGCGATTAGTCCAATTGTTTATGATAATTTCAAAAAAAAATGATTATACTATGCATTAAAGTCTTTTTTACCTTACAAGTTTTTCCAAAATATTTCTAAAGATTTTGTAAAACAATTAGTGCATTCAAAATTTCAAGCATGCAGAATTCTTATAATTCCTCAGTTATTTATGAATAATTCATACTTCTTTATTTAATTGTCTTTTTTATCTAATATATATTGTAGAATTCATAAGAAGAACTTAAATGCGTAAGAAAATAATTATCATTTAACATTAAAAAGTAAAGAGAGCGAAAGATTAGGAATAATTCTGTCTTTGAATTTATTTCTTATGTGTTTATTGTGAAAATGTACAGAATCTTACAAAATATTATTGAATATTTTATACCTTTCACTTATTTATGGGCTGAATAATAATAATTTAAGTGCTAAAACATTTTTCCATTTCATATTAAAATTTAACTTCTCCATTTTAATTCAATTTCTGCATAATTAATCTCAAAGGAATTGTAAAAGATATTATAACATTCTATAACAATTGAAATTTCGATTCAATTTTATTATTGAAAATAATTGTTATTTAGCAGTAATTTAAATAAAACTTCTTAACAAGAGATTATTTATTACTATCCTTACTATATGATGCACGGATCCACGACGTTAATTATTAATCTCTTTTTCAGAAAACAGTGCGAGTTTTCTGAAATATGGAGCAATATGTATTAAGGTATTTATTTTGTTGAGAGAGCTAATGAAAAATAAACTATAGAGGAGCAAGTTTAATTCTAATTTATTATAATGCCCTACTTACTATTTATTTAGTTTTGCAGAAACACATAAGTCCTTTGAGTTGTATATAAATAAATGATGAAATGTTATCTAATTTTTATAAAGATAAATATTTGATTCATAAATGGAAAAAAAGTATAAAGTATTGATCCTCGATTCATAGGAATAATGCGAATATAAATAAAATGCATAAAACTTACACTTTCATCAAACACACTAAATAAAATATTATATATGTTTAATTAAATTTTGTCTAGTAAAATCATAGCAAATGAGTGTAGGGTAGAGTAAATTAGTTATTTTGGAGAGCCCTTCTCTTATATACAGGTAAACGAAGCAAGGAAATACAAGAAGAGAATAATGGGATGGTAAACATAAAATACAGTTAATTTATTAATGTAATATTTATTGATATTATTTGATTGCGTCGAAAGAGAAGAAAAATACCCTAATATTAATATTCATGTTAAATGTTTTTTAATTAACATAACCAATTTTCAAGAAAGGAAGTCTTTTAAATTGAATATATAGTATAAACAATAACAATTTAGTATGAAAAAAATACAGTATTTCAAATTTTGATTCAATTGAAGGAATTCCGCATACATGCAATGTATTTGTAATTGATGTATTTTGAAAATATGGTCTATTTCATATATCTCTTTTGATTCAAATTTAATAAATGGCTTATTCAAATTGCTGTCTTGATTCAATATTTAGCATACATTTTACGACAATTTATGCACAAGTAGAAATAAACTTTTGTACTGAAGTAACTCATTTTCTTATTTTTTCAAGCGTTTACCTAAATATTAGAAGTTCTTCTGAAAATCGGTCAAGATATTTGTTTGGAAAGTGAAGAATATAAAGTGTAAGAAAACGGATTATAAATTAGCAATTAAAAATATTTTGTTAAATAAGGATTTAGATGAATTGTGTCAATAAATATCTAAATATTTATCAATATTTTAAACAAAAAAAAAATTCATCATTAGTAATATTTGTCTAAAACGCCAACAGCTGATATCGAATGAAAGCATTTATTATACTTCTTTAATTTCAAAAATTGAATGGCTGAATCCACGGAACTTTCGAAATTGAGTATACATCATTTACATTCCTTCTTAAAGGCCTGAAACAGGGATAACTGCCATCTACTTGCTGGTCATATGGGGTCAGAAAAGAATTACTTGATTATAAAGATTTAAAAAAGTTGCCTTGAACTGAGATTGCCTTCACGTGCCTAAAATCAGTCAAAGCAAAACCAAATATATTTCTAAGGGAAACAGGAGATGGACAATTTTCATTATCTCTCGTTTTCAGGAAAACAGTAAGTGTGTGAGTTTCTGCTATGACTAGGGATCATCTGTAGAGTTTGTAAGACGAAGTAGGAATTTAGGACATTGCGAAAACTGAGCCGAAATTCAATTCGCTCTCATGTCTGCTTATATTGACAACAACACCTGAGAAGCTGCAACTAGAATGTACTGACATGCTGTCAGATCCCACTGTAAAAGAAATGTATAATACTATGACATTATTTGACTTTTAGAAATGTTTGTCTGCTGAAAAACTTCCTTGTCAAAATTAATTTGCTGAAAAACAGTTTCAATATTTGGATTTACTTGCATTTGTGAACACATTTTAAAACGTTTTTCTGAATTTCACTTGGTGTGTGTGTGTGTGTGTCATCAAATTTTCGATCGTTAATTTAACCAACTTCCCATCAAGCTAGAAATCTGAAACCTTGGGAATCGTTCTCACTAGCCTAACAATACGATATTTGGACATTTGCGACAAGTTTTAGCTAGTATTTTCTTCAATAATGCAGTTTATCCCAACCACTTGGCGCGATTTCAAAAATTGGCATCAAACTTGGCGATTTTTTTGTTTGGCTGAACGTTAAGTCCGTAAAACGGACCAGGGTAGCCACATTTGGCAAAATACTGCCAAATAATTCTTGTCGCCAAGAGTGATTGGGTTAAACTGCATTCCAACCATTTAATTTACCGAATTAATTAATTAATTTTAGTTACTTTTAACGTTTTTATGTATTTCACTTGGTTCGTGTTTCTGTGTGTGTGTGTGTGTGTCATCAAATTTTCTATCGTTAAATTAACCAACTTCCCATCAAGCTAGAGTTCTGAAATTTCGGGAACCGTTCTTACTTGCCTAACAATGCAATATTTAGATATTTGCGACCAGTTTTAACTAATATTTCAATAATCTTTCTTAATAAATTTTGCCACTATATAAAAACGTTGTTTTTAAAAACGTTGGTTTTTATCTCGAATTATTTCTTGCTTGGAGATTAATAAGAATAATCATAGATGTTCTTTGACAGACTTTAACTTGAAAGGTTCCATAAGATTATCCACAATCTCTCTCCTGATTTCAAAGTGAACTGTAGAAAAGTGGGATAGGGATATTTACAGCATTAAATATTTTAAAATTAACTGGGCTTGCAGCTATAGATGATGTGAAATTAGAACACTAAATGAATTGCATGAAAATTTTATTATTTTACTTAATTTATAATTTTTGATTTTATAGCACAATTTATACCCTTTATGAAATGTAAAATTAACTAACTGTATTATTAAAAACTTTTTTAAGTTCATCATTTATAACAACTATAAAATGCATACTACAATAATTATATGATTAAAAATCAAAAGTGAAAAACCGATAGCATTTTAATTATTATAATTTTTAATTGCAGTTTTCTAAGTCACAAAACTGAGAATACACCTCATATAATTATTTCATTCTTTTTCAAAAAACCATAAATTATTTTTACGTTGCATATCCTTTTTGCAGGAAGCATATCTTTCAAAGGGTGTATATTTATTTAAATGGAATTATGTAGTTTCACTGGATATTTTTGCTAATTTGTTTTTGAAATTCTTGTGAGGGTTATTGGCTGTAATATGCGCTTCAAATGAATTTTCTAAATGAGGCTAAGAGTTTTCTATTAAAAGATTGTCGACAGATTAAAGTAGAGTAAGCAAGAATGTATTTTTCAATTGTACAACAACTATAACTTAACAAATTTATATGTATGTTTTGGTTTGCTATCTGATTGAAACAACCAATACGACCATTAACCTAGTTCCTAAAGAGCAATTTAAAGCACTTATTATTTTCAATATTCTTTCGTATTTCCAAATATTTCAATTCATCCGTGATTTTGTCAACAAAAACTGATTTTCTCATGCCTTTAGCAAATATACAACCTTATACAACAGCCAAACCGTTTTTATGCTTAACAATGAGAATATTGTTTCGGATTTAGTTCAGATTCCTCCATACATTCTGAATCGTTACTTGCTGAAAATTTGGCAACATCTTAGAGCAAACCCTAGGAGTTTTCTTATTCCTCCAATGATATTTGTAATTATCATCGTACTAAAAGACTGATTTTCTCTATTTTTTATGTTTATTTTTCATTTCCTCAAATTGTTTGAATCAATTCGTAACTAACTTGAACTTCCTTCGCAATATCCAGCAAAAATGTACCTACTTCATACATTAGAACGACGATTTTTTAAATTTTACTATTAGTTTCAGTTCAGAAATTCATTTTTGAATTTAAAAAAATATTTTTTTTAGAAATCAAACATTAGTAACGTAAAAAAACAAAATTAATGTTTTGTATTATTACAAAAAAAAAATAGTGGTTACAAAATTTCAATTTTTGTAGTGTGTTTGTTCAATTTTGTGAACTGAAATTTGGAACTTTGATAAGAAAATTTTATTGATTAAAATATTATCAATTCTAAATTTTTATATTTAATCTGATATATTTTGTAATACAATTATATGATTTCTATAAATATTAAATTTAAATGAGCATTGGATAAAATTGTTAAATAGTGTGAGAGGTGGAGCATCCTGAGTATCAGATTCCATAAAGGTTAAAATATTTAAATGACTATATGTTATACACTTAAAAATAATACAATATAATCAAAAATAATCATCAAAAACCCGAATCCTTTTGACTCTTACTACTACTCGATTATATTGAAGTACTTTTTTCTACAGCATAACAAAGTATTACAATAATTTTACTTAAAGACAATGGCAACAAATGCAAAAGGAACAATTTACTATTGAGACGTTACCTAGATTATGTATTATATTTTTATATATTAATAAGTTTGATAATACCTATTAATAATTATATACTTGTAATACTTATTTATATATACGCGATAATACATTATTAGTACATTTTTATTAACAATCGGCATTTTATACTCGACAGTATTACAATATTTAAGTACCACAATAAATTTACTGTAATATATCATCGGCTTAAACTAAAACAAAGAATGGTTTAATAATGAGATTTTACCTAGATATTTTATAACATTTTTATAAATAAAATTAGAGAACTAATTAATAAATAATTAATTCATACGCAGTAATAAATTATTAATTCCTTGCATTTATATATTCGACCGTATTATATAATTTTTTACAGTATTCAAATACTATGATGATATTACGTAAATAATAAAGGCTAAAATACAAAATGGAACACTTATTAAAATGGAACACTTAAAAATACAAAATGGAACAAAACGGAACAAAAATTACGAAGATAATGCATTAATTTTTTATTAATATTTATGTTACTGAGGTCTCAGAAACACGTTTCATTAAAATTTAAATCACTTCCGAAAAGAAAAGGAAATCATCTGAAAAGTATTGTTACATTAGTTTTATATCTCCATAAAAAGAAAATAATAATAAATTTGTAAAAGGTGATTTTATAACATGAACTAATACTTCATTACAGAATAATTTTATAAAATATATTTTAAAGCAAAGATGTACCGTGACTTTAAAGCAATACAATTGTTGTTGCATATAATGAATATCTTTCAAATATGCAGCAATTTTTCTTCACTTTTTCCGACAGCTTCTATTCATTTGAATGAATAGCAGAAAATTGAAAAAGTTATATTTTATGACACAAAAGAATGTATAAAAGTATTGCATTTTAGCTCAATAATTTATTTGAACAAGAATATTTAAATTTAAAATACATTCTATGTCTAAAATAAATTCAAAGAAAATACACAATAAAAATTTTACTATGTTTTATTTTTAGTCAGGAAATAACAAGATTTGAGAATGAAAATACAATTAGGTTCAATAGGTATTAGTTTTTTGACTAAAGATGATGTTGCTAAGACAAGTTCTTGTTGTTATTACTATGTAATACCATATGTGAAACAGTAAAAAAGACACAGTTTTATAAGTTAGTTTTAATATGGATGTCATTTCCAGTCAATCCTAAATTATATTACCTGTGCTTGCAGTTATAACTGTTGGTTAGACTGCAATTCGCTGTTATACACTGGAAACCAAGTAGGAAAAAGGAATTAATGATTTTGAAATTATTCTCTCTGCAGGTAATAAATTAAACTCTTAGAGGATTCAAGAGTTTGATCAAATTTTGTCTGACATGAGAAAATTACTTTTTCTTAACCATTTTAGTTGTTTACTCATCTAAAAATTCAAATATTTGTACCAAAGAGGTCAAAAAGTACCCGTTTTTAAAAACATATGGCTTTCATTAGATAAGTTGTTGTTATCACTGTGTGAAGCCATTTGTTAAACGCCACTTAAACAAATTTTAAAGGGATTTGTAATTAAATTTGGATTTGTCACCAGTTTGTTAACAAATCAAAAGTTTCTTGCTGCCTCTCCGAGTTATCAAAGTTAACGAGACATGATTTTGTCATTTTATGCTAAAAACCAAAGAGAAATGAAAACTATGGCTTCCTTACAATAAATATACTCCAAAATAGATCGATAATGGTCTCAGCGGCTGGAAAGGTTGAGCAACCCTTTTCCGAGTTTCGAGGTCTCAATGCTTACCTGCTTGAAGTCGTTAAGGGAATCATGATCCCGAGGCCCTCTAATTATATTTTGCTTTTTTATAGGTTTACTGTCTGAGATAAACATGGGTAAACCCCCCCCCCAGAATATCGAAGCGATCTTTCTCTACCTTCGACATTCCATCTTGTCTACATATTTATATTTCCCCCTCCATCTTTTCAAACGTCTACATCACAGTTACTCTTCGCGTGATGCAGCGTAGCCATGTGGTTCTTGTGTCCTTAAACTTCATCATCACTTACTCACTCTGGAATTCGATGGGTGTCAGATTTATGGACCTTCTAGAAAAAGAAATATCACTAATGGACAGATCTACAGAGAGTTACAATATTCTCATTTCTCATTCCTACCTTATGTAATTTTTTTGCAACCCTTCTGTGTGAATAAATAATTTTCAAGAGAATGTCTAGTTTACATCAAAATCCAACAGGAAGGCGGATTTGCTTATTAAATCGAGCCACAAAGATTTAGTTACTACAGAAAATGTCAAATAGCTTGCTTTACAATGTTGAAAATGCGATTCCAATTTTAACTATATTTGCCTGATGAACCAAGATTGATTTAAATCTATACATATATAAAATAAATATGCAATATCTTGCACTGGGGTAAAAGCCAATCATTTCCAAGAGGTGTTGATGTACCAGTAGATCAATTATGTCCTTTGTCCGGTCATTGTCCGTTTTTTTCATACATAATAACGGCCATTTTTTTTAATTTTAAATTCTAATGTCTGAAAAGAATACGAAATAAAAAAAATCCTATTATTTTAAAAATAATTAACAGTTTTATGTTTGATAATAAATTCTTTCATTTTGGTGATCTATGAACTTGAATTTGATTCTTTTTTGTAACTTATAAAAGCTAAATTAATGATTTTTTTTTAAAAAAAATTCAAAGTGATAGTTTAATTTTGAATCAAATTACGTAGCATCATGGGAATTGTACATTCTTTAATAACTTTAAGAATGTGTAATAAGTTATTTAAACATATCTTAAAAAGAATCGGCAGAGCAATAGTCAAAGTTCATTGTACCTTTTTTGAATGATTTCAAAATAGAATTATCTATTTTCACAATCAAAGAAGCTCCATTGTAAATTGTATCTAGTCAAAAACTGGGTTGTAAAGATAAAAGAACTTTTTTTTCCTCCTTTATAACTCATATCTTTTGGAATATAATGCAGCAAAGAGAACAATATAAGCTCACGAATTATTTCCATTTATCAATCTATTGTTTAGCACAATCGGAATACTCATACCTTATTTATTGTGTTATCTGTCTTTTAGTTACCTTAGTTTATTGTTTGTATTTCTGCTTCCTATAAAAAAAAACAAAACAAAGGAGTTATGACATGATATCTAAAAAAGAACAACATAAAGATAACACTGTTAAATACGATTGTAATTATTTTTTAGGTATTTCATAATAATAACTAAATATTACAAGCCATATTTTTTCCCTATTACAAAAAAGTTCTTGAAAAATTAATTTCGAAAGTCAGAAAAGGTTTTCTCATGACTGAAGTTCACTATTTTAAATTTTATTCATCACACATAAACACTTAAAGGTTTATTGCACTCATATTTGTATAATTAGTGTGAATTATGCATTGGAATACGAGCTAATCATTTTTGGGGCTTCAGCTGGGGATTTCTTTAGTTGAAACATAGTAACACTTAAATTACTCATGTTTACTTGAAATACAATTGACCTGAAGAAATGTTATTCTATTATTATATCTATTACTATAATCTAAATATAAGTGGGCTTTGGTATGTTCATTTCTACTTCAGATAATGAGCACAGAATAAATAATCATGTAATTCAAAACAACGCTTGTCATTCATTGATATCAAAATTGCAACTGTATTATCTAAAATCCAACTTGTTATTAATAAGGAAATATAAAAAGTAAATAAAACACAGAATTCAGCATTCAATATAATCAATTTGAATCGGAACAGGAATAATCGTTGCCATAGTCTAGAGCAAATGTGAGTAAATTACTTATTTTTGCCTGTTTAACTGATTGGGGAGGATATTGGTAAAAGACTGGCGCAAAATCGCCAATCCAGTATCAATTAAAACATCTAATTTCACAGTCTGTAATTCATATATAACACACATTACTATCTTATTGTAATTGAAATATTCAAACAGTTATATGCATAATAACGAAACACATCGTACAATACCTAGGGTATATTTTGTTTCTAATTTCATTCATTTTATAAGGCTGTTGCTCTACGTCTGATATCATTAAACTCATGTAATTTTGAAAGAAATTGCTCAACTCTTCATTTGAAATAACGTTACACTTTATTAGCCTCTTTGCGACGACGAATACCACCGGGAGGGAGTGCATGACGTATGTAAATTGTAGTCATCGTGTAGCATTAGCAGATAAAATTTGTGTGTTGGTTTTCTGTGCAATAAAATCAACTGAGTTTAAATAAAACTTTGAAAGTGAAATATAAATTAGAGTTAAAGACAAGGTATTATAAGGAAGTAGGTCGACAAAAAAATACATTAATTGTTTGAAGAAATAAATTATTAAGCATATTTAATAAAATTTAGAGTGATAATTGACCAAATACTTAGCTAAATTTATTGGAGGTGACACAACTGAAATATATCCTGTCATGACCAGACTCACTTCATTTTAAATAAATTCTCAGGAAGAAAGGAATAATTTGTAAACTAAAAAAAGGAAGTATTATACATTTCTTTCTTTGTACTGTCATAGATTGTTGCTCTATCAAAATACAAATTAAATATGACAAAACAATTGTAATATCTGAGCAGAAAAACCACTTTCACATTTAAAAACAATGTCTAAGTATTCTAATATTTATTTTATATTTTTGATGTTGAAGGTGTGTTTAGTTATAAATATTTAGTTTCTCTACATGTACTATTAATGTTAGAGACGTAAATGTATAATAAAAATAATAGAGTCAACGCATTAGAGATGAAAAAGTAAAAAATATCATCAAAAGCGAAAGCAAAGCAATTAGGAAAGGGAACATATTTGCGTGTATTTCATTATAATAACGAGATATAACAAAAGTATATTCTTCGATTAGATTAAAAAAAATATTATAAATATTTGGTGAATGCGATCCTGGAATCCAATTTTTATCTGAAGGATTCACTTTATTTATTACGTTACAATTTCTAACAGTAAAATTTATTTATATCTTTTAAGCCATATAACTTAGTATAAAATCCATCTGACAAAAAGGTAAATCAGAATTTATATTTAACATTCATTATATATAACATGCATAATAATGAAATTCGAAATAGGAGGTAGCCATGTACTAAAGAATGAGGATACGGAAAATAAATTCTTTTATAAATGTTCAGTGAGACGTATCCATTATAGTTATCTATAAATATCATTAGTAAAGAAAATCCACTGTAGCTATAAATGGTACAATTGTCAATCAAGTACTAGTAGTATCGTATGGAGATAACTTGTATTTTTCATTAAAGACGTAACTAAAAAAACCTGAGCAAATAACAGTAGATTTAAGTATTCATTAAGTTCAATAATTCGTTCAGTGCTTCCCCAATTAGAGTCTTATGACCTCGTTGTAAAGTGGAATACATGTATTACAAATTTTATCGACAAAACACGCATGCAGCGACGCTTGAATTATCGAATAGGAAGATTGGAAAGCTGTAAATTGGTCTAATGAACTGTCTTCCTCTGTGATTCTCACCACAGAAAGGAAACTTAAGTTTTGACGACGCTCCGCAGAATCATTACATCCTGGCAGCTTGATTCTAAATGTAGAGCAAGAGACAATTCTTTGAAGATTTTGGATGATATTTGTAGAAATTCTATCGTATGAATAGAGATATTCTGAACGATCGAGTAATAATCCAAGCCTATTTGAAGGTATTATACTTAGCATCACTTTTATCCTGTGTTACAAACATTCTTCTCTGATGGACATCCCTAGTTTCTGGTAGATAATGCTTGTGTCCATAAAGCAAAATGAATTTCTAGTTAGTTAATTGAACATGAAGGCGCGCTCTGAAACAATTGCCTTGGTGCCCTTCTTCACAAAACTTTAATATTAATTATTATTATTATAGAATTATCTTGTGTTACCATAGAGATGTTAGTTTCCTTCACCTACATTATTAATAGAATTGGGAGATATCTTAATGTTGGAGTGAAATATATACCGTTATTTTATGAAACAGATCTGTAAAATCTTTTTCTTGATTGACTTAATAAAGAACCAGTCTGTAACAATAGTAAATACTTTATTTACACACTTTACCATCTTTGTCTCATAGCTCATTCCCGTACCCATCTCTCTCTCCTGAGTATGTTTTCTCTGATTATATTACATTAGCAACTCTTTCTCCCCCCAAAAAGAGGATGACCGCCACAAATTTTTAATGCCTACAGGCGCCAAATAATATAAGATATGTATCAATCTATTACACATTAAATTGTTAATGTGCAACTGTTCGATAAATATCTAATGATGGACCCGCACCACATTAATAAAATTAATGTTTCAGATACTGAGTATTTATTTATTTCTTTATCATTTATATAATAACACATTATAAAATACAATGTAACAATCTTTCTTTATAAAATTACTACACACCATGTTTAATCGGTGAAAGTATGTTTAATATTTATATTGATTTTAGCTTAAGATTTAATATAAAACTTTAAAGTATGATAAAGTTATTCTAAAGTGATCGTAACTTTTAAAATTTAGTCTTACTATAAGTAATAGTAAATTTCTCTTAACCTTCTAGCCAAAAATAAATCGCTGTGAAACTCTATTAAAATTCAAAATATTCTTTCTTATTCAAAGTTTAAAATGCTTTTTTTATTTTATTTTACCATCTTCTTATTCTAAGTTGTTAACACAATGTCTAAAAAATAAATTATATATACAATGATGCTGCATCATAAAATTTAATATGCTGAAGCATGTATTTCACAAGCAAAGAGGAAACTGTTCCAAGTAAGATATCTTAAGAAATTAAGTATTAAAAATTTGACGGTATTTCTTTTTCATAAGTAATGTCATTCTAGTGTTGCCAACCCTATCGAATGAATGTAGATTCATGAAAATTCGATAGAAGCTCGAAAGGGCTTGTGAATATCAATGACATCAGTGGAGAAGATTCAGCTGCACGAGTTGCATTTATTATTCAAAGGAGAGAAAACTATATTTGATTTAATCTATGCTTTGTCGGCATTTTACCCAGATATTAGAATGCAGATAAACTTCCTTCAGTGGGAATTTCACTCAATTGCATGAGTGAAAAGATGTGAGTCCCAAGAAACGGAAATTACTTTATAGTTGATCATGAATGTGGAACATTTTTGTCTTAATGCTTAAAAATTATTACATATATTTAAAGAATTATCTAGGATTCAGACAAATATTGAGTTACCATATCTTAAGGATTTAAAAATGTTAATTACAATTTACCTAGTTTAAATTTTTAACTAGTCTCCGCTCAATTACTTTAGCATTGTATTAAAAAGTTTCTGCTCACCTTGTAAGAAACAGATTTATATGAAAGTATATACTATAGTAATGGAAAATAATGTGTAACAGTTGACTAAAAGGAAAGTTACACAGAAATATAAATTAAAGAATCTATATAGTTATTTTATCCTAATTCATATGCATACACTATTGCTATGAATTATTTTTCATCTCACACAGTGTGATCATGCAATGAGAATATCATACATAAAATTATCTTTCCATGTAATTAATTCTCATTTATTTCTTTATAAAACGAAAGTTTATTACTTTTTCTTTCATAAGAAAGGCACAATAAACAAGCTGGCTAGAAAAATTTTGAAAAATGATTTCTGTCTTCCATGTCAGAATGATAGCTGTTGGTTCAATTCTAGGAGCCAAACGAAATATTTGAATCATTTTGCCCAAACGAAATTTATCTTAGATTTATTTTGCTTCCGTTTGCTTGTCTTAGTTCGTATTAGATTTATTAGGATAGTTAGATCTAGTAGGCTGCATAATTATATGTATTACTATCGCTAATTATTTTCACTAAAAATTAATTTCAGACTCTTATAGAATATTTAAATATTATTACTAGGCACACACAAATAAATATTTTTACTAATAATTTCCAGAGTTATGCCATAAAAACAATGCGTCTTAAATACGGAATTTTAATATTCCTCGCATGTCCTGGTACCTTCTAGTACTACTTATTTGATTCATTTTGTACTACAGTTACACGAGCTTTGTTTTATTTCATAATAATTTTGCTCAGAAGGTAAGTTCTTATTCATCACGAATATTAAATGTTACGAATATGTAATGAAATTCAAAGAAATATGCGAGAATATATAAAGAACCATAGAGCCTTAAGATAAATTAAATGTGATGCGATTACAAGTGAATTTAAATAATTACAAATACAAATTAAGCAGATAAACAAGCTAAAAGATTTGCAATATTCTAATAAATATACAACGAAGGTAAGAAATAAACTAAAATAAGTAAGTTATAAAAATGCCGCTTACTTTCATATTTTATCTAATTATTTCTTCAGAATACGTATTCACTAAACTGACTTAGAAATTTCATCTAATGAAATGTAAAGAAAAAGTTGGAAAAATAGAAAATATGTAAACGAGCAGGACAAATAGACATTTCTCTGTATGGTTTGTGAAAATGTAAGTTTATATATACTTTAATATTTCATGCTGGCATAATCTAAATAAATAAATGCGTATTAGAGTTACTAATTAAAAATAAATTAAAATGATATTATTATAGATAGAAGAGTACATGAACTTTTGGCTTCAAGCATTAAAAAAGTTGTGCGTTTATTTAATTTACTTTCGTCACAAAAATGCAATAATAAGAATCATTCATTATATTATTTTTTTCCTTAAAATTAACTAAGAATAACTGATTACTTAAGGGTCCCGTTTACCGATCATTTTAATTTCATTTTTTCATTCATAATTTGGATGTTATGATAATCCTATAGAATTTTTACTTTATTACATTCAAATAGATCGAATAGTAGAGATCTGAGGGGGGAAATTGAAATTACATAGAATTAATATTATGTTCACGAAATCAAAATTACTGATGGCGGGGAACCCCTTAAAATTATGCTCGTACTGACCGCTTCGCCACCTGCCACTCACACCTGCACACTGTCGAGCCTGATTACAGTAGTGCTTGGCTCGATCAGGTAGGAATGATGCTGACTGGGGATGTATAGAGTTTAGCGACGAATCCTACTTCCAACTGTATCCTGACGGTTATCGAAGAAGTGACTGGAGACACCCAGTGCAGTGTGCTGATCCTGCTTTCACTATTGCACTTTACTTTGGCCTACAACCAGTAGTTATGTTCTAGGATGCCATTTCTCTTGGTAGCGGACCCCCTTTGGTTGTCATAAGAGGCACACTTACAGCATAGCGGTACGTCAACGACACTCTGAGACCTGTTTTGCTACCTTTCCTTTTGCAGTACCGTGGCCTTTTTTTGCAGCAAGATAATTCCCCACCACATACGGCAAGTGTTGCTATGAACTGTCTTACAGCTTATGAAACACTTCCTTGGCCAGCCAGATCTCTCTCCAGTCGAGCATGTTAAGAAATAATGATGGGTAGGCAACTACATCTACCAGGAATGTTGATGACCTAGCTCGAAAATTGGAGCAAATGTGGCAAGAAATACCTCAAGAGATCACTATGGAGCTTTATCACTCTATGTCATGTCGTGCGGAAGCTTGCATCGAGGCTAGAGGTGGGTCAACTCCGTATTGATCTCGTTACTCTGTAACTCTGAAGTATATCATTCAATTTTCCTGAAATTTTAATCATTCTCTTTTCTGTACATAATTTTCCTGCTTGCCAATTTTTGTCTGCATCGGACAACTCCTTGGTGCGTCGTTTTTTTGATATATATATATATAATTTTCTGTTTGTATAACGACTGAAAATCAGTCAAACACGAAGGATAATGATAAATAACATTTAACTGGTATTCGCAAATATCCAGAATAAGTAGCGCACATGTAGTACAGCTGAGATAGTAACAGCGCAATTAGAAATATAGAACTTGCATAAATTAATGACACAGATAAGAAACAAAACAGTGCTTGTAATAGTGTTCATAATTGTATCAGCAACGTTCAACTCACCAACTTATAGGTAATACTGCGGACAAACGTCCCCTGTATTATTCTGCACAACTAAAACCGGTACCTCCGTATCCAGGCAATTACATGCTGCTTCTCTGCACATTTAACCGACACGCTACTGGCAGTTTCGCCGCACATTCAAGCGTCTGTTGAGACACTTGGAAGCCCACTACCGAGTAATTAAGCCATTTTTAGATGAAAGGCTGCAGAAACATAGGTGAGTACCACGTAATGTAACATTGTAGGTACAGGCAAATTTTAAAGATTGCAAGCATTATTTTCGTCTTCACCCATAAAGTTCAGAAGCATTATAGCTCTCCAATCAACGAGGTAGGAATGTGCCAAAAGCGACCACAATACTAGAAAGTCATTAAAACACATGTTTGAACAAGTAGTGACTTTAGGTAAAAATTAGTTCACATTAAACGTATGTATTAGTCATTATATTGTTATTGAAAATGTATTTTTTAAGAACAACAGTTGGTACGTTGGTTTTCTGAGAAACATATATAAACTGTAAGTGCTTTTTTTTTACTTCTAAGAATGGTATGGTTGACTTAGATAAGCTATGAGCCTCTGGTCTATTACATTATTTTCCTACATATTGCACTCAGAGGAGATTCTGGGGTCTGATTGAGTTCCGAAACTCAGATTAAGGCTAAGTTAAGTATAGCATGCCTTGTTGTTATACATTACGGTGTTTGTAGGATCCAAGAGTTGAGCTTTCCAAACAAATAAAAATACATGTTCATTGAATTCACGATATTCATCACTATACTACTTTCTCTAACCTTAAAAATTAAAATGATCTTTAACTGAATATTATGCTTATACTTATGAATGTATTGATCTTAATTATTTTAAAGAAATTATCTGTGTCAAATAAATTTTTTATCAAACACTGAGTATCTAGTCTATCAAGTAACGTGTCAATATTATTTATACATAAAAGAAATAATTATGCTTTGATCCATTATTTGAGAATGACGCCTGAGAGTTATTGATGCTTCATCTATTTATATTGCCATCAGGTGCTTATCTTCTTTTTTAAGTATGAGTTTCGTGAACCCGAATTATTTTAGTGATATTTTTCTCTCGCATGGGGCTAATTGTAGGTTAAAAAACTGGATATGTACTGGTGACGTACCGCCAGGATACCCTGGAGTTCTTTATATTCCTTTCACCCCTCCTTCTTGTCAAAATTGGCATCTTTCATTCAATATTTCCTCTCAAGGGCTCGTTTTCTCGTGAATACAGGGGAGGGGAAGGAATTACAGTGAAAAATTGTAAAGAAAGGGTGGCAAAAAAATCTTTGTTTCCTTCAGTTTTTCGTTACACGTTCCCACTATAGATTTCTTAAGTTAAACTTGATGTTTATTTCATGATTATAATCAGTTTTGTCTCCTTTTTGATTCTTTCTTTTTGTATTTATTTTGATTCTTTTTTTCAGTGGGTTTTTTTTAAATGCAAAATTTAATTTAGTACTAACAACAAGTTCAAGTTTTGTTTACCAGACCCATCCGTATGCCAAGTACGGCGATCCGTGGTAGGGGAAAATGGAGTCCGGGTATCGTGTTGTGTTCCCTTTGATCTATGCATTTTGGCAGTTGGGCAGCAGGAGTGAGCCCACTCCAGTCATTTGGATGATAATCGATTCTTCGAGGCTAAGCTCGAACACCAATGGCATTGCTTTATGGTCTGTATTGCAGTTAGGGGTGCCTTGGATGAACAGACGGATCCTCACCCCGAAGCTGTTATGCAGATTTTTAGTGCCTCCCTTGGGTGAGCGTCATGTCTGGCAAATTTCTGATGACCAGCGGGGATGCCTTCCTTTGTTGTACTCCTTCTTGGAGAGGATGTTAATAGATTTAGACCATTTGAAAAATAAATTATGTACAATATTATCGAACATTAGTAACTGTGTAGATTTTTTTAATTAAAAAAAAGAACTGTCGGAATTTTTATAATATTTTCATCAATTTTTACATTAAAAAAAAAACTTTACTTAGAATAAATGAAGTTGTTAAAGATGTAAGAACAAAACAAAACATGGAAAATATTTTACTTGAAATGAAGTATTCTAAACAGGCCTGAATGATATTGAATTAAAAATTTATGTATGAGCACTAATATGATTTTTGTTACAACTCATTATTCGTTAAATTCATCGCGTGAATTTGTATCTGATCCAGCTCTTCTTCATGTCAGAGATAATGATGTATCGGAACTTTAAAAAAACAGAAGTGCGATCTGACGAATAACAACCCGTAAAGACGATCAGTTAATAAATACAAACCATATAATACTCACCTTCAAAAGTCTTATTATGCCTAAATCAATCAAAATAGTATACTTGAACTGCCCCGTTAGACCAAATATACTCATCCCTTTGTGCCTAAGATTTGGGCATTATGTACCAGCCTGCCCTGGTCAACAAGCATGTGCCCCATGTAAGGCACGAAAGCAGGGACCGCAATTTGGAGCCTGTTTGTCGGAATTGTAAAGACGACCATTTGTCTATTCCAGCAAATGCCTTCGATGGACAACAGAAAAATAAATACAAACTGTTAAAATAAATCCAAATATCGAATTCCCAGAACCTCTAAAAAAACTAATGAATGCAACCCTACGATTGGCATTTCACATAATATAACTCTGGTACTATACAAAATAACCATGACTCATAGTTATCTAGTCCTCAAAAACCAAAATCAATTGATACTGCTACCTTACTCAGACATTAAAGGCAAGCTCCCAATGGCTTTTCGCAGACTGTTTCTTCTGTTTCTGTCTCCTCATCAAGCAGATTTCAGTCTCAAATTAAAATCCCGACTCAAATACGAACTCAAATCAGATATAAACAGAATTATCAGAGACATAAATTCCAGAATTTTTCCAGTCATTCCAAATCCTAAGACTTTCAGGCACTCTTACAACTAAACAATAATTAAATAGACTGAAAACCAATAGTAAGCAAGCATTACCTAGCTCAAAACAATTCATCAACTAATATTAATAAAAGTTCTAAATTAAAAAATTACAAATACAAATTTTAATTATAAGTCTAAACTAGATGATGATGTCATAAGTTTATAAATCACGAAGAAATGACAAATTATTCTTCTGAATCAGCTCAAAATTAATGGATCGTTTTAGTCTCTTCCACTTTTTTTTAATGTTTTTTTTTTTTTTTTTTTTTTTGATTTTTTGGATTTTTTAGGAAAAATAAAAAACTCTGAAATAAAGGATATTTTCTATAAACATAAGAAAGGCTGCAGTTACCCTTCAAACATATTTAACCTGCAAAGACACATTTAACATCCCAATTTACTTTTGAAAGATTTCAATGCACAAAATATGGTAGGGATATGGCTTTTGCCAATAACTTCTTAAATTGTCCCAGTTACCCAATAATTTACAAACTACTCACTGAAAGCCATTGCAAATCAGATCGACAGTCTAACTTTAATATCTGTCAGAACTTTATCCTTCCTCAATTTTAACACACTTTAAAACTGAAAGACTCAAATGATTTGCTTCAATGTTATTTTAAAACTTCTTTATTCTCGTTTTATCTTTTTCAAACAATAGTTATTTTTGGTTAACTACCGGTCCAAAATTTTAACTTCTATACTTCATTTCATCATAGAGTACATACTTTACTTGATGGGTGTAAGATTACTTAATGAATCTGTCCTGAAAACAGACAAACGGCCTTAGTACTGTGATATGTCAACTTTTAAAACAATTTAAAACAAAATTGATGCCCAATATTCTTTATTAAAGATTTTTTTAAATGTTAAGGTTATTTACAAAAAAATAGGATTATGCTATTGGCAACACCAGATCATAGTTTTGATTTTAGATAATTTACTGGCAACGGATATGAAAAAAATACAGTTTGGTTCCAAGAGGTAGAGACGAACGTTGAAAAATGGTGCTTGTGAAATTATTATTATCAAATTTATGTTCGAAAAAAAGATGTGTCTACAAATAAATGATGTCCTGAAAACAAGTCTTTATTAATAGTTTGCAATACGGTACAGTACGAACAGAGTTTCAGTTTTAAAAATTATTTTCAAAATTTTTTAAAATTTGGACCCCACACAAAATATATGCAATTCACTTTTTTAATGTGTTAGCAGAGCAATACCTTGATTTCATCTACATTTACTCTGTTGGGTCAAAGTCGTGAATTATGTTGGTGCCTCTTTTTCATTGACATTTCACAACAGAATTTAAGCCCCATTCCGTTTGTTTTTCAGAGGAGGATTTTTCATTCAAAAAGCATTAGAAAATATCTCCAGTCAACCCAAAAGAAATTTGTTTTTAATGGATTCTATGGGTTACGTGCCCTTTTCTAAACCACCCTCATTATTCATCGCACATGTGATCATTCATACATCAAAAATAATTGATTAATTAATGTCAGAAAACATGCTGATTTTTCTATTCACCATCCATATAGGTATGAAGGTAAACGAGATAGAGTTGATAATGCTTTTTAATCTACAATTGGTAAAATCTCTCTTTCTATTTCCATATTGGCTACATCAAAATATGTTAAATCTGATTCATAAATACTGTCAGTATCAATGACAATAGAAACAAAAAAAAAATCAATTATAGATTTTGGCTAGAGTATTTCCATTATTTCTGATTGCATTCGTTTTCTTGTAGAAGATGGGGCATGAGTAACACTCGTCTATGTGTGGAACATACAGAGATTGACACATAGTACCTATCTGGAGAAAACTCTACAAGTACAAATATTGTATTGATCCTCGAGCGGAGAGACACATTTTTTATATAAACCTCTGTTTTAATAATGTTCGTTTTGAAACAATGTAATTCTTATACACATTCATTAGTGCGATTGGGTAAAATTCCTCCAACCAAATTTGTTTCTGTTCTTGAGAGTTGGTTTTACCACATACATTTAATTTTACTGAATCTTATGGTTTCCTTTTGTTTTGTTTTCCAGTTTTGAAATGGTTTGACATTAAGGTGAAGTAAAAAGCACAAAGGCTTATAAGATTAAATAAGTAAATATGTATTGGCTAATCTCACTTTAAGTGAAACAAACATTTAATCAAACTCAATTAATGAATATAGAAACCATTGATTCAACGTGATGAAGGTTATAAAAATATGTCTCTCCGTCGGGCATTCTTTAATATTAAATTTATGAGGATTTTCTCCAGGTGAAGCTACATCATCTCTCGAATATTCAGGTAGTATTAATACGCCTATCCACAAAAAAACTTTGAGTAAATAATGAGGAAAATAATAGGCAAATATAGTAATTTTTTTTTATTTCTATTGTCATTATTTCTGTTTATTGTTATAGTCATTGATTTAACATATTTCTTGATAATAACTGAAAAAATTTTACCAGTAAATTAAAAAGCATTACGTGACTCTATCGGGCACGCTTCACTATGTGAGATGATGACTGGCGAAGAGCTGCGTAATTTTCTGTTAATCAATCGGTATTTTGATATTTTGTGGTGATCGTATGCGATGAACCTAATGAGGGGCGGTTCAAATAGCAATACGCCGTCGGTAAAACAATGAGGCGCTGCTTCTTTGAAGTCGATGAAGAGACACTGTTGCTGAACTAAAATTGACTTTGACCCAACAGAAGTAATCAGCAGATTAGTCGAAGAACGACCTTTCTGCTGGTACTGAATGCTCTTTGATGGCGATCCAAAATTCAAAATTTTGAAATATTTTTTTGAAACTGAAACTCTGTTAAGAACCTTTGCCGCTGCTGTGCGAGCGGTAATGAATGACTCGGGACATCGCTGACCCGCACGCTCTTTCGGTTTGTAAATTTGATGCATATTTTTCGGCGGTTAAATCTTCCCCTCTTTGAACAGGCACTATCTTTTTCTTTATCGACGCCATTAATTATCTGATCAAAACCTGGTGTTATAATGCTAACTTATTTTTTTATTATTGACTTTTAACTGCATTTGAAACATGTAATAAAAGACGAAAACATACTTTACAATTTAAATCATTTGTACAAAAGTTGAAATTCATCACCTTCACTTTTCAGGACAATTAAATGAAATATTCACCCATCAATCGAAACAATAACTCTATCGATAGTGGAAAGTATGGTAGAGGCACGGTACTGTCCCATAACTTATTGTTTTAGAAAAAGGAATAAAAAATCTTGAAGAATCAAAAAGTTTTAAAATAACATTGAAAATCATTGAATTCTTTCAAGAATGAGGAAGAATTAAAGTTCTACGACGCAGTAACAGTAGTTTGTAGGTAGCTGGTGGCTGGAGACAACTTAAGAGTGACGAAATATCTATAAGCTATTTTGACTGAAATCTTTCTGGGGATGTTTTGGGTTAAATATGCTGCTTGAGGCAACTACGGCCTTTTCATATGTTTATGAAATATCACTTTGACTCAGGTTTTAACGCATACGCTAAAAAATCGAAAATCGAAAACGTGGCCGGAAAGAATTCAAAACAGTCATGGTACGAGCTGATTGTTTATAAACTTCTGTGACATCATCATCTGATTTAGACTTATAATTAAAATTTGTGTTCTTCGGTACGAACTTTTGACCAGTTTGATGGTAGTATGTTTTTTGCAACTTTGCTATACGACCTGTTAATATTGTTTATTGTAGGTAGAGACTGAGTGTTCGAAAAAATTCTGGTGGTAGTGTCTCTGATGCTCTGTTTATATTCGATTTGGTTAAACTATTTGGTCGGGTTGAACTTTAATTAAGCGATAGAAAGAGGCAGAAAGAAACGGTCTGCAGCGCATTATCAGTGATTTTGATTTTGATTAGATGAACACGTAATAATTTTCAGGCCGCCAACCCGTAATGGAAATATCATGAGGTTATTCTGATTTTTTTGAAGTACCAATTCGACTGTTGAACTGGCACGGTTTGTGTTATTTTTCTGTTGTCCATCGAAGGCATTTGCTGGGCGACTGATGATGGTCTTTAGTCCGTTAAACCGGAAACTCCAGAAGTACCGGTCCTACTAAGGGCACATGCCGGGGCAGCTTTCTCATGCCGTCTTGGGCACAAAGACAATCTGTACGAGGGCATTCGAAAGTAACATTTGAGCAGCAGACTTTTGAAAAGGTGATACCATATGGTTTTGTGTTGTGGCTTGATCGTCTTTGCGGAACCCGTTGACTAATCCAGATCACACTAAATTTTTTTAAAGGGTTATCGTCTGACATGAAAAGCCAGACAGAATGCGTTAATTTAACGAATAATGATTGTAAAAAATCATATTATCTTTCATGCATAAATTTTTTAATTCAATATCTCGAACTGTTTAAACTCTTCATTTCAAAGTAAAATATTTTCACATCATTTCTTTTGTTCTTGTTTTAACTTCATTTATTCTAAGTAAAGTTTTTTTTTAACCAGAATTGATGAAAATATAAAAGACCAGGCATTCTTTTTTAATTAAAAATACTACACGATTTTAATGATTGTTATTATTACGCATTTGACGCTTTCAAATAGTCTGATATTAACACTCTCCAGAAAGAACGAGGAAGGCATCCCCACTGGTCGTGAAATTTGCCGAACATGATAAAGGAAGGCACTAAAGTATCTGCGCCAACAGCAATCCATTCATCAAAAGGCACTCTAACCTGACCCTGTTCCTAAGCAGTGCCATTGATGATGACTGGGCGAGCTTTCCTCTACATAAACTCAAAAGCGCGATCAAAGAGGCCTGGCTTTACGATACCGAATCGGTAACTATGGCATGAAGATGGTCTGGTAAGCAAACGAACTTAATTATGTAGGTAAATTTTGCGTTAAAAAAAACATAATGCAAAGAAAGTCAGGAGGCAAAAGCGATTATAATCGTAACATCGGGTTAACAAAATCTATGAATTGAAGAACGTGTAACGAAAAACTGAAGGCAGACACTGCTACAATTTTTTCGCGTGGTACTCCCCTGACAAGCAGCCTGAAGGAAAATGATAGGAAGATGTAATTGTTGAAGGAAGGTGAGACACTGTCCACAGACGACACGTCTCGGCTACATATCGGACGCAACTTCCACAATTCCCGGCGAAGAAAAAATACTAAGCAATTCGGGTTCTGCAAAACTCGCAAAAAAGAGATAGCTTTCTGATGACGGCTATAAACAGATGAAGCATCAATAACAGTGAATACTCAATGGATCAGCGCATAATTATTTCTTTTATCGTATAAATAATATTGACATATGACCAGACTAGACTTACTCGGTGTTGGACAAAAGAGCCCATTTGTTACAGGTGTGGAATAGTGATCGGCTACTAATGAAACCTTGACATATTGATCGGTTAAAGATCATTTTGGTTGAAAATAATGTAGTGATCCAATGAACGTGTATTTTTGTTCGTTTTTGAAACTCAACGCAGATCCCAAAACACCGTATTGACAGACATCCCACATGTAACTTGTACAGTGGTTTTCGGTAATCGAATTTATTCTCCTACCCGGTAATATGTGAGAGAAAACTAATAATGAAAACAGATGAAGACTCTCTAGATAAACCGCATTCTTGAAGTAAAAAGCGCTTACGGTTTATATATGTTTCTCGAGAAAACCAATATTGAAGTACGTTTTCAATAATATGAAATGACTATTACATACGTTTAATAACCGAACGAACACACCTGAGTCATAACTGTTCAAACATGTCGTTTTAACAAACTTTCAATGGTATGGTACTTTTATTCTACTCGTTGATTTGAAGCCTGTGGTGAAGACGAAAACCAACGCAAAGTTGCTGTGCCAGCTGTTACGTGTTACTCACCTATGTTTCTGCGACCTTTCGTATCACAAAAAATGACGATACTCGTCAGTGTTTCAATATTCTCAAACAATTTGTGCGACGAAACTTACCGGTAACGTCGTCAATGTTAGCGAGAAGCTTTATGTGCCACAGTTTTGAAGGCCGCCGGTTTTGAACGATGGCGAAAATTTCACAGTAATACCTATAAGGATGATGAGTTGAGCGTTGTGATGCGATTATGGTTTCAATACAACGCTGTTTTATTGTATCTGTGTCTTAATTTATGCAAGTATATTTCTAATTGCTATATCTCGGCTTTATTTTTATTAGCATGCACCATTCTGGATGACTGGGGAATACCGGACCAAATGTTATTTATCATTGTCACTAGTGGTTTGACAAGATAGTTATACAACGAAAATTATATGTAATAGCAGCAATAATAACATATGTATAACGAAAACGACATAAAAAAAGCTCGACTTGTAAAAAACGACGAAAATATGTACGAAAAAGAATGATTAAAATTTCGGGAAAGTGTGTTACTCGGAAGTTGAAGTAACGAGATCTGTGCAGGGTTGACCCACCTCCCAGCATTGGCTCCTCACTGGCGTAACAGTCATAACGGCCGCATTTACTCCAGTCGACAGATAAATCAACATTCACAGTAGTATATTGCCACCCATCATTATTTCTTGGCAATATGGGCTGGAAGAGATTCTGCAACGAAGTGTTTCGCCAGCTGAACGGTTCATAACGCTTGCCCCGCCGCGTAATGATGAGAATATCTTCGCCTGCTGCAAAAAAAAAAGAGAAGGTAACTGCTGGGCTCGAGAGTGTCGTTGACGCTATGTAACCCGGAACTCTACAATCTAAGAACATAACTGATTTGGCCGAACTTAGTAAAGAGATGCAATAGTGGCAGGATCGGCTTGCACTTACTTTGAACGATACTCCAGTCACTGGCGATAACAACAGAAGATACGGTTGAGCAGAGACTAGATATCCGTCGGCGATTACCTGATCGACCAGCTTTCTGTGTCGAGCTCGTTTGATCGAGTGGCAGCGTCGGCTGACGCCATCGTATTGGTGCGTGTTATAATATTGGTGCAACTGTTCTACCCCTTCATTCTGTTGAATGTCGACAAAAGCAAAAATTCTATGAGACAACATCAAATATCGAATGAAAACGGTGCATGGTCGTGCTGGTTATGAAAACAATCGTTATTCTTAGTTGAGGAAAAAAGGCGGCAATGAATGATTCTTCCGTTTTTTGTAGACGAAAGCAGAACAAACGCACAACGCAATGAAACAAAAGTTCGTATAACTCTGTCTATAATAATATCATTTTTTGAACCCCATTTTTGATAACTCTGGCTGCGTTTATTTGTTGGGTGTCGCGGCATCAACTTCGAAACCAACAACAAACCACGTTTTCTGGAAACCATACGAAGAATCGCTCATTTACGCTCTATTTTCTATTTTCCAGTTTCTTTACGTTTTCAGTGGATGAGAGCTTTCCGGTGGAATATTCTGAAAGAATAATTCAGATAAAGAATACTGTAACTTACTTGTTACGGTTGTTCTTGCAGCCCTAGTTGTATCATTTATTAGATGACGATCTTCCAGCTTGTTTACATCTGCTTAATTGTGTTATGGTATTTAAATGCTTCTTGAGCTCTATGATTCTTTATATGATATAGCATGTTTCTTTTGATTTCATTACGTATTCATCGAAACATTTAATATTCGTGATCAGATAAGAAAACATTCTGAAACAAAGGTATTAATGAAGTAAAGGAAACGAAAGCTCGTGGCAACTAACCGGTACAGATGAATCAAAAATGGCTGCTACTGACCGCCGGGGTATGCGAGGAGATGTTAAAATTCGTATTTAGGCATTTATTTTTTATGGCCTCTGGAGAGAGGCTGACCAGTGAAGATTTGTTGTGCCCAATAGCATAATATTTAAATATTCTGGAGATAACGGTGATTTTTTAGTCAAAAAAATGGCGATAATCAAAATGTTAGCGTCTACGAGCTAATATTAATTGTAGCCATATTATGCGGCCTACTGGAATCTGTATCTAATAAAATCTATGCGAACTAGTAGTGACAAAAGTGAAATAAAGATAGAGGCTTCGTTTGGTGGAAAATGTTCAATATTTCGTTTGTCTAAGTGAACCGGCAGCTATCATTCGACATGGAGAACGAAGTCATTTTTCAAAAGGCACTACCAGCCAGCGACGACAACGCTCTTATGAAGAAAGTAATAATTTTCGTTCATGAAATGAAATGAGGTGAAGACCCACGTGGAAGACAATTTTATGTATAAATATTCTCGTACGCTCGATCACACTGATGATGAGATAATTATTCGCCAACGACTGAATAGCGTAAAACAGGATGTAACTTATGTAATTCTTTTGGTACTTCGACTGCGATATTGACTTTCGCGCAGTCGACTTTGTTACGCATTGACGCATAACTGCTTTCATATCTGTTTCAGATGAAACTTGGCTTTAACTCTGACTTAAAGCTCGAACGAACTAGTTAAAAAGTAAAACTAGGCAGTAATGATGTACGATTTTTAAATCATAGATATGTTATTTTCTTTAAACCGTATAATGTGATAATTTTTAGCATTAAAGACTGGAAATCACGCGATAGTCGGCTATAAGTAGAGGCACCGTTTCAACTGAGGACTTCCTCTTTTCGCTCGTACTGATTGATACTGAAGAGTTTATCTGCGTCTAATAATCTGGGCCAAAACCGTATATAGATTAAAATCGAAGTATGGTTGCTGCTCTCCTTTGACAATAATGCAACTCTGCGGCTAGTCTTCTCCATGATATTCTGAAACTTTTCGGCTTATCGGTACCATAATCTAAATTCGACCGGGTTGACTAAGAACAGGCATTACTTATGAAGAAGTACCGTCGATTTTTAATGGCGGTTTTCTTAAGATGTCTTACTTGGAACAGTTTCCTCTTTGTATTGGCTCACGTCTTCGGCATATTGACACATGAGTGCGGCATCGTGTAACAACATAATTTTATTTTGAGCATTGTATTGGCTGAGAACGGAAGATGTTAAAAATAATAAAAAGAACCATTTTCTTTTTGAATAAGAAAACTCAATTTTAATGAGTTCAACACGGCAGGGAAGAACCCCTTTAATAACGTGTTCAAATTTTAAAGGGCCCGTCACTGGTATAACATCGCTGCCCAAAGTTTTATATTAATCTTAGCTAAAATCGGCTTGCCAAATAATAAACGCTTACTTTCACAAATTATTCAGCCTAATTTTTTATGAAAGATTGTTACATTGTGACTATTATATAAATGATAAAGAAATAAAATGTCTCCGGTATCTGAAGTATTTTTTATTGTACATCATAAGTCTTTATCGGTGATTGCACGTTATTTAATGTGTATTATCTTTATATTATTTGATTTGCCACTGTGAGCAGCCTTTGTGGCGATAAATCACACGAGGGGAAGAAAAGAGTTGCTAATGCTATAATCGAGTATACTCGGGAAGAAGATGAACGAATATTTAATAGTTGAAGATGTTGAGAATATTAATGAAATAGTATTTACTATTGTTACCAATTTGGTTTCTTTTATTAAAGTCATCGAAAAGATTTTGATCTGTTTCATGTAACGGTATATTTCTCCCGGCGATAGACTCTCCCAATTAACGGGTGAAAACTAACATCTCTATGTTAACACAAAGACAATTCTATATGGCTAATTAATGATGGATTTTTATTGAAAGAAAGAACTTTATAACATTGTTCGAAGCATAAACCGGTCAACAACTGAGAATGGTACCTTTATGGTTTCGAAGCAGGATGATAAATAGAAGAATGTTTGTAACACGGAAGTAAAAGTGATGCTAAGTATAAACCCGCCTTCGATAGACTTTGGATCCATATCTGTTCATGAAGAGGTCTACCGTATAATCAAAATCTTCGAAGAGGCGATAGCGCTCTGATCAGCTGCCGACTCTGTGTTCTGCGGGCGTCATCTGAAAACGAACAAGTCACGAGAGAAGGAACGTTCGTAGACAAATTTTACGGCATGTTACGTTCAATGCTGCGTGGTTTTCCGAAAAAACGCTGATACATGTATTCCACTTATAACGAGATGGAACTCTAATGGGAAGCGCTGAGCAACTGACAGAATGCTTAAATCTACTGTTGATTTTTTTTAGTTACGTCTTTAATGAAAGCGCAGGATTATATCTCCATGCAGTACTACTATTACTTGATTACGACAGTGTACCGTTATGGCTTTGCTATTGAATTTTCTTTACTAATGATATGTTAGCAAGATAACGTTCTCTCGCTGAGCATTTGTAGAAAATTTGACTCCGCTGTCTAAATTCTTGTAACACTGCTCCTAAATTTCAAATTATTAACCATGTTATATATAATGATGTTAGGCTCACTGAATTCTGATTTTTTGAGATGTATCTTATTATATGGCTTAAAGACTATAAAACAAATTTTATGGTTACAGAAATTGAAGCATGTAAATAAATTGAATCACTTCGAATAAAAACCAGATTCGGGATCATTAACCAGGCTGTTTATATTATTTTAATCTAATCGAAAATTTCCTACTTTGGTATATCTTTCGTTATTATGAAATGCACGCAAATATGTTCCACTTTCTGGTAGCTTTGCTTTAAGCTTTTGATGATATTTTTTTGCTTTTCATCTTCAATGGTGAATATTATTTTTTATTGTACATTTACGTCTTTCTAACGATAATAGTACATGTGGAAAGAAACTAAAATATTCGTAACTAGCACGCAGCGGCACATCGAAAAATAAAATAAATATTGAATAGACATTACTATAACTCATACGGTGTTTTGATAATAATTTGTGTTTTGAATAAAACAACAATCTATGAGTACGAAAGAAAAGAAGAATGTATGTCACTTTCATTTTTTACGGTTACTGAAACTATTCCTTTCTTTCTGAGGGTATTTAAAAAATGAAGTAGAGGAATGCTGATGTGACAGTATATTTCGGTTGTCTCAATGAAATTTGGCTAAGTAGCGTTAGTGTCACTCATATTTTGGCAAACAGCAATAAATAAACAAATATTGTTTTCTTGATAGACTACGCTATTTTAAAGTTTTATTTAAAAAACTCGGTTGAATTTTTGTTAAAACTCAACACTGAAATTTTAATGCTGTAATGCCACTGACACGCATCGCACTCCTCGATGATATTATAGTAATAAGATGTGGCGACCATTTCAGAAAAGTGACAATTTCTTTCGAAGAACACGTGATTTGGTATCGAACGTGGAACGTGACACTTATATGAATGATGAAAACAAAATGCCCACAGGTGACCTTGACATGAGCAGACCCCGACATATAACTGTTTTGTTCAGTACAACAAAGACAGTATTACTGAATTGCAGTATCGAAAAGGCCGGTGTTTAGTGATGCTGGTGAACTTTGCGCCAGAGATATTTGCCAATATACTCAATCAGTTAAACAGTGAAGCCCTGTCCCCTGCATTTGCTGGTTTGATATTCCTGTTCGATCCGTTGATTATTGATAGCATTCATGTTTTTCACGCTTTTATATTTTCTTGTAATAACAGGATGCAGGTACAGATAATACGGGCTCCCAGTACCTCAACGATGGCTTGGCGAACTATGATTGTTATTCTGTTATTAAGTATCTGATGAAAATGAACATACAAAGCCACTTATGAACTGAACAGTGATGAATATATTAATGAGAATATTTCAAAGTAACATGGGAAATGACTGGTATTTACTATCATTTGGCTTCGAAGCTAACTCGATTGGCTAAAATGCATATTCACTAATCTACAAATGAAGTTAAATAAACTTACGAAGTGTTTGTAATAGATGATCATGAAAATAGTGAACTTTCAACCCTTTCTAAGTATTTTTTCGAGAACTTTTTTTGTAATAAGGCTTAACCTTTGCTGTCAGTTATTATGAAATGCCTAAAAATAAATGCAATCGTATTTAACAGAATAATTTATCTTTATGACCATTCTTTTAGATATCATCAACAAATATTTTGTTTTTTTATGAGGAAGCTTTAGCTGAAACAATAACTGAATTTTTAAAGACTTGAATATTTAATAATAGTGTATTCCATTGTGCTTGATAAATAAGTAATTCAAATGAGCCACTTATTAACTGTATATTCCAAGGAAATATATGGTTATAAAGGAGGAAAAGTTGCTACTCTTTACAACCCGGTTGCAATTACAATTTACGTGAACTTCTTGAGCCAGTGAAAATAGTGGTCTATTTTGAGAATAAATTCAGGCATGATGGCTTTGGTAACTCTGTCGATTCTTTTTTGGGCATGTTTAAATAACTGTATGGCGCTTTCCCATGTTCTTGCGTAATTTGTTCAAGGGAATTGGGAGTATCGCTTTGAATTTTTAAAAATTATTACCCAGGGATACCAAAGAATCAATTCAACTGCCGGGTCACCAAAACTCGAAAAGAACATTATCGAAACATAAAACTTTAATTATTATTTTTTTAAAATAATAAAACATTCGTATTCTTTCGAACGATAGAGGTACAGGCAAAAAATGACGTGTATAAATGAAAAGGCAGACAATGACCGGGCGGGCAGAACTGATCTGCCGTGCATCAGCTATCTTGAAATGAATATTCCGTATTTGAGCAGCTGTATCAACAACAAGATTGTCCCGTCTTAAATCGAGCAGAGCTTCTTTCAGTTGAAAATTGAATCTTCGGCGATGACTGACATTTTCATAATAATAAATCTTTGATGACTCGATTCAATAGCCTTCTGTTGAACACGATGACAAGTGGGCATTCTCTGAAATTATTCACACCGAAGGTTGCAGAAACATAAGGCCAGGAGTCGAAAATCGAATATTGCCCTTTCTCACCGTCATGATCGACACTCATGGAAAGTGATGTGATGATGGTTAGAACGCAAAACGAAGCTTACAGCACATCACGCTGGCTTTAATGATGTGGGCGTTTGAATATAATGTGAACAGAGAAGGTGTCGAAGGTGAAGATAAACTTCATTATGAGTACCCATGTTTATGATAAAACCTATAAAGAAACGAAGTAAATGACACTCGAACCATGTTCCTGGCTGACTTCAGCAGTGCTTTGTGAACCTCGAGCTCGGAAAGGCGGTAACCTTTTCGGCTGAACCGTATCGACACAATTATGTTGAGGAAGCCATGATTTTCATTTCTCTTCATTTTGAAAATCGAACGAAAATCATCGTCTCACTAACTTTGATGAAGAAGAACAACGTTGAGAGCTTTGTTCGTTGTTTTCAAACGTTTCAAATCAGTACATTATAAAAAATCAAAAAGAACTGTTTTGAGAATGTTTATCAAATATTTCACACGAGTATTAACAATGACTTATCTAATAAAAAAAGCCATGTTTTTTAAAAAAGCAGGCCTCGCAAACTATTTGAATTCCCCGAATAATCTTCTTCAAAATGACCAGGAAAATGGTATGTCATTGAAGTCGAACAAGATCATCTGAAGTTTGTTGTCTGCGGGAAGAATAATTTTCGAAGATCGTTAATTCATTTCTGCTTGGTTTCCATTATTTAACGAAGATTAGGCAGCGACGGTTAACTGCTGGCTTTTCAGGTAGCCTCAATTTTGGGATTGACGAAATGACATCGCTCTTATTGTGTCTTTTCTGTTTCACATGTGAAATTACGCTTATTAGCCACGTCATCTTTAATCATTATGACCAATTCAATTGTGACCACTGCATTCTCAAAATCTTGTATTTCATGACTATGAAACATGAGTAAATTTTATTGTGTATTTTCAACTTATTTACCAGATTTTGTAAGAATGTATTTTTAAATTTAATGTCTTTAATTTACAATAAATTAGAGGCTAAATACTGTGCTTTTATACGTCTTTGTGATAAAATAACTTTTCAGTAACTATTCATTCAGATAGTAAACGTCGGGAAAAAGTGAGAAAGAATGCTGCATATTTGAAGATATTCGTGTAATAAGCGTATTACCTTTAAAGTCACGGTATCTTTTGCTTTTAAAATACACTCAAGTATTCTTTCAGTTCATGTTATAAAAATGCCTTTACATCGGAAGTGTAAAGCTAATGTAACAATACTTTTCGAATGATTTCCTTTTCTTTTTCAGAGTGTTAAGTAGGCATTGACTTTCTGAACATATTAATAAAGAATGTGCATGCTCCGGCTACTGAATTTAGATTTTGTTCCATTTTATTGACTTTTGAGAATGTTCCATTTTAATAGAATGAATTTCGTACAGCCTTTGTGTTGCATTAGTAATAAATCATATTTGATACTGTAAAAGTATATGCGATCGTATATACTAAATGCGAGAATAATTTTGTGCTGTATAAACCAGTATTTATTAATTGGTTATATTTTATTTGCGAAAATGATCTGGGTAAAATCTGACTTCTTGATTTTAAAGCCGATGATATGTTACGACAAAATTTATTGATAGCATGCTGTCGGTACTCAGAAAAAATTCTTGCCCCAATAATGGCTGTTGTCAGCTGACAACAACTCTCAAAAATTATTACACAGTATATAATTAGTAATGGTATCGAAAACTTATTAATATATAAAAAGTAGCAATACGCAATCGAATAACGTCTCAGTAATGAAGTGTTCACTTTAAACTGTGCCATTACATCTTTAATGTGTGTGCTGTGAAAAAGAACCTTTCCAATACTCAATCAGAGTAATGAAGTCGAAAAGGATTCGGGGACTGTGTTACGTTATGTGTACAGTGTATAACATGCTCTATATTTTGTTCATACATGAGCTCCACTATCACTATTTAACAATTTTGTCAATGCTTTCATTTAAGCACAGCAAATCATATAATTGTGACCCGCAAGAGTATGTCGGGTCAAAATTTGAAGTCGATATTTTGATAATAAAATTTTCTTATCAAATGCGTTCACAAAGTGAACAAACACGCTACAAAGAACCAATTTTAATATTTGCGAGACATTATTTTTGTTTTTTACGTTATATCTTTGATTTCTAAAATGTTTTTTAAATTCGAAAGTAATTTCTGGGCTGAAACTAATAATCAAAATTTAAAAAAAAATCGTCAAGTTCTATCTATGAAATGAACCGCATTTTTGCTGGTCAACAGAAGAGGATGAAGTTACGAAATTCGAGCAATTTGAGGAAATGAAAACTCAAACATGAAAACAAGAAATGCTTTAGTGCGATGATAATACAGAAAATTGGAGGTAAAACTCCACAATTTAATAAATATTTATGCAATGTGATAAAATAACGCTCGAGGAGAAGATCTGAACTTAAATCGAAACAATCTGTTAAGCATAAAAACACCGGTTTAGCTGTTGTCTGGTTGACTTGTATTTTGCTGAGCTGCTCGAGAAAATCGTTTTTTGTTGACAAATCATGGATAATTGAAACTCTTTGAAATACGAAAAGAATATTGAAAATAACAAGTGCTTTGGCTAACTCTTTAGAACTTTTAGGGTTAACAGAATAAGTATTGTTTCAATCGAATAGCAAACCAGTATATAGACTGTTGGATTGCAGTTGTTGTACAGAATGAAAAATACCTCTACTTTTAATCTGTCATTTAATGAAAACTCTTAGCCTCATTTGAAAGGAAATTTATTTGAAAACGCATAATGCAACCAATGTCTCACAATTTCAAAAACAAATATCGAATGAAACTACATAATTCTAAATAAATATACACCCTTTGAAACAATAGTTAATGCAACATCAAAATAATTTATGGTTTTTTTGAAAAGTATTCTCAGTTTGTGACTAGCTGCAGTAAAAAATTATAATAATTAAAATAACATCATTTCACTTTTGAACACTAATATATAGTATTGTGGTATCTGCTGAACGTATAAATGATGAACAAAAAAGGATTTTTAATGTGAGACCAGTTAATTTTTCATTTCATGAGGCATAAACAGTGCTGAAATTATAAATTAAGTAAAAATAATAACGTTACTAAATACGGCATTTGAATGTTCTATTTTACGTAAATCATACTGAAGCCAGTTAACACAAGTAACCGTCTGTCCCCTTTTCTACAGTTCGCGAAGGAAGAGGAACTGATGGACGTATGATTATTCTTATTAATCTCCAAGCAGTAATTCGGACTCAACGTTTTAAAAACAACGGATACCCATATAGTGGCAAATTGTCAAAAGAAGATGATAGTGAAAACAGAGTCGCAAATATCTAAATATTGTTAAAACGGCAGGATTTAACGATGAGGAAGTGATTGAGCTAACGATGAAAAGCTGATACACACTGAAAACTTACAAACAAGTGAAAAAAACGTTAAAAGCAAACAAGAATGATATTCATCCCGACGATATATGGTTGAATGCAGTTTAACAATGTTGGAATTGTTACTGACGATATTCCCCATGAAATAATAAACTACCCTGTCGCGCGACAACGTTCGGCCGAAAAACGAATAAGCGCCGAGTGGTTGAGATAAACTGCATTGATGACTTACTAACTAAAACTTTGATATCAATGGCTGTTGTTAGACTGAATACGAGTTTCGGGCTGGCGATGAGGCGGTTGTGGCGATCGCTGATGACACACGCACACACCAGTAATTCGAAAGCGTTTTATGTCGTTGCAAGCTGCGAAACAAATCAAATATTGGCTTTGTTTTTCAACAGTATTTTGACGAGACATTTCAAAGTCGAAACTCATCAAATAATGATGTACGCAGTGTGACTTCATGCATTCTGGTGCGGCTTCTCAGGTGGACGCTGATAAATATAACGAACGGGCGGTGAGCACAAACAAGTTTTCACTGTCTAGGCTAGCACAAAATCTTTGGCTTTCTACGAATGATCCCCAGTCGCCAGCGAAACTCTGCACTTACTGTTTTCCTGAAACGGGCGCCAACAGTGATCCGTCTCTGTTTCCCTTAAACTATGTTGTTTTGACGAACGCGTGAAAAGGTAATCAGATCGAGCAATTTTTTTGTCTTTTATATTCTTTCACAGCCCCCCAGCTCAATGAACTTCGTGAAGACCAGTGGCGGTTTAAGAAGAGGTGTGAAATCGGCAATACGCAATTTCGAAGAGTTCCGTGATTCGACCGTTCAATTTTTTGAGGTAAGAAGTATGATAAATGCTTTCAATTCGACTTTGTTGGCATTTTGAACGAATGTTGCTTTTAATGATGATTTTTTTGTTTGTCGTGAATGGTATTGTTGAATAATCGTCCTTTATTTGGCTAGCTCATTTTTTAATTGCTTGTCCGTTTTCTTCGCTTTCAGGCTGCATTTTCGAAACTTCACAATGTTGATTGACGCTGAGAAAAATGAAGAGGAGGTTGCTCAGAGCCACTGAAGTTTATTTTCTGCCCCGTGCATGTGTCGGTAGTAGCTGAATGTTAGAATCGAACGGCAATTTAATAACCGGCTATTAAATTTGAAGATGTAGTGGCGTATTTTCCAGATGCATCAATTACAATGCATTGCGTGGCCCATGCGAATTCCTTCAGTGAATCAAGGCTGATATATTTGTTTTGCTAAACGTTGTTGTTTATACTATGTATTCGATTGCTTCCTTTCTTGAAGAACGGTTATCAGGTGAGTAAAGGCATTTGTACATGATGTTAATATTGAGACATTTTCTTCTATAACTTTCGACACTAAATCAAACAATGTCGATAAAATGTACATTGATAAAATTGTGACGTTTGCCTCCTGTTTCTTCTTTCCTTTGCTTTGTTTACCTGTACTCAGGCTCTCCAAAATAACTAATTTGCTCTGCCCTACGCCTCATTTGCTAACAGACACACTTGGGCAAAATTTGTTAGTATATATTTTTATTTATTATTGATTTGATGAGAATATTGAAGTTTATGCATTTTTATTTATATTCTTCTATGATTCGGTCAATACTTTATACTTTCTTTTATAGTCGAAAATGTTGTCAAAAATTGAATAACATTTCATCATTTGTTATATGCTGTCGAGGACATGTTTCTGCCAAAACTAAATAATTATATCAAAATTGGGGTAAACAACCATCTATAGTTGCCTTCTCTCCCCATTACATATTTGCTCCATATTTCGAGAACTCGCACTGTTTCTGAAAGAGACCGGCAGTGGCGTCGTGGTCGTATCACTATGAGCAAGGATAGTAATAAAACTCATCTCTTGTTAAGTTTTATTTAAATTGCGCTAAATAACTTCAATTGTTACTTCGTAATAGTGATCATTTCAGTATTAAGAATGTTATATATCTTTATTCCTTTGAACAATTAATAAATTGGTAAAATGAGAGGACTTACAGCCAATGAAAATGGAGGAAAATGTTTGGCCTTATTCGGCCATAAGCAAAGGTAATATGTTCAATATTTTGTGAATTCTGTTATTTTCACAAATAAACACATAAGAAAATAGGGTCAAAGACTTATTCTAATCTTTAAGCTTTCTCTTTACTTTTAATGTTAAATGATATATTATTTTCTTACGCATTTAGTTCTTCTTATGAATACACAATATATGACCAATTAAGATTTAATCAAAGTATGAGCCATTAAAATAACTGATTACTCAAGGAGATTCTCTTGAGTAGCACTATTGTTTTTACGAACTTTGAAAGCTATTTTGGAAAAAAACTTCGTAAAGGTAAAAAGAACTTTAATGCATAGTGCTCAATCATTTTTTTTTTATTATCATAAACAATTGGATAATCATATGACTGAAGTTTTTCTTCTATTTGAAGATATTATTACCGGTTCGTATTAAGTGGTATCGGCTCTTACTGTGCATTTGAGCACCGTGGCTCACACATGCTTTCTTGAATGAAATAATTGAACCGATCACAATTAGTCATAAATAATATGATGGCGGTTATATTTTTATCATATATTTGATGCGGCATTTGTTTCAATTTACTACGAGAGATATTTTTTTTCTTTTAAGTGCTACATTGTAGCTCCAATGACAATTAGGTAGCTTGTCGGTCGGTATTTTCTGAGTATGGAAATAATTTCGGTAATCGAAGTTGTGATAGCTCTTAATGAAAAAAATTTACGTTAATTTTTTTCCTTGGGCGTTATGTTATTCTGAGGCTTTCGATCAGTGAAAAAGGCAACCTGCACATTATTTTCTCAGGCTATACTACACAAGTGATGATAGGACATAAACGTCGAACCGTGCATTAGCCCCATTGTCGGCGAATATTTAGGCGGGGCTTTCCATACCTTATTCCACCCAGAAGCCACGGTGTAGAATACTAATCTTAAATCAAGGAAATACATAAAAATTTTATTTTATTATTATTTGATAGAAGATATTGTATAAAATCTGAAGAATTTGAAACAATAACTTATAAAGAAATCGTCTTGAAAAAATGGGCTATTTCAATGTATTCAAGAGACTGAATGTACTAAAAAATGGAAATGGTATTTCGAAAAGAAACAAATAATACTCGAAACTTGATATATTAAGCTTTTTTCGGGAATGTCTATGGTTTAACTGTTTTTTCTTTGCAAAAATGTGGAAAGGTGACTGTATATGATAATTTAACTGAATCAGAGTAAACATGTTAAACAGCAGACGCAAGACTTAACCATGATCAGAAAGTACGTAATATTGAGCTTATGAACATTAATAATTTAAAAACTTTAAACATTTCTTATGCATTTGATTATTCTAAAACAACTTTTATTAATTGACACAAATATTATCTTGAAGTGTAAAGTATGTATCTTATTTGATAAGTTTACTCGAGATAATTCTAAAGGCTTTTATCATGACTTAAAAGAATCGGAAATATAAGGAAAAGCAAATTTAACATTTCCTGTTACAATTTTCGTAGTTTAAATCTTGCTAATAAACTTACCAGACACCAACTTAGAAACAATTGTCGACGCCCCGGGGCAAAACACAATTTAATATCTTTGAGAAAATGTGCCGATATAAATCAGGCATTGATTACCGGGATAGTGATCTTTCATCTTCTCTTGTACTCTGTTTAAATATCTTAATAACGAAATTTTGATTTAAATTTGATCGTTGAAGATTACTAGTTTGCTGATGAAAATTCGACCGATATATTTCTTTTAGCAGCTTCGAGCTATTTGTTTAAAGGATTAATAATGCTGATTTCGGAGCATTTAATTTTTATGCTTTTAAATTTTCGTAATTTTTTTTTATGGCTTTAAGAACAAAAGGCGCAACCTAAAATTTCGTTTTATCTTCATCGCGAACTGAAGAACAAGAAGAAAAAATTTGACACTTTCTAAACGTCAATGACTGAAAACAGATATTCGCTGTTTTAGTGAATAACAAATGGTACTTTTTTTTTTCTTGCTCAATAAGACGAGGCTGACCCGCCTTGCGAATATTTCAGTGAAACACGTAGTGTTCGAAATGTTGTGTTTTCCGTTAATAGGTATAATAATACGATTTATAACAATGTAAAATAATAATGAAATAGTTCTGAAATATTATGAAGACATATATCCTTCTCGAACATTGTTACTTTCCCACTGCGGTAAAACCAATTTCGGTTATTTGCGACGTAAACTTTGGTCATATCTTTTGATGCCAATAATGCAAAAATGTCATTTTTTGAAAGTGATGAAGGTGCATTTTGAAATCTGTTACATGAAAACGCGGTACGCTTGTCGCTCTGTTTAATATTTCTATAAAACTTTCTTTTGAACTTTCCGAGCTTCAATTAAGCTGCGTATCTTTGCGTCGATCATATTTAGCAATTCGGAAGTTGTTTAGGCTCGTTTATAACCTTGTTAGCTGTGCAGATAAACCATGACCAAGCAAGCATTTGTGATAACAGCTTCAAAAGCTCCAGACTCTAGTTAAAGGGGCAAGAGCGCATTCTTTGATAAAACGAAACAAACTTGTTTTAATGTCGAATGTAAAAATATATTTCGAAGACAGTTATCTTTAATTTTAAAAATTTTGTCATAATGTCTATATGAAAATAAAAATAATTTTCGGCTATTGAATAATAAAACATAAATAAGCATTTCCGAGTTCTTTTTTCCGTCTCGTGAATGTACATGCACTTTCACTGTTAAAAATACGATGATCGTATTGAATATTCAACAGTACATGAATGGGGAGACGTTCATGTTACAAAGATGAGAAAAAGCAAACGAAAAAAACTTAAAGATGACAGCACCCCTTTCCAGAAGGTTTTGAATTATTTTGCTATAAAAACATATTTTCTTGCTCGAGTGAAACGAAAAGTAGAAAGGTTACGACTAAAATAGCAAAACAAGTGTACCTTTCTGCTTAAACGTCCATATACAGGCAATGTGACATTTTAGTGACAATGCATAATGTCTTTGAGAATGATGAATAACATGACATGAAAATGTATTGATTCACCAATAACAGAGCTTCTGTAAAAAACTTTTGTGTTCACAGAATTTGATGCAATATGGTATGAAGGAATTTCAGCTTCGATATCTGATAATTGCATTTGCAAATAACGGTTTTCATTTGTCGACCAGACAGAGGCAGGAGTTGACATCGTGGTGAGCAGCCTTATCAACTCGAACGACCGGCTTTGAGAGCTTCTATTCTCTGTTGCCTCATTTCCCTCGTCGGTTGATATCAGCCCATCGGCACAGCTTTCGGCATCTGAACCACAACTTTCGTTTTGATATGAATCGTCCAGTACTCCCGGAAATTCGTTTGGTTATATCATCGTGATGAAGCTTCACAAATAGAGAAATCGATATTTTGTCGTACTTGAGTAAATAACAGGAATTGCTTCAAATCTTTATTTGAAATAAAATAACGATTCGAATGTAACTTTTGTTGTCGACGGCAATGAAGAGGAACATTCATCGGAACTGTGCTGGCTTATACTGAGAAGATAGCGGACTATCTTTACCCAGAAAAGGTGCCGTTCCCCCACATATATAATGAGCTTCTTATAAGTATGAAGTGCTCAGGCAGTCTTTATTCTGTAGATATTTGAAAAGATAAAGAGCTTCGGGATTGATAACGGCCATTTTAGTTTTTTTTTTTGTACTAATGGTTTTCTTTTGGAGACCTTTCCGTCGAGTTATGATAAAAAATGTTAAAGGGCAACAACAAATCGGGTGAGTTTAGTGATAGTTGCAAATATAAGGGATTGAATTTGCGTAATAGTCGAGATATGTTAACTTTAAAAATTTCTTAACAATTGACACGGAATTGAAAGAACTAATATTTGGTGTCGTGGTTTCCAAACATTGATATTGCCATGATATTGCATATGTAATACTAACAACTTGACAAAATATAAGGCCGCGATTGTGTCCCCGTAAGAAATGTTTTTTTATATTCAATTATTGAACTACATTCGTCATCTCAGATGTTTATCTGTTGAAATGAGCATTTGAAACATAATGTTAGTGCTGTATGGTCTTGTCGATGATTAGTAAAACCAACTATCATTATTTTTTTTTTGATTGATATCATTAACTTCTTGAGGTAAAAAGCACATAAGATGTAACGAACCTCTGTCTTATTCAACAAACATGTGTGAAAAATATCGACATTCTCTCTTTAAAGAAAAGGCCATGCTTTATTCACGACATGTTGATTATTCATTGTTACATTTCTTCAACGAAAATAAATCTAATAGTATTTTTTTAACGGAAACAAATTCAAATTGATTTTTAACGAACAATAAATGTTGCAAAGAATATGAAACGATCAAGTATTATGGCTTTTTCTTCCCATGATTGAAATAAAAGAACAATGAATAATTATTGGTATTAAAAAAAATTGATATTTATGTTATTGTTAACTGAAACGATTTTTTTAATGACTGTTACAAATTTGCAAAGAAACAACTTAAGGTATATTTTGACATAAGAAGAAGGAACATCAAAAAATTGAAGCAGTTATAAAGACTCAAATTTAATTTATTGACAAGTAAACTTGATTGATGGTAAAATGTTTTAATAAGAAGGGTGAAATCAAAGAAAACGAAAACTCTGTTATCATTTGTCTTATGTTACTGGCTGCCTATATTATAAAACTGGAATAGTACAACCTCATTTCATAGTTTACTGTCTGCAGTTATAGAACGATCAATATAAATTTTATACGTTACGAACAAATGAATCAAAATAATTCTGTTATTAAGTATTTCTTTACTGTAATTTAAAACATATAAAAGTCGCGATCCTGCTAGCCTGTTAGTCTCATGTTCTTTAAAAATATATATGATTCGCTCTTATATCTTTAAATGGATATCTTCAGGTTGAATCATTATACTAAATAAATTAGATAATGATGAAACTACATTGTTCGTATTGACATTGTATTGCCGCCAATTATTGTAGTAAAGCTGCGGTCAATGGTGATTTTTTTTTGCTTTCGAAAAGCCGCAGTTGATAATCTCGACATGTGTGTCAATGCCAGCGATTCATGTTTGTTTGCAGAAACTGTTACGATAATGGCCTCAGGATATTTACTGTATAGTAGTCTTGGGATTAATGGTCAAAAACCAGCCTTTATCAGCTTGTTAATTGACCAGTACGATACGCTAACGCTTCAATCTATTGATTCAATCCCAAACACGTAACTATTAACGGTTATTTTGGCATCATACATCGAAGTCATTCACTATGCATTAGAAGAGCACAAATCGAGATATACTGTTATTCTTCGTAGTAATGCAAAGGCGCCTCTGTGGACAGCGTAATGTTTTTCCGCTAAATACTAATTGAAGAATTTTATTCCGAAACATAACCTACTCAGTAACCAAATTTTTGCTCGATAAGTATCTACGTTAGATTCGCTATTTAATTGTTACGTCACAATATTGTACTTTGATGCCTCCTTCCACCGGCATTATTCAAAATCATTTCTGAAAACCATGTAGTATTTGATACAGTGCCATTTATTGTATGTTACGTGTAACGTAATGACGAAAACATTTAATGTTCTCTCTGACCTCCTTTGTTATTACTATTATGTCTGAAATTATTGTACATCAAAATCACGGAACTCATCCCAGTAAGTTCATTTATTAGCTTTTCGTTTATATAAAAAAAGCTATAAAGCCCAAAAGTTATGACTATTTTTATTCACATGTTCGCTAAATGTGAATTATTTATGTTGCCGTTGTTATTGTATGGTTATATTATTTTGCTTTCCATGTTTTTTTATCTGTTCATGTTTTTTCTATTCTGTTTTCAAAATTTTTAATTATTCTTTTTCTTCTGTATATTTATAATGGATTTAATGGTGCGATGAATAGATCCCATTAACTAAACACTGTTCTCGATCCCAAGCTTCGAACAATACTTAAGTACGTTATCTTCATTTTTAAAAAAATTCTTATTCGACTTTTCTTAATTCTGTTTTTTTTTGGACAAAGTATTGGTGTAACTTTTATTACTGGTTTTATTTATGTTTTGGTAAAATCATCATACATGATTTCTTAATTCATTTTTTATCATTTATTTAGTAAATATTATCATTATAGTGATACCAACATTTATAAAATTACAGCTCTTTTACTTGTTTTCATTTCTTAATTTTTTCTTTCGAACCGTTCCCGGTATTCATAATATTCTTTTATTTCGTTCGAAAAACTTTCTGAAGAAAAATTATGTTGGTTCATTGTCAAAAAAAACCAGCATTATGAAAGCAAAAAAAAAAGAAATGTTTACTAATGTCTAATATTAAGCATTGATGTCTGAAATTAGACTATGAAACTCATTCTAAACTGCAAAATTTCTGTCTTTGCTCAGAATTTTGTGTTTCTTCGGTGTCATATTTATTATGGTACAATAAATAATTCGAGCGCACCCTATGACTCAGAATACCATGAAGTCAAAGTAATTTTAATCGAATCATCGAACAAGTGAAATGACGTCTTGGCATACGTCAAAATAGACGACCACAAAACCATCGAAACATCTCTGGCCAGTGTCTTCTAGTCTGGATGAAAAATACAACCGGTGCTGACTGTTATGCCGCGTTATTTCACTTCTTTACTGTACGCACATTCGCATTTTGTATTAAACGCTATAAAGGAAAGATTTCTTTTCGATGACCCAACATATCGGTGTGTTATTTTTTATTGCGGGGCGCAATTAAATGTTTTAAATGTTTTAATTTAACTGTTGTAAACAACTTTATTTTAAACTTCATATTACCTTGCGAAAATGAAAAAATCGTTACCAAGTATAATGAAAGTTCTGAATAATTACTGTGTTGGTAATGTTAAAATTGCTATGAGGGCGTGAAGTCGGGCAAAACCAGTATTGTGAAATGTTAAAAATTAGTGTGAAGAATAATTTAGTATAGTGTTAGTAAGAATAATTTGAAGCCATAGAATTGGTAGACTACGTTGCAACTTTAATTTAAAGTGTCTGTTACAATTTGTGTGATTTTAGAGATAAATGACATTTCAAATGACTTCAGAACTGCGATTTACTCAGCCGAAGTAACAGTGGAAACTGTAATTCACTGTAACACTGAGCGCTATACATTTAGAGGTCGGCTACTCCAATACGCAACTGGTATCATGGTACGATCTGGGCTGAACACTACTGTCGCGATCTTAGTTTGAAGCCTTACATTCTGAGCAAAACCAATTCTTTCTTGTTGCAACTTGTGTGGTGGGGAGCCAATATGCATGAAATGTTGACTGAGTTTGGCAATGACTTTA